>OU026145.1:93111152-93437635 GCA_907269125.1 Eristalis pertinax
TTACAACAAATATGTACAAGCCCACTCGCAATGATCACAATACACTCTACAACAAAACATGGGATATCATGAGGTCTCGTCAACATTGTCACCGCACCATATAACAATGAAAAGGCTGTAGGCGAAATCCCAAATGTCCTTCATTTCAGCATGAATAATTCTCGAGTAATTCGATGATAATAAATTATTTTTCCAGATGGTTATAAACAGGGATAAGTGCCCACACACCCGGTGACAGATTACAATCCTACTTTTTAAAAGAAGAGATTGCAATTTTCCAATTTTTCAATCAAACTCATTGACATGGACAGCAGTGCCTTCTTAACGAAAGATGTAAAGGAAGTTGAAATCTCCAAAGTATATGTAGGGAACATCATTGTGCATTTTTTTTTAGATGGTTTACTTTTTGAGTGCATTCTTGCGGTTAATCATACCATTTGATTTGAACACACAAAAGCCTCCTTCACTCTGATGTTGTGAGAAATACTCGGCTACAGTCGTCCCCCCAGTGTGCCTAATGAATATGAAACACGCAATTAAGGACATACAGAATTTGATTGAAAATGCGTACACCCTTCTTTGTGCGCTCCTCTACGATTCCAATAACCTTCCGGTGTTTAAGCGTGTGTGTTGCAAATGATTATTTCCCTATGAGACAATAATATCCTGTTGCTGAGTGGGAATGAGTGATGTGTAAGTATACGACTGAGAATACAGTAGGAGTACAGAATACTACAGAGAATTCCTATATGAATGCATAAATTATTATTTCCGATTTCATAATATCCTTTGGAGGATCAGTGGTAAAATATGCGTGCGTACGTACATGTGTACATATGAGGGGAGTATGCGAATCAAGCGGCAAAGTTAGGCCCCTTACTAATGGGTTTTAGTGCATTGAAGCACATTTTTCCCCAAGCGTATAAAAGATGAGATGAGATGAGATTTTGATTTGAACGGTGGAACGATATCAAGCAAAGGCCTAGCATGCTATTCAAATTTATTAAAGCTTTCGGAAATTGCTGAAGGGAAAAGTAATCTAGAAAAATTATTGGGTTCGTGCTGGTTATGTGTATGATTCTAAATTCCTCGAGAGTAGTAGATTACATAACGCGTGTAAAGCAATGATTATCATTGGATTCATTTCAATCTTTGAGTTGAAAATTAAAAGCACTGCGGATGTGTGCTCCTAAATAACTTTAAGCATAGCAGTTATATGGAGTTCAATATATATTTTAACATAGAATTAATTCTGACTAAATATTGAATGAATAATGAAAAATGTACTCTGCTAAGAATCACACAACACATTAAGTAAAGAAAATCAAGAAATTTGCATTTTTGATTAATGCCAATATTATTGAAGTTTACCATAAATATGGTGACCACCTGTATCGAAATACCTGGTACAGTACCGAGATTTTACGCTGTATATTGTGCAGCAAAGAAAATACCGAAATTTAAAAAAATTCAGATTTCATCTGAATTGTGGAAGGACACTATTATTATTCCTTTTCCTGGAGCTTGCCACTTTATGCATCAACATCATGAACACAACTTCAGTATTATTGTATATAATTTGTCTTATTTGTATATTGCAACGATTGTCGAATAGTTTCTAAGGGAATTCGCGAGTGTTCTTGTTGGCTTGTTAGCAAATAAAAATTAAATTAAATCAAAAAAATATGAAGAAAGCGTGCCAGAAAAATAAATCGAAATTGATGTTCGGTGCAATGTTTGAAACACCGAATTCAATATTTCTGAAGGTTGAAAGTCTGACATGGAATCATATTTGAAATAGGTAAATTATCACAAAACTGTGGGTGACGCGTCGTCAATTAAATTAAGAGAACATTGTTTTAAAACCGTTTGATCCCTGCACGCCTTGCATGACGTGACTCCCTCGTACATCTACATAACGGTTCACGAAGTCATTGACGGGTTGCTCGCAATTCCTTTGGGATAATCCCGACCGGCTGCCGAGCGGGACAGACCGGTCACCAGACGCTCGCATACTGCCACCATTTAGGCCTGAAACACCAGGGTAGGCGGTAACCCACCCAGGTTACGCTTTGTTAGCCAGGTTGGGTTGTATGAAAATAAATTCATACACTCCAAGCCCCCACGAACACGTGGAGGTCAGCTGCCGGCGGGCTTTAATAATAAAGGTAGCGCTACAGCCCGTAGATGGTCAAGGCCTAAGTTCTCAGCAACCATACGTGTTGCTATTAATATCTCACAAAAGGAAGGGATCTACAGTTTTATTCCTATCTACAGTTTACTCTTTGAGAATTGTCAGCGACTCGAAAAAGGCGGGGCCGTGAAAATTATTTTTGTCATACTGGGATTCGAACCTAGATGCCGACGTTCAATTGCGTAGGAGTCGTCGCACATACCCACAACGCTTGGCAGACCCAGGACGAGGTGGTTGGACCAAGCCCAAAAACTCGCCTGGTTGCTGTGGATCGACTGGCCGGATATCGCTCGTACGTGCAATACCCCTGCGACTCCTGTAGTGGATCATGCGGGTCAGAAGGTTATGATGATGATTGTTTTAAAACTGCAACACGTAACAAAGCCGATTTGCATAGAAAAATATAAACTTGTGAATGAATGTACATAGTCGAAGCATGTAATCCGATCGTTCTCCCGATGTGGCTCCAAAATTATTCAAAGTATTTTTTTCCTAAACGAAGTTCACTTTCGCACGCACGAAGTGTGAATGCATTGTGACGTTTTTGATTGCACAGTATTTTGTTCGTAAATTGAAAAAAAGGTTTGGAAAATTCACACTTCGTTACCTGATAACAGACGCATCTCACCATGGAAATGTAACAATGTTTGCCGTTCTGGCTAGTTACTTTTCAGAAAAGGAAGGAGTCTAAATCAAAATGATCGAGTTGACCTTGAAAGCTTTTTTTTAAATTGATCCAGTTCTATCCATTGATGACTGGAGTTGGATGAGCAGCACACCAGATGTAACAAGATGCCATTTGACGTAGAGTGTATCGTCATAAGAATACACTCACATATCTAAAGTGTGATATTGAGTTCTTTGAGATTCAATCATGGGAGGAAAACTTTGCTACTGACCATCGAAGAATGGAATACTTTAAACATTTAAAAAAAAACAAAACATTCGATATCATCATCTTCTAAAAATTGTCGTGATCGTAACAGTTAGTTACTAAATGAAATATGGTCCACCGATGCACTTTAAATTAAAAAGATATTGAGTTCTTCGAGGTCTTAAAGGGTCAGCCAAAAATGCTTTGGACAATATTCATTGAAAAAGCACGATAATTCATATATTTAATATTTCCTTATACTGTAAAAAATGTATTTATTACATATTCGTGTAAGATATAATCTTTAAATAATGTAAATATGTGCACATCATATATTGTATTAAATATATTTTACTAATATTTATATCGAATATATTTTCTTGTGTACCGAAATCGGCCCTATACCATACACCTCTACCATTATAAGCCTCACTCCTACCATACTGCTGCTGCTTAATCAGTAGGCACGATTTCAAGAAAACGATAACTGGTTACACATCTTCAATTAGTTTATATGAATCATTATAAGAACAAACTTCTCAAAAATAATGTTACCCTGTTACACCGCTTTTAATCCCCACGTCAGTGAATTTTCCCAAAAACCCCCCTTTCACTTATGTAGTAATTATCTTCAATCGGAGGTTTAACATGCAGATTTCTACCTTCTGTCCCGAGAGATATGAAATGTGATTTGAAATCATACTCATACTTATAGCAGGCCTTCCAATTCCAAAAGGATAACACGTTTTAATTAAAACGTTTAATCTCCTTCAATGCAATTATTATATGACACCCACAATCCCATGACCAACCTCACTCCACATCAGCACTTAACTAGGAATACCGACTCTTATCCCCAGCAAATCCTTTTCAAAATTAAATTGTCATCAGTAACATAGGTTATTTAAGGTATCCTACAGTCCCCCACTGTGCTGGTAACCAACTTTGCTAGAGATTAGACTCCTATACATACATACAAATTTTTGTGTAAAAGGTGAACAGGGAAATCAGGTCACGAGGATGAAAACTGTCTGGTCATTTATGGAACTACACACTTATCCGATGCTTCTTCATGCTTTTTGTTGATGATATCAGGGTTTGGTTCACCACTAGATGACCAAGCTTTAGTTGAATCACTGACGTTATTTACTTTACCATGGGCTAGAGAGTCAAACGCTTTCATGCGACTTTGTTTCGGTAAATTAATTGTCCCAAACCTTCATTAAGTTTTGTGTGCTCATTTTGATCAAAGGCTATTTAAGGACGGTCACGTGCGGAAAGACTGGTTTTAGCTTAAGTCATCAGCATTTAGGCGGTCAGAAAGATATGACGTATGAAGGACGTGACATCAAAAGATTCAAACGGTATGATACGCCGTTATGTTTGAGTGTGTGTATTTAAGATAATGGTTGAATAATCTCTAAGCAAAATTAATTTATTTCGTGAACCCATTCGTAAATATTCTAAGTACATATTTCGTCTTGCTGTATAATTTAAAAAAAAAATGCTTTATTGTTATGAACTTCATCTAGTCTCCCACGATAGTTCGTTCAGGTTTGTGCATTCCCTGCCAAAAATGCCAGCGATGCGTCTGGGTGCATTTGATGGTCTTCATATTACATCCGCTGGGCGAGCTGGGCGAGCGCGTGAATATGTTTGCGCGTGTAGGTTGTCAATCGTGATAACTAAGTTCATGCTTTCTGAGCCTTTTGCTGAATGTTTGTAAACAAGTTAAAGGTTCTCAGAGCTCGTTTCATAGCATTTTGAGAATGTTTCCATTCATTGGAAAGCTTCCTCTATCTCTTACGGAAGTTTTCCAATTCTTGATTCTGCAATTCGAGGTCGATTGTCATCATGGTACCATGTGATATATGCTAAGATGATCCAAAATCCTGTTCGAGAATGTGGAAACGGAGAAGAAAGGTGGCCGAGGCATTATAGTGGTGAAGCATAGATGTCGGGTGGAGCATAGGGTGTCGGTGTATAGCAAGACTGCCATTGGCAGTAGATTGGTGATATCGACTACAGGTAGGCCACCATGATCCCCAATCTCTCGGTCTCGTTTCCCCAACTCTATCCGTGGGGGGTCATTGTGTTATAGCCCCTGAAATTACACGCGGCGAACGAAAATAAATACACAGACTGTATCAAACGAAATGTACAACTTATTTTCAAAATTGGATTATTAACAATGCACACATAATATGATTCGCGTCTAATTTCCAAGTGGAGCATATCTTCGGTGGTAGACCTTCTGCAACACATCGACAAAATCATATATAATTATTTCCCACTGATAGTACATCAGCGCGTATAGTCCAATAAAAGTGTGTGTGCCCACTGTGGGTGGTGAAGAAAATGCGTGGTCGTACGATGCGTAGTGTGTGGCGTGATGACTGCTTGGTGGTAGATTGAGTTCTTAAACGATGGACTTTAGACATGATGGTACGATCTTTGAAATTGACGTGCACAAACATGTGTAAAAAAAATGTTTAATACAGTGACTAACAGAACAAATTTCAACATTAATAAATTTAAAGGAAATTAATACATATTACGAAACACTGTCTAAGACAGCTATTCTAAGGTCCCTCGTTGGTTCCTATAGCTTTGCAAACTTGCCAATTATGACCTCGAAGATTCGGACCTGGATGAAGATAAGAATAATCGGGGTATTGGATGTCATCCTTGAAACCAAGCACGAGTCCGATTCCTACCGAATACTTGATTCAAAGTCACAACCCTCCCACCTACCAATCACTGCTTTTAATAGGCAACATCTTTCAAATTGGCTATCATTTATTGAGTCTTTTTTGCCAAATCCTCATGGACCGACATAGCGTTCAACAACACTTGCAAATGAAAAAAATGTTTTAAACAAATTATTTATGGAACAAAAAATGGCCGCCGCGACCTCGGCGGCACACCTCCATCCGATGGTCCAACTTTTCGATGACGCTGAAGCATAATTGAGGTTCTATGCCGTTAATGTGCCGAATTATCTCATCCTTTAGCTCTTGAATTGTTGCTGGCTTATCGACGTACACCTTTTCTTGCAAATAACCCCAAAGAAAAAATTCCAACGGTGTCAAATCACATGATCTTGGCGGCCAATTGACATCTCCACCACGTGAGATAACACGGCCGTTGAATTTCTCGGCCAAAGAGCCATTGTTTCGTTAGCTGTGTGGCAAGTGGCACCGTCCTGTTGCAACCACATATCGTCCACATTCATATCTTCCAATTCGGGCCATAAAAAGTTCGTTATCATTTCACGATAGCGAACACCATTCACAGTAACTGCCTGACCGGCCTCATTTTGGAAAAAATACGGCCCGATGATGCCGCCAGCCCATAAACCACACCAAACAGTCACTCTTTGTGGGTGCATTGGTTTGTCGACAATCACTCTTGGATTATCATTCGCCCAAATGCGGCAATTCTGCTTGAATTTTCTGGTGAAAATGTGCCTCATCACTGAAGATGATTTTCTTCGAAAATTGATCATCCACTGTTGCCATTTCTTGCCACCATTCTGACCATTGACGACGCTTGAAATGGTTCATCAACGACAAGCGTGAGAGGTGCAATTGTTGGGCACGATGACGAGTTGAGGTGGACGGCTCTTCAGCCACACTATCGCGAACAGCAGCAATATTTTCTGCAGTACGAGCTGTACGAGCATGCACTGGTGCTTTCACATCTCCTACAGACCCGGTTTGCTCAAATTTTTGCACGATTTTTCCGATTGTACGCACATTTGGACGATTAAATTGACCGAACAAATCAGGATGTGCACGATATGCATTTTGATTTGAACGCCCATTTTCATAATAAGCCTGAATAACATTAACACGTTGCTCGATTCTATATCTTTAAATGGTTAAAATTGAGTTAGTCTGAAATTGAGAAATGTCAAATGAAATGCCGAAAAAACTTGACGTTTAGGTGTGGTTCGCATTCAACATCGGCCCTTATTAATTTAACCACCGTTTATAAAAATGGGTGTTCTGTTGGCGAAAGGACGCTTCACCCATTTTAGGGTCGCCATAAGATAAGGCTCATTTCTGAATGAAGAGCGTCCATTACATCGGTTTATAATTCTTTGAACACTACGTGGCCATACCATCACCGTCAACAGCTAGCGCTATAGCTTAATGATTACCAACTTCTTTTGAACCTGATAGGACGACGCTATGTGCCACACAGCTTACGCCACATTGGAAATTCCGCACGAGCGATGCAAGTCACTCACTCAGAGTTGATGTACCACCAATATCGTGCGATTTGACCGTTATACTCTTTCTTGTGGGTATTTCTGAAGTCGCATGTCTATGCGAATAAGCCACAAACCACAGCGGCCCTAAAGGCTAACATAACCCATGCGTTAGTTAAATTCAGCCTGATTTATGCGACAGACTTATGAAAAATGGGACATTTCTGATGAGCGCTGTATGTTATATTCCGTTCATAATGGCATCGAGAGGAATGTCAAACGAATAAAAAAATGGCGTATAACGGTGAACAAGGAGATTTTTTGCCAATACTTACAAAACGAGAAATTCGTCAGGTATTCCGAATATTGCGTTCTTGAATAGTACTACTAGACTATAAGTTCAGTATAACGTCCAGTATAACGAATGATCGATCGATATAACACAGTCTTTTCAAATTCATTAGTGTCTCTATATAACGTACGAAAAAAAGAGTGACAGTCGATATAACGTATGTTTTTGTAAATATAATGAATGTTTTAGTTACCTTAGAGAAGAAGGGCGCAAAGCAAATCCCTTGACTGTTGATGTACGCATGATGTATGCATGACACTTTAATTTTTCGTTACGGTTAATTTATTGCTATACATGTATGAATTTTCACTCGCAATGTCTTCGATTTTGCAAGTTTGGTTCTGTTCAGCGTTTTTTTGTCAGACGCAGATGCGCACTTCGATCTTGGTTTCGAGAACGAACGAGTGGTGTATATTCAAGTGAAAATTATATATCATTAGCAGCGAAAATAGCAAATATTCTACTGAAAAGTATCTGTCACGTTTACGACAGTAGTTCGGCAAGCCTTGGAAAAATTTCTTTAACTCGAAAAAGTCTTTCGCTAGAAGTGAATTTTTATATAGATAGTCGTACCAGCACATTTCAAGAGAACGATGATATTTGTATAATGCTGAAGATGGTAGCTTATCAATAGACTGCAACTCTGTTCAGAAAGTAAGGCATACCGACGCTATTGGGCATTTAATTTAACAATTGCATTGAATGGCCCGAAGAGAACAACGTTTAACATTTTATCATTCATGTAACGTAACGTAAGGCATAGCAACAATATATGTCCATTTATTTAAGGCTTTGTACAAGTAAAATGTACTCGATATTACGAATTTTTTTATTTAACGAATACACCAGGCCATTACCATTGGTTATACTGGACCACCACTGTATGTACATAATATATGACACCGTTATCCAGTTCCACTTGAAAGGAAGGGGAATTAGCGAGAAGTTTGTATCTTAGCCCAATGTTTCAGCAGACGGAACATATTCCCAAGTGGTCATAGTATTATTAAATTTTCGGCAAGATTCAAAAGAAGTCGCGCTACAGACCTGCCATAATTTAATTTTAAAATAATGGAAGCGATTGTTGAGTCTGTAGGAGACTGTAATATAATAATAATATATAATAATATTGGTGGCGCTACAGCCCGTAGAGGGCCAGGGTCTAGCTTCTCAGCATCCACTCGCGTTGTGCGTGCTATTGTTCTATCACGAGTGGAAGGGACCTACAGTTTTATGCCGAGTCCGAACGGCCAAGTTTGAGAAGCTTTTTCTTTGAGCATTGTCAGTGACTCGAAAGAGGTGGGGCCGTGAAAAGTGTTTCTTGTCGTACCAGGAGTCGAATCTAGACAGGTAGGTCCAAGTGCATAGGAGTCGACCCACATACCCACAACGCCACGGCCCACCACTGTAGGACAGTGTAGGTCCTCTAGGATCTATTCATTATGAAATAGCATATGCAGACGATCTGATTGCTCTCAAATCAGGACCTAACATGATATAAAATCATGTACAGACACTGGCGCAAATAAATGAAGTATCTGACCTGGAGACCTAACTAAATCAGTATCTCTATTTTACAAACTGTTAAGTCTGTTCTGGCCAGAGGCGGAGATACTTTCGTGGTTGTATTGTACAATGGCACGTCGGTCATGGAAAAAATATTACACGAAGAATGTATACATAAATTTAGTAGACTAAGTCGAAAGACAGGGTTAATATTTAAAAATAAAATATTAGCACAACAATTCAACAATTTGTTACACAAAATTCGGAGTTGACGGCTTTTCGGGCCGGAACTAGTTGGTCATGGACCATAAATGGCCTAGCCACCTTAGGTATTGGATGCATATATGCCTGGCTAATCTTATGGTGAACATAGCTCATTCATTTCGTGGTGAAATCTTTTCCTAGAGATGACATCAACGCGAACAGGAGGTAGCATGCAGAACTTTTCTATCGAAGAATAAAATATTAAGGATTTCTTCATCTGCTTTTGAAATTGATCCTACCTCTGCTACGTATTCCCAAAATCAACTCCCAAAACATTCAAACGCATTTTAAAAGCAGAAGATATTGTCATAGAAGCACATTCGCACCATCGTGTCCTCAGCCTCAACATTTTATCAGAAAACCAATTTACAAACATTTTAGTCCTACGCGATCCTGAACGCCTCTTTGATATCACTATCATCACTAATCAATGAAAAATTACTTAATAAGCCAATACAATTATTGGATTAATGCTAATCGGCTAGACAAAATCTGAAGTCTTCATGCATCTAGATTGAATTCTCTTTTTACCATTAAGGACGGCATCAGAAACAAAGAGTACGAGTATACAACTTATGTATTGGATTAATTCCTCGGCTCTAAAGCATTCCAAACCAAAATTCTTTGTATATACAAA
The DNA here is from genome assembly GCA_907269125.1 of Eristalis pertinax. NCBI lineage: Eukaryota > Metazoa > Arthropoda > Insecta > Diptera > Syrphidae > Eristalis > Eristalis pertinax. Next base: position 93,121,196 of record OU026145.1, read on the forward strand.
ACACGCATATAATCTAAAAACTATTAGCTACATTTTTGGGTCTTCTGCCTAAATCACTTCCAGTCGACGTGAATACAGCAATGCCCACCTAAACGAGATTTTTCAATCCCACTCATTTTTCTCTTTACTTCTGCAACCTATACGTACTAACATATGCAGAATTCACATACTCTCATGGTGCTCAACTTCCCTCAATCCCCCTAGCAAAACAATATGCAAATCATTTGAAAATACCACTGGCACTACGGACTCCCAACTCAGGCTATGCAGGAAAAATTGAAATTCAAATGGCTCTATTCGAAAATTTCAGGTGCAGGCCGCGATAAGATTTATTTCAGTGGTCGATTCAAAAACACATGGAGTGGGGGGTACTAACAACTTAGATGGCTTGGTCAACGATAACGAAGCGTAGGAGAAAGGGACGAGTATTTTCGTCATATCGCCAAATGGTCACAAAATTTGCCCGCAATTCGGTAGTCGTTCTGTATTACGGCTATACAAGGAGCCTGTACATTGCTTATGAATACCATTTGTGCTAAAGCCAAGCTGCTCCGGCACGAATGGGAACCCACAGACGTGTGTGTTCTCATTTGCATTTGATGCGACAATCGACAGATGACATAAACATAAACACACGGATAGCTTTGCGCACAATAATAGACATCCATTAACCTTAATCCGATTTTATGGAATTCGCCGATTACGATTTTGTAGCCGAATTCGGAATTTGGGCGATTTTTGTTTGAAGTGAGTGGTTGGGATTTGTTTGTGTACCGACAGAGGACTGCAATGTCACTTACTCTGCCGTTTTATGATGGGACTGTGCGAATCGTTCTTGACTAATATTAGTATAATTTTGTTTCGCATAAAAAGGATTCCCAACAACGTGATATAAGCTCTAGAAATTGGTGCTTGTGGATATTAATGTTAAATTTGAGTATATGTTGTTTGCTCGGTACTGCAATGCAAGACTCTAAAGGCCATGAGTTTCTCATTTTCAGTTGGTCTTTACAGCGGAGATTCGGTTCATGTCTTCTTTTTGAACCGGGAGGGTCAGATTCGAAGACCCTCTGAGCTGGAACATTAGTGTCCATACGTCATACGTCGACTCATTGCAAAGAGGATAATATGTCCGACGCAAAGTATTTCTTTCAAGGCACCATGAATTAGGTCTGCTGTTTTTGTGGCAGCGATTGACAGGGATATTCACTACGATATCATTTGTGGAGCTTGGCTCGATGTATAATAGACAAAAGAAAAGTACCACGGGTTGTGTGAACGAGTTATACTTCGAAGACTTATCGGGCCGGAGAAATCTGAAGGCATTGTCCTGTTTACTAGCTAGATTCGTCTCCACGCAATTTAGTTTGTGGTTTAATCTTCTCCTACAGATGCAATCAACGGAAACAGAGCCAAATGTGGAATGTCGAACTTTTCTCTCGTAGAGACCAAGGACTTTTTCATAGGCCCTTATTTGCACGCCTACACAGACCTGGGATAATACATATTATGTTCAAAGTGATGTTTTAAAAAATGGCTCTATTATTCAATTTCATGTTAACCCCAAGGGAACAGCGGTTGGCAAGAGTTGTTCTGCGTTTGATTTTAGAACTTTTATTGTTTCTACTGCAAAGACGAAGTAAACGAAGTCTCTGACTACATAAAAGTAATAGAAATTGTGATGCTCTGTCCAACATATCGATGTTGCATGGCCTTCCTTGAGGATACCATATATTTCATATTCCTGCAGGTCAACAGAAATGTGTAACATTCCTCATATCAGGTCATTCATGCAATTTGTTGGTATTTGTTTAAGCTATACAAAAATTATCGACAGGTAAAATAATTCAAAATGATATATTATTATATATCCGATAATATAACCAAATTCAATGTTTTTTTTGAATATAGACGTTAGCCATCCATCTTCACAAATAAGTTGTTTGGCCACCTTTTAGGTTTTCCATATCCACTTCACCTTTCATTCGGAATGAAAAATCTGTTTGAAAAATCTATTTCCGTTTGATTTATGTAGAAATTTTTACATAATACAGCAGCCTGTGCGACGTGCATAAATGTATGTGTATAAAACATATATGTAGACGTCCTTCTGGCATAAGCATTCATTCCGTATATCTCCGCAGACATGGCAAACAAAAATCTAAAACCTCGCACTTGCAATGTGTCCATCAAAAGAATTGTATATTTCTCCAATTTACTGTATCTGACACTTTCTACTCGAGTGGTTGCAATGCCATTAAGTCCTCCATATGTCGAGACACGCCGTTGTTGTTCGTCCGAAAACGACCGCGCAGCTTCTCATCCGAAATTTCTATGGGAACCGACACCAGGAATCAAAAGAATCAGTTTTATTCTGCCACGTCAATTGCATTTCCGCTGTTTTGATTTGTTCTCTTTTGAAAATAAAATCTGGGGTTCCAGCCGACACACGTACACATTCAATAATCCGCCGACGGTTGAACAGGCGTTATTTGTCAACCCCTCGAGTTATTGTTTCATAGTAGTCGGGTTTCAACGTTTACTCCTGCAGTACATCCTTATCACAGACAGTGGTGACAAACATTAAAATTGTACAAATTCAATTTTTATTTATTCTGACACGATGCTGAATTCCCTCTTTAGCTGTATACAGATGTGTATGGTGTTCCTGTTGTTCGCAGTGTGATTTCTTTAAGTGTGCTCTAAGTTGTGTGTTTATGTGAACGTTTTATATCGCAAAGGACGATGAAAAAAAGGAACGGAGTCAGTTTTGATTGAGTCGGGGTGGGATAGAAAGGAAAAGCGCCGACTTCGTTGGGATTTGTGTGCTGTTGTGTACTTGTGTGTACACGCATTAGATGAATCCGAATGTAAAGTGATTGTTCCACTGTTGTGCGAATTGTCTAGTGAAGTACACAGTAAATTTACTTTGTGAATGCCCTGGAAAAAATGTCGATAACTAACGACTCGGAAATTCTACATTAAAAATTTAGCACCATGTCATAAGTATGTGAAAGCTCTTAAAGACAATTGTTGGTGAACGAATTATTTGTTACCTAAATACGTGATTTGTTGACATTTGATAACGCACTCTTAGGTGTTAAAAGTGATTTGGGATATGTTAAGATTTGTTTGTTTTATAGTGGGGTAATTTGTTTTATTGACAATTCAAAAGTTTTTGCTAGAATGGCGATTGCTAAACTATGATAATAGAAACGACAAACATAAGTAAGTATAGATTAATTTAAATTATATATTGCATGTAAACTATGCGAATATGCTGCATCATGCTAGTTATTGTTGAGATGAATTTTGCCGCATCCTTTCAAGTGGTACATACTTATGCATATTGTATACACATAGTTTCACAAGAAAGTGTTTACATTTAGTAAAATGTATGCATCCTAGTCTTAAATCTAGCACTCCTGTTAATTTTAAATTTAATGTATTAGGGATAGTAAAAAGTAATCCTTTACTTTTCCAACAGATGACTTTAGAATCCATATCTAGTCCCATAGGGCCAACTAAATGCCACTCGAAAGACTATATAATTTTCTGATTTTTTACTATATCTAAATACTTTCTTGAAAAACTGCAATTCAATGAAGGCGACCGTGACGTCTCATTCCCAACTTGTTGGTCCAAAATCTCGTTTTAGATATATGAAGTATTAATGTGGGTAAATAAAAATCAATCTCATCTTCTGCGAGCACATGCTCCAGCCCACGAAAAATGTTCTTCCGGTGACGAATATCCTACTCATTGAATGCGTTGCGTTTACAATCCGAATTCATACATAATTAGAAAATCGAAGATTTACATTTCTTGAATTATTACAAATTCCAATATTAATACAAACAGTTTTTTGTTAGTTATTGAAACAGTCAAAAAGTATCAATTTGTTCATAAGATTCCGAAATGAGAAAGATTAACAGCATCCGCATGAATTTCGAATATTTTTTCGAATATATTTCGGAAACGCAATAAAAGATAAAAGTTTGTCGTCGCAAGGCACGCTACGAATTCTATGGTCCAGAGCCTTTATAGTTTTGGAGATGTTGACCATAACATCAACATGCTTATTTGGAAATCGCTTGTTAAAATACAAATTGTATTTTCGGCACAAAAAATCTCTAAGATGCGTTAAAATTTCTAAAAATTATAGAATTTGCAACAATCAATAGGAAAAGATTAAACGTGTGTAAATGTGTATCGAAACATGCAAAACAAACATAAAGACCGTTAATGGCATGTATTATTCTTGCCACTAGTAATTATGATGTTGCAATTGGTTGGTAAAAAATTAGCAACAGGGTTGAATTGCACCCGACAATAGCACTACTCCAGTTGTAGTTGGTAGTTGTATAAGTAATAGGTGATTTATTAAGAAACAATAATATAAATAATATGATGTAGTAGATTAAATAAATATGTAATTTTGACCGAACCTGTACTCGATGACAGCTGCGCGGTGTTATCGATTATTACGAACCGCAGCCTACTTCGAGTCGGGATCGGCCATTAAAAAAAGGAAGAGATCGCCACTTAGGCAGATATGTAAAGGAAACGAAAGAAAAACGTGTTCCGAGAAAATAAAGCGCAATTGCAAAAGGAAAAGCGGAGTTTTTAATTAATAATTACTACAATGAAAATATTTTCGACATAAGATAACGACTGTTTTAGTTATCTCAATAAAATTATGAAAGAAAAATCGCTGGTGCATATGGCAAGTTCAAAATTCCCAAAAGCGCTGGAGAATTTTGCTCGGTCGCTATGGCTGCTTTTACACACGCTAAATTCGTCTGCAACTCTTCAATGTTGTTGGCAAGGGAGGTGAAACGTGCAAGGGGTAGTCCTTCGTATTCAGTTTTATCTATTCTCTTTTTTGAATTGCTTGATTCTTGCCTTCTCAGTGTTGGGTATTGGAAGCATGCTATTCATATGTAAGAAAGATATAACACATGTGTAAAAGGGTGGGAAGCGGAAAAATTTATCGGGAATTGCAACACTACGTGTAAAAGTGGCGTGCGATCACAAAAGGGAATTGCAGAAAATCGTGAGTAAAATGTTGAGTGTGTAAAAGCGGCCTATGTTGTATAGAAGGGGCCGCATTAAAAAAGTTGTCAAGTGAAAAGCAGCATCACCAAAAAAAGAAATACGGCAACTCCACATTTGAGCTTGTTAAATCAGAATTCACTGGCAGTCCCAGTTTTGTTTAAAAAGACTGATAAAAGCAAATTAACTTACTAGGATGCTTTGTCCGGACTAGAATTCAAATCGAATACCTAAATTTTTCATCCGCACTGTCAGTATGCTCCGGATCGTTGTTAAAGGATTGCTCAAAAGTGGCCGTGTTCCGTGTTGCGGCTTAAATACGTACCCAAACACGAAAAGTTGGGAGTGAATTAATATTCCACAATCTTTAATATTAACAATAGCTATCAAAGTCCAAATTAATTTAAATATTGCATAGATATCCATTTTTGAATTTGAAATTGCATAAGTTTACTCTTTTAATTTTTTGTTGTTTTAAGTTTGAAGCAATAGAAGTGTGGAATGAAAACGCAACACATTCATTGGGAACAAATTTGTTGTGGGATCTGCATGCAAGCAGGCGACGTATTCTATGGGTCGGAAGAGTAAGAAAAACATGACCCAATGACTCATGTTACAAGTGATCGGTACCTTTTGAATAACCGTTTAGTAGTAATTAGATCACCATAATCTTATTAGAAGATTGTAATCCGCAAGACGGTGTGCAAAAATCACTCACATTTTGAGAAACGTGATTCTATATCATCTCTCTACAATATAAAATAAATATGATTTTTTTCTTGGCGAAAGGCCTACACGTTATCTTAATTCGTTAATCTTTCAATGGTTACAGACAAGTAGAGTGATACAAAAAGTGCATACTTATAGGTGCTTTTTGGATGTCTTTATAATCGTAGCATGCTTTTCGTCAGTTAATAATCGTTAGGTAACTCAAAATTACCTGTTGAATTTAGTTCATGTTATACAGTATATGACGAAATGCAAAGAAATCGCAAAACTTTTAAGTCGAAGTGTGTTTACAAATTATTTGCCCGGAAAAAGCCTAACACCAAGAGAATGGCGATCCCTTCTTAGAACTGCAGCAACATTCGCCTGATAGCAAGAGAAATCGCGTCATCAGGAAGGGTGTTGGATGTGGGTAGAATACTGGGGACTTCCCAGGAGACGTTTAAAAAGAAAACCTGCTCTAACTCAACAGGACCTCATATAGGGTAGTTTTTTTCCCATACACATGAAGATTGACTTCAACTTGGAAAAATGCATAACAAGTAGGTGCAAGAAAGACTCCAATACTTTGTTACATAATAGCAGTGCCAGTTTGTAAGAAACATTTTCCTTAATATTTTCATAACCTACATTTGTTTCTGGCTTCTACTGTACTATTTTGTTCATCAACAACAAACTCAGTTATGTGACGTCATTTTGTAACAGTAAATCCTAAAACTCTCGAGAAATCCACATCGATAGGACATCTGGTGCTTTTTGGTGAAAGCAAAATAATAGCAGTGTGTCTTAGCTCCATCTATAAGGATTCGGTATTTTAATTTTTTTGTTCCTATAAAAGTGGGTCGAAAAATACACTGCACACCAGAGAAGCGCGAGTTGATAAAATCGCTTAGAAGAGGCGGTAAAACTTACAAGGAAATTGAAGAACTCTTGGGATGTTCCTCGAAAATGATAAGAAATGCAATAAAATACCAGGAAAAGGAAGAAACACGCGGCCGGAAGAAAAGTTTGCAACCAATAATGGTGAGGCGGGATGTAAGATATTCGAAGGCGCATCCCTCTTCAGCAGCTACCCAGATGGATGAGCTGGACTTGTCATGTGGTGTTCACACGATCAGATGACGCTTGAGGGAACATAACCTCAATGCTCGCAGTCCACGCAAGGTCCCATTTCTCAAAAAAATGCACATAGCAAAAGGGTTGAGGTTTGCAAAAGAGCATTTGGCGTGGTCACCGGAAAAGTGGAGAATTATAATGTGGACTGACGAGAGAAAAATTGTTCCTTATGGCGGAAAAGGATCTCGGCTATATGTAAGGCGTCCACCCAATTCAGAGTATGATCCAAGGTTCACCACAAAAACCATTAAACATGGTGGATCAAGTATCATGATTTGGGGATGCATCACCTACTATGGTGTTGGTCCAATATATTGGATCAAAAGTATAATGGACCAGCACTCATATGTGGATATCCTTCAGAACATCATGCTACCATATGCCGAGGAGTAAATGCCGTTAAAATGGATCTTTCAGCAGGACAACGACCCGAAACATACCAGCCGGAAAGCTAAGCGGTGGTTTCAGGACAATAGAATTGAGGTCATGGAGTGGTCTGCTCAATCCCCCGATCTCAATCCTATTGAGAATCTACGGGCGGACATAAAAAAGGATGTTTCCAATAAAAAGCCAAGAAATAATAACTAGTTGTGGATGACAGTTGAGCAGGCTTTGAAATCAATCCCAGCTGAAAGGTGCCAGCGTCTTCTTGATTCTATGAAGTGGCGTTGCGAAGCTGTTGTACGCAATAAAGGACATGCTACAAAGTACTAGTTCATTGGCAATAGCTCTTCATTTATAATTAATTAATTTCCTTATTTATTTCTCGTTACTTTAACCTTTTGAGTTGGTCAAGAAACAGCACTGCTATTATTTTGCTCGCCTTGTTTTGAAGTCTATTTTTAGAAAAATGGATGTATTCTACTATAATTTATTAAAATCAATATTCCCTTAATGTAAATATTAGAACAAAATATAGTTTTTATAATAATAAGAAAACAAATTTTAAATCATTACTAAATTTTTTTTATTTTCGAGTAATGGTACTATTTTTTTGCTCGCAGCTGTAGGTGCAAGAAAAAGCCCAATACTTTGTTACATAGCAAAAGACGTGAGGAAGCGCTGGTTTCAAATACCTCCATATCAGTATTTTAATTATATACTGTACATTTATTGGCCCAACACCTTTCAAATATTACTCGTATTGTAAGAAGAAGTATAACACAGAACCTTCACTTGAGAGAATCAATGAGATTTATGTATCTAACTTGTTTTAATGACGTATACCAAATTTCCATCAGCACTCTGGACTCGTTGTACTGTAAATATGCGACGGATAAAATGTAATTAATTGAAAAAAGGTCCTTTCTTTGAATTCTTTTAATTCTATCTACCTTTGGAAACGTATACTTTTCATTTCATTTCAATCGTGTTTCATTAGCTTAGTTTCGTTTTGCTTTCCTTTTTTATTCTAATTCTGTGATTAAATTTCATACCACTTAGCACAAGAGAAAAAAAATGGTTGAAGCTTCCCCTTTGCAATTAACTTATTTAAATTCCTGTGCATGTGAAATTTAGGTGTATAGAAAGAGGAGTGAAATCATTCATTAGTGCAGAGTTCAATATGAGTTGCTTAATAATAAATAACGTGTTTCAGTGCCAGAATCTTATCGAGGAATCTTAAAATACTTTAAATTTAATATATATAAAGATGGAATTTGATTCTTTTCCGTAGCACACAAAACGTAATAGTCAATTATCAAGTCAAGATGCAAAACGAATATAGAAAAGTAGGAAAGTAAATGCTCCTCACCCTCGCCTTAATATTCTTCAAAATAGCTGCATCATCATGCAACGTTATATTACCCGCCTAATTATTATTTTTTTTTGATTACGTATGGTAGACTTTGGGGTGACCCGTGTCATTGTGGGTATGTGCGTCGACTCCTACGCTCTTGGACCAATCTGTCTAGGTTCGATTCCTGGTACGACTTGAAATACTTTTCACTACCCCACCTCTTTCGAGTCACTGACAATGCTCAAAGAGTATAACTGCCTAGAAAAAAAAGCTTCTCAAACTTGGCCGTTCGGCGTCGACATAAGACTGTAGATCCCTTCCACTAGTGATAGAACAGTAGCACGCACAACACGATTGGTTGCTGAGAAGCTAGGCCCTGGCCCTCTACGGGATGTATCGTCACCCATATTATTATATTGTATAGTATGGTAGACTTTAAAGGGATTACGGAGACAAATTGCACTACCTGGTTTTCAAAAATGCATATATTACGTCCGGATTTAAGGTTAAGTTTTAGCTAGAAAGGTACCTTATGAATTTGCATAACATTTGTTTTATGGAAAACAGACCACATTCTCAGTTTGTCAAATTTCCTCTTAAAAAAATAAGTATAACTCTAATTTAGTATATATATATCTAAAATTAATATATTTGAAAGTGAATAATGATCTAAGTGGCTGTATGTGCCCTTCATCACTTTACATACCACTCTTGAACAAACGGCACATATCCAACCTGTGATTTTTTCAAGTAATCTGTAGAACTCTTGTTCAAAAGCAATTTTGTATGTTTTGTATGTTTTGTATTTAAGGGTTAAAATATTAACAACTTTTTATTTGTAAATGACAAGTGCATTCTGTTGCTTCCTGATCTTATATGAACATGTGCACGTAAGTATTTGTAATTAGAGACAAATAAAAAAAAGTGAGTATATAAAAATTATAGTATTATTGTATTACATATCACTGAAGTTGTCCATGAGTGGTAGTAGTCTGACTATGGGTATCACAATGGACCAACATGGTCGAATTGTGCTAGCGGTTTCGGTGGCAACCCACTTACCTTTTGCCTCTATAAACGATGAGTTCCCTCATTGTCCAAAACATATTTTAAGATTTGATCTCTGCTAGATATGTATAATTGTTTATAGACTGTATTAAACTAACTTAATGATGAAAATTGAAACGCTCATTATAGCTTACAAGGCTGCAAAAGACACCAACAAAATTAGTAGTGTGTCACCATGCGACAAGGTCAAGGAGTAACACCGTCGGCATGAGTTGAGTTCTGTTGGAGTGTCTGACTTCTGGTAGACTACAGTCACACTTAGGCCATAATAGGTACGTTGTGTTACCTCGTGCCTATTCCGCAGCTGCTTTATCTCCCCGTATTTGAAATTTACCTTCAACTCCAAAAACGAGACAATCGCAAAAAGGCGTATAACTAAAATGCAGAGAAAAAATGTACGCTGACAAATAATAATGGGTTGAATTCAATAATTGACATTTTCATATTTGAAATTTCAATTTCACATATTCGCTAATGGTACTCCACTATGAATTGTTCTTCAAAAAGAATCTACCAAATACTGGCACACATGAACCTAATCATGAAACTAACGCCTCCTCCAACCATCAATCATTATTCTATAAAATCATGTTTTGCAATTTTTTTTTTTAATTTAATGCAATTTTAAAGTTTTGTTGGAAGAAAACGCTAATGCAATCGCTTTGAGTGCTATACAAAGACTAAAGAAAAGCTTTATTAAGACCAATAAGAAAAGTGTTATACATCGTATGAAAAGAAAATGAAAGTTCTGGGCTTAGGTTCAATGTATATACATATTATAAATTTCTCAACACTCCCACTTTTATAATGATAAAAAATTAATCAGAATCAAAAAAAAAAAATTACTTCAATTCATGTTTTGACACAATATTCAAAAGGTATTTAAGGCGCAGGAATCTGTCCTTAGCAAGTGGTTTTGTAAATATATCACTGAGTTGATTGTCCGTGTGAATATATTCTAAGCTGAAAAAACTATCAGCATATTTTTCACGAATAAAATGAAACCTGACGTCGATATGCTTAGTCCTTTTGTGAAATTCTGGGTTTCTAATCAAACGGATGGCGCCATGGTTATCGACGAATAAAAAGGTTTTAACCTTCTGGTTTGGGAGTAAATCGAATAGTAGCTGCTTCATCCAAACCAACTCCTTGACCGCCTCTGACGCTGCTACGTACTCCGATTCCGTCGTAGATAGGGAAACGCATTTTTGTCGCTGCGATGCCCATGTGATGCAACTGGAACCCAATAGGAAAACTAAGCTACTTGTGGATCGTCGAGTGCTTATATCTCCAGCATAGTCGGCATCACTGTAACAATTTAAAGTTAAATTTAATTTATTTTCAAAGAGTATACCATGATCGAGGGTCCCTTTCACGTATATAAGAACACGTTTTGCCATATTGACATGGACCTTAGACGGATTCTCAAGATAGCGGCTAATGCAACCAACAGCAAATGAAAGATCCGGACGTGTTGCCACTGCCAGGTACATAAGGCTACCCACAGCCTGCCGGAAAGGAAAGGTCTTATTTATAGCGGTATCTGCAAACTCAGCTGCATTAATTGCTGGATCTGCTGGAGTTGATACCACAGCCGCTTCTGCTAGATTAAATCTTTGCACCACCCTTGCTGCATACTGAGACTGACTGAGATGTATAGAACCATCTTGTAGACGTCTTATTTCTAGTTCCAGGAAGTGCTTCGCCGGAAAAACTTTGATTTCAAAATTCCTTTTTAAATAAGTGCACAAGCTTACGATATCATTCTCGTCTGTTGCAGTCATGAGACCATCATCAATATATATTGCCAAAAAAATGTTCTTCTTGTTATAATGGCTCACAAAAACACGTGAATCTGCACAGCTTGGCCTTAGGTTGATGTCCTTTAATAGCTTCGTAAATGTTTGATGCCAGCACCGTGAAGATTGTTTGAGACCGTACAAGCTCTTTTTTAGCTTACAAACTCGTCCGCTATGATCATCATAACCCATCGGCTGCTTGACATAAATCTCCTCTTCTATTCTTCCATTTAAGAACGCTGTCTTCACATCGAACTGCATAATCCTTAAATTTTCCGATGCAGCTATACTCAATATGACCCTTACTGATGAAAATTTGGCTACTGGACTAAATGTTTCCAAATAATCAATGCCGTACTGCTGATCAAACGCACGAGCAACGAGTCTCGCTTTGAACCTTATTTCCTCATTCTCAGTAGCATTTTTCTTCTGATAAACCCACTTGGTGTCTATAAGCTTTCGATTGGTAGGTAACTGCACTAAAACCCAGGTGTCATTCTTTCTTAACGACGATATTTCTTCGTCCATTGCTGTTTTCCAATATTCAGACCCTTGGAACTTATGGCATCTTCATAGCTGACAGGAGAAACTGATTCTGCAACAAAAGCAAAACTTTCTGAAAAAAGTTCCTGAACTAATAACGCTCTCGTCCATAATAACCAGTTCTAAGCTATCATCAGTTGAGTTTCCGAAACTATGATCACCAATAGCATCCTCGATTTCTGCATCCTTGATTCCAGCATCTTCATTATCAGCCGCATTGTTTTTCCAGTCTTCTTCTTCAAGTAAAATTGTATTTTCCTGTAAGCTTTCTGCCTTCGACAAATTTTCAAAATTGCTAAACACTACGTTTCGAGCTGTCTCAACCTTGTTCTGCTCCGAAATATATACTCTATAGCCCTTTACTTCCTTCTCTTCTGTTCTGGAACATGCACATATACGTCTGAACCAAAAACGCGTAAGGAACCGATATCAGGCTTTGAACCAAACCAGCCTTTCCTTCCACTGTGCTCTTACCTCTTTTATTCAAAACATGAACAGCAGTACTCACAGCCTCTGCCCAGAATTTATAGTTTAAATGTTTGGCATGCATCATCGATCTCGCTGATTCCATTATAGTTCTCATCTCGCGTTCCGCTGAACCGTTCTGCTCCGGCGTATAAGGCACAGTTTTTTGGTGGATAACACATTGCATATTTAGCAGCTGTTTGACTTTTTCATTCACATATTCAGAGCCATTGTCACTACATAGCATTCGAACCCGATTTCCTGTCTCAGCTTGCACCTCGTTTAGAAAGAACTGAAGAAATCTAAAAACTTCTGATTTTTCCTTCATAAAATATACCTTGCGATAGTGAGAAAAATCGTCCTTAAATAAGAGAAAGTATTTTGATCCTCCTATTGATTGCTGCTGCATTGGCTCACAAACGTCTGTATGTACCAGCTGCAAAACAGATGAAGACTTTCTTTCAGATTCACTGAACACAGAACGACACTGTTTCCCATACATGCAACCATCACATGCGAAATTATAATTATCTTTGAACGGAATTTGGAAATCTCGCAAAATACTTCTCACTTGGTTGAGATTCTGATGTGCTAGGCGCTCATGCCACAACTGAAGTGTGTCAGTTTTCTTTACAGCAACATTCGCAATCATTTGATCGCTCTCCATCGTCGCTTTGACAAGAAGCTTAAAAAGTTTCGATTCGCGTACTCCCACTGCAAGAGTAGTTCCGTTTTTAATTAATTTGCATTTGGAATTATCTGACCAAAAACGAAGACCTTTGTCCAAAGCACTATTCAGTGAGAACAAGTTTACATGTATGTCTGGAAAGTACAATACATCAACCATATGATTTGGTTTCCATCTTCCTTCGGCAAAAGAAAGCACATTAACATCACCTTTCCAATTGCGTTGATCGTTGTGCCATTTCCTATGCGAACGACAACTGGTAATTTAAACTGCACGTAATTGACCAACCACTCTTTTTTCTTCGTCATATGATCGCTTGCCCGGGAGTCAACAAACCATTCTTGTTCCTTTCCAATTTTTTTCCGCTGCTGCTGCTTCACAAATAAAAGCTTCTCCTCTCTTAGAGCTTGAATTCCCCCTTGATAATCTCTCTGGACAGTCCCGCTTCCATTGTCCAGCTTTTTTGCATACAAAGCATTTGCCTTGCTTTATCTGGTTTCTTGCTCCCTTCTCTTACGGTTTTTTAGAACTATGCCCAAATTTCTTCGCTATCAATGCATTGCTGCCATCTGCCCCGCCACCCGCCTGATGTGCCTTAAAACGTGCTTCTTCCATAACTAATCGCAATGTTAAATTATCTACTGTTTGTGCATCTCTTGCAGTAGACTTCCATGCACTATAAAAATGACTGTAATGCTCTGGTAAAGTCATCAACACCTTGGTGATTATCATGGAGTCGAACATTTTTTCTCCAACATCTGCCAATTGTTGGACGAGTGCCAGCAATTTAGATATATGTGTAGCCACATCATCAACAGGGTCCATGGAGAACATATAAAAACGTTGCTGAAGCATATGTTTGCTTTCCTTTGACTTTGCTTCATAAATTGTCTCGATTTTAAGCCACATTTCTCTGGCAGTTGTGCAGTTTATTATGTGCAGAAGTGGCTGATTTACCATGCTTGTCAAGTTTTCAACTTTAATGTTACCTCCAACTACGGGATAATTAGCCACCGCATCAATATATTTCCGCAGATCAGCAGCATTGAGAATTATCTTACCCTGAAATTTCCACAGGTTCCACTGCTCTTGACCAGCTAATTTTTCTATCTTAAACTCTGATTCCGCCATTAGAAAAACGTGAGTACCGGTGAGTTTTCTGTAAAAGCACTCAAATTTAACCTGTCCGATAATTCAATCCGAACCGAAATTCTTTTCTTTAATAAAATAAAAAACCTTAAAAAACAACCTCGAAATTGACCTTTTTTGTTTTTTTTTTTTTAAATTATTTTATGAAGAAATTCGACAATGATTCTACCGCGTTTCTGGGCCCATAACCTGTTGGAAGAAAACGGTAATGCAATCGCTTTGAGTGCTATACAAAGACTAAAGAAAAGCTTTATTAAGATCAATAAGAAAAGTGTTATACATCGTATGAAAAAAAAATGAAAGTTCTGGACAATGTATATACATATTATAAATTTCTCAACAAGTTTCTTATGCATTTTTGTTCAGTCGGGGCTCAGAGAATCTTAGGCTGTATAAATTATAACAACAGCTGGAAGCCTTGTATGTGACAATACACAAACTTCCATTTATTGATTGCATCTCAGTAACCCTTAGTTGTGTAGAAGCAATACATACGCGCAGAGCGCACATTATTTATTTGTTGCTCGATGTGATATAATATAATTTCTTTTATTAATATTTGTCCCAAATGTAATGAGAATTAATATAAACACATCAACGATTTATGAGATTAGAAAAATACTGAACAGATTCACACCCTTCGAAATCCAGGAAAGCCGTCAAGCATAAACGTGCACTCGTAGGACTCTATACAACTGCAATCTGGCGAGCTGATAAATCAATCCAAGTCATCCTTCAATTCAGCGTTCAGTAAACAAAACGAATGGTATTTGTTGACAATTTCTGTATTCAATTTACAGTGTTGCCTTGTCCACTTAGGTATGGTAGCAACTTAGTTGTCTGCTGAGTTCTGTGGCAATTATCGGGCAGAAAACGGAACTCAATCGTACTGTCCAAAGTTTAACTCGCGTTCAGTTACAACAACATCAAAGAGGACATGCAATCAAAATAGTATTCGAATTCCAACAGTAGATATGTATACATGTATGCATATTTGTACAAGCCCAGCATCATTGGAACCCAAACAAGAATACAGCATCAGACAACCAGATATAACGATAAGATAATACGAGAAGATGGTATGATTATTCTGTGCGGGAGTGGTCCAGTCAGTGTAACATGGACTTTCGTGAACATAAATTTCTAAACAGAATTTACTAAATGCAAACGAAAGTCAATTGATACCCAGTTATTACATATGTAACCATGTACTTACATATTGTTATGCTAATCTACCATAGAAAGTTTCAGAGACAGAATTGGTATGGGTAAATGTCATTCTTATATAGGATAATGCTCAGCTTGGTAATATTTACAGTCGAGTCTCGATAACTCGTATCCCAACGGACCATTTCATACGAATTATTGAGACTTACGAATTATCGAGAGTAAAATTTATCACTTGACTTTTTCTTTTTCATTTGCTGGTCGTATACCCATCACTTTCTTCCTTTTTTTAAGATGGATGTAAGCGTGGATGAAGCGATACCAAAACGCTCAGCCATAGTCTCCTGCTTTTCTCCATTGGCTACGGCTTCAATAATTCCTTGCTTCTGGTCGATAGCGCGGCGCTTGTATTTCTTCGAACTCATCTTGCAAACTTAGAGCGATGACTTAAGTGACAACCGATAATGAACAAAGGCAACAGACAGTCGCACAAATACAAGAAATACGTGTTATAGAGATGCGTGATACGAGAAATGCTAATTACAGAGAGTTCTACTCTTGTCCATCGAGAAAAAATATACGAATTATTAAGGGGACCGAAACGTATGGGTTTTATACGAATTTGTCGTACAAGATCTTCCCTTCCGATTTGAGTGCTCTTCTGAAGCCGTTTATAAGCAATTTGAAAGATCATATTCATAGTGGGCTGTGGCAATGTGCAAATTCACAATAGACCAACTCTTCGACTACGACAGATCTTGGAAAAGAGTGCAAGTCGACACCTACCACTTATTCGTCGACTTCAAGGTCACATATGAGAGCGTGCATCAACCAACATGATGGACGCAACTGAATGCATTAGCTATCAGTCATGTACCTTCCAGAAGCTTCAACCATATGTCAATAATATCCAATAGTATATAGCTGACTGTTCTAAAAAGAATACGAATTAAAGAACCTTTAGGTCGAATAACAATTCTGCATCCCAGAATGGTGAAAGGCATTGTCAGACATTCCATGAATGATCGGTTGGCAAGAGTTATTCTGCTGTTGATTTCGGTACTGATGTTTACTGTGGAGCTGGCCATTGTGCCGCTCTGTCAAAGACTTCGAGGATGCATGTCCTTTCTTAAGGACAGCATGAACTTTGTTTTGCCTTATTCACTGTCAGACAGATCTTAGCTGCGTTTATCGTTTGCTTTTATATGCCATACCATTGTCAAGCTGCATTTATCGTATGATGTGGAATGTCGCTCTGGAAATTTCATCGTTCTGGCGAAATTTAAAGCATGCATGGTTTCTACAGATTTTTAGAAATTACATACGAACAATGTCACAGCCATTGTTCAACAGAAGACGTTGCACGGTTTGACGTCAGGTAGCTGTATCAACTCAACAACCAGAGATATAATAAATATTCAGCCAAATCGCAGCAGTACTATGTCGCTGTTAGTGTTCGAAGGGTAGGAAGGTAGGTACACTTTTTATCGAGTTTATGAGAATATTAGTTATGTTATGTCAAACGCGGCACCCTCAGTTTTCCATATCGAAATTGAACGCTGGTTTTGGGATCTGAATATAAGCTCGACAAAATTCGTACATTCAATCGAAAATGATTTCAAATTTTGTGCTGGATTAAAAGAAATGGCGAATATATTACTTTACTTTAAACCATAGTCACTCAACACAAAGCTAAGGCAGTGCGTGTAAAATAAGTACAATGCAGAACATTCACGAACGTATAATTTGCAATATCCAAGTGGTATTTATAATAGAAAAATAAAATTCAGATCAGCATCATGACCCTTCAAATTTAGACACAACTCCATATAACAATGGTTCGTATAAGAATGCTAACGATGTAAGTAAATTTCAGGAAGCAAATAATTCATAAAACATCAGAATTGAGTATGTTTTCCTGTGCGTATCCACTGTAACCACCATCCCAATGCAACCCTGTACCATACAAAACTGTACCACATCATCGTAACCATACATGCAGAAAGTGAAATGCTTCAAACGTAGGATGGTCGCTAGTCTTACCCACTTCATTCCTGAGTAAATATTCCTACGTGCATTTCCGCCTCGATGTTTATTTGAATGGTCAGAATTTTTAGAAAACATCGATGACTTCGCCATTTGCACGATGACTATGATGTTGTGGAAGAACTGCAACTTCCTAATCCCCGAGATGATTTGAAAGGTTTTCTTTCTTTTAGTGAATATCTTCCTTTCTGCAGTACCAGCAGCCTTGTGGTTGTTGTTGGATAAGTAAAAGTTTCATCACAACTTGTTGTGCCATCGTGGATGGAGGATGACGGGTGTTTGCTTATAGTCGGGCCAAGTCATTCAATTGCTTAGTTCGATGCACTTTGCATATGCTGTGTAATTAACAGTGGCAGCTGTGTCTACCGCTTCGCCTCTGTCGTTTGTTTCTGTATGGAGACGATTTCTTTGGATGGTTATTGAATCCTAAGTGGAACTATGTACATACGTGCGGAAACATTTTACGTCGGGGATTGTTTATTTAAAAATAAGCAAAGTCATGCTAAAATGCGGTGAGTCCCTGAGTGGTGGCTGTTTGGGTGAACATGTATTTATATGCATGAATCTAAAATCAAGTTAAGCAGCATGGTCATCTTTATTTATTTGAACGCATATGAAGCTTTAAGATTAAAGTATACGTCTATGTACATATTTTAGTGCAGCAAATGTGTGTGTAGTTTGATATAAATGGGTGCATTTTTTGGTTAAGAAATTCCACTAACTGGTGTAGGGAAATGTTATACCCCTTTCATTTCATTTTATTTATTTAAACAGCTCAACGTTATAAATCAAAGATTTGGTTAGAATAACCTTACTACTGACAATCTATATCTTCATTTGCAAATTATGTATGAGAATTATTAAATTGTAGGAGAGGATAAAAACCTCTATTCAACTTACTTACATAATTGGTAAATAATAATAAAAAAAAATCTAGAGAAACAAAATTAAAAGAAAGGGAGGTGGCGCTATTTCCTGATTTCAAGTTTTACGTAAAAAACATAACAATGATATTGCCAATTAGGTATAGAGTAGAAGTAACCTGTTTATTGGCAGATTAAAAATAGACGGAAACAAAACGAAATATTAGGTACATGGTGATTGAATATAAATAAATAAAAAAAAAATATATACATATGTACATAGATACATAAAAAAATAGATATATAAAATAAATATATAAATAAATAAATAAGCAAACAAAAAAGTAAATATATACGTACATGATAAATAAAATAATTTGGATTCAACTAAACAAGGACATACATATATGCACATTATGTTTCGTTTAGTAAACTTGAAATCAAGTGGTTGTCGGATTGGTTACAAGACCGTTTATATCGGTTAAATAACTTACTTAGTCTAGTACGAACTTTTTCAATATTAGACATTTTATGTAGCTCATTGGTAGAAAAATGCCATGGCAAGTTAAGCATAATTTTGAGTAACTTATTCTGTGTAACTTGTAGTTTGCGTACATGGGTTTTAGCACATTGGCCCCATACTGGAGAACCGTAAAAAATAATTGGTTGGAAAATTGTTTTGAAGACGGTAAGCTTATTATTACTAATTATTATTACTTAATTTGGATTTTCGATTTATGAAAGGATATAGGATTCTTATGGACTTTTTTTAATTATACTCTGAATATGAAAATTGTAGGTTAGTGTCTTGTCGAGATGCACCCCAAGGTACTTAGCACTTGATTTGGTAAGAAGCAGGCTTTTCTTTTTCTGGTAAAAAAGGCAGTCTGGGTCTTTGAAGCAGTTAATTTAATTTTCCTTTTATTGAGATATTTTTCTACATCATTTGTACCTGATTACAACCCAACGAATCGGACGCAAAGATGCATGAGTCGTCCGCAGATATAGTGACTTCATAAATATTTGATAGCGGAAAATCATGAGTGAAGATGTTGTACAGTATTGGAGTAAGTACTGAACCTTGGGGTACGCCTGCCTTAGTTGGAAAAGCTTGCGATAAACAATTGTTTACGGAAACCACAAAATTACGGCCAGTTAAAAAGGACTGGACTATTTTGACCAAGTAGATTGGGAAATTTAGGTTTCGAAGTTTGTACAGCAAACCATCGTGCCATACCGTATCAAAGGCCTTTTCTACATCCAGAAGAACCAAACCCGTACTTTTACCAAATTAGCTTTTATGGTCTTAGTAACGGGGTTAATATGATGCACTGCGGAATGGTGTGTCCTGAAGCCAAATGGTTGAGGGGGAATTATGTTGCGTGCGTCGAGATAGATTAGTAATTTATGTTTGATAATTTTTTCAAAACATTTGCTTATTGAACTTAGTAAGCTTATAAGCCGGTAACTCCTAGTTTCGCATGGGTCTTTCCCTGGTTTTAGAATGGGTATAATTTTTTGTATGTTTTCCAGTCAATAGGAAAGTTACCTATTTTTAGACAACTGTTGAAAAGTTTTTGTAAGAATCTGATGCCGCATGATGTGAGGTTCTTGAGAAAAATATTTTTTACCCTATCCAAGCCAGGAGACTTTGTGTTTTTTAAATTTATGAGATAATTGTCATCAATAGTTGAGACTTGATTATTATTTGTTATATTGATACTAATTATGTTATTTCAAACAGGATGATTGGTATAGAAAACCTTAGCCAAAGCATTCGAATTTTCGTCATTGGAAACTAGCATCGAATTTTGTTCTTTCAGTGCTGGAGTGATATGGTTTCTACGTTTTATAATTTTAACTAAATTTCGAAAGGGTTTGTTACGATTATCTAGTTCTTGCAGTTTCCTGTTCCAACTTTGGTTCATAATAGCCAGAATATGTTCTTTTATTCGTCTAGATAACGTTTTCACTAAGTTCATAAAAGTGCTGTCTCTAGTTCTTACCCATCTGCGCCTGCCAAAATTCCTGATTTTAATTAGTTCGATGATGTGGCGTTGTTATTGTTCCACTTTTTTAGGGACCGATTTGTTAATACAGTCCAGCAACGAGTCAGTGAAATATTCCTGCTGCATCAATATGGACTGGTTCTATTTCACTCGGAAACATTTCCTGCCAATTATATTCTTGAATAAGTTCCAGTTTGCATTTTGGTAATTTAACACTACGTTGCTTGATTTTCTGGGCAACAGAAAAATACTGCATTTGACTGGCAGCTGATCTGAGCTTAGATCATTTATTACTCTAGGTTGTGTGAAAAGTTCTTCCCTATTGGTAAGAAAAAAGTCCAGAGTTGATGGTTTAGCTCTTTGGTTTGCAGGGATATATGTTGGGTGAAGGGGATATAAGATGTGGAAAGGGTGGCTTGAATGTAGGTTGTCAAGGATATTACCCCACGAACTTGCTCTAATGCAACCCCAGTTCCTATGTATACAATTTAGATCGCCACCAATTACAAAGATATCCTTTAGTTCATCATGATTTAAATCTAGACGCTTTTGTGGCGTCGTACGCTGTCCAGGGAAGTAAACACAGAATATTTTTAATGTACGACCATTTCTAAATGGTATTTCTACTCCTATGTTCTCAATTAATTTCGTTTTAACAATTGGAACGACTTTGTGGATTATTGTTCTTTTTACTACAACAGCAACACCACCTCCCCTTCTTCTTCTTCCCTTCACGATCTAGACGATACACCTTTATTTACTATTTGACAATTTTTTAACATTTGGATCAAGACATGATTCAGTGACAAGAGCTACATCAATATTGTGGGAGCTTAAAAAAGCAAAAACTTCCGCTATTTTATTGCTAATTCCAACAAATAATGTTAAGGCCAACATTCATTCTTATTTACCTTGTTGATACAAATACTTAATAGCTTATTGTGCAATAGTATTAAATTGCTCAGCTTTCGAAGTACAATTTGCAAGTGATGTTATTATCTCAGTGGTCAGAGCGTTGATTTCATCAATGGTGAAAAGCTCACTTGAAGCTTTGGATCCCACGACTGTGAAATTGTTGGTTTTGCTGGTCCATGCATTAGAACGAGAGCAGGATGGATTTGCTGCTTGAGTAAGTGGTGGGACTGCACTGTGCCGAGATGGTAGAGGGGAAAAATCATTGTCGTTTGAGGCGAACGTTTGGTGTTGCTGATAAGTTTTTTGTGAACCGACTCTAGACAATTGAGTATTGTTTTTGTTAGACAGTCGAGATCTTATGTCTCTAAATGATTTGCGGCTTTCACATGTTGGATCGTTTGACTTGTGTGTTCTGAAGTGTGCAAAGTGTTTTAATATGGCAATTTTTTTCGCCGTGCCCAAGCATTTGACAATTGTGACATTGCGTAATTTTGTTGCGTTGCTTTGAGCGAAGTCCCACTTAATGTGTTCGAAATATTGAGCGGACACTTTTTTCCAGAACATTTAATTTAGTAGAACCACATTCTAAGAATATTAAATATAACACATCATTATAAGCACCGTAATTCTTTTTAATTATTTTTGCAGTTTGCACTTTTAGCCCTAGTGATGCTAATTCATATTTCACAGTTTCGGAGGGCATTTCATCTAGACCGTACAAAACGACTTTGAGTGACCTTGTTGATGGAAAGTCAGAGAAAAACTGCCAGTTTTTCGATTTAAGCACTGAACAAATTGCATTGTGGCTATCAGTGGTTTCGCAAATGATTTAATTGCAAACGGAAATTTTCTTAATGTGGGAGAATGTTCGCTTCGCGGAAAAGAGAATGCACTTCACTTCCGAAATTTCGCAAGACACAGATCGATGGAATTTTGTCTTTTCTCTTGGAGTTGGTTAGGGATTGAATCATGTCACAATCATTATCACTGTCTGAATCGGTCAAATTTCCGAGAGGTGCAAAACGGTTTGCACTAGTGTTATCAACTCCAGGATTCATTTTGGCACTTTTAGTATTCGGAGAAAAGTGATTGTCTTCAGAACTAATGGACCGACTTCTTTTGGAAATGTTTTTGTTTTTTTTTTAAATAGTACCGCACAGAAAAATGAAACGTCGTGAGAGTTCAGAGCGCCGATTAGTACTGATGTTATACCCATGAAACGCTTCAAAACAAACAAACCATGTGCATAAATATAAAATGATTGCCTAAGCAAAAGTGATGTTGATAATGGGTAGTGAAGTAACAAAACATCAGTTAGTCTTCAAACGTATTGTTGGGGTGGAAGTGGGAACTTAATATGATCAAGTGGACTTCGCCCAGCTTATCTCAAAAGCGTCGTTTTCATCAACGAAATTTTGTAACGTGTATGAGTGTTTTGGTAGTCAATTCCAGTCAAATATTTGATGACGAAGCTGTGTTTTCTGGCTCATATGACCAATTTTCTATGCTGGGTAGTTGTATTATTAACTGTTTTAGGATTTGTAACGTCACTTTACAGACGATGTTGATTCAACTAAACTATTCGAGTGCTTCTACAACTATTATCGCATCTACAATATCACTCATTTGGTTTGGCTGCCCATTAAGTGAAACAGGAAGGAAATAGTCCATAGGGTTTTTTATGCTTTTTAAGTTAAACTAAATAAAAACAGTCCGAGATGTTATGCGTCAACAACTATCTAGGTATATCCCTGATCAACGTCGCCTACAAGATCCTGTCCAGCGTACTGTGTCAATATCCAAAGCCGTTTTGCACCGCACTAATCGGCACGTAACAGTGCGGCTTCCGGCCCGGCAAATTGACTATAGACTCTTCACACTCAAATCCTGGAGACGACCAGCGAGTTTCAAATCTATACGCACCACCTTTTCATCGATTTTAAAGCCGCATACGACAGCATTCATCGGAAGGAGCTATTCGATGCGATGGCCGATTTCGGGATCCCGGGGAAACTGATCCGGTTGTGTTGCACCACGCTAACACATACGCGATGCACGGGCAGTTCGGCTCAAGGATTTCCGAGTCGTTTGAAACCTGCACTGGATTTCGGCAAGGAGATGTGCTGTCGTTTGATTTCTTCTACATATCTACCAGTCGGTCCAACTGTTGGAGTATGCAAATGACATGGACATCGTCGCGCGTTCCCAAGGTACAGTAAACGGCGATTGAAGAACAGGCGAAACGAATTGGAAAAAGGTCAATGAGAACAAAATAAAATATATGCTGTTGACCAAAAAACGTTCCGTCGCACACCACCTGGGAAAAAACTTCACGACCGACAGCTACAATTTCGACGTTTGTCTACCTCGGGGCAAACGTGAACTCGACAAACGATATCACAGCGGAGATCCGTCGTAGAATTGACCTCTGCAACCGGTGATACTTCGGTTTGTCAAAACAACAATCATTCTCTACAAAACTCCTATTTTGGCAATCCAGCTCTATGGAGCCGAAAGCTGGACTGTAAGCAAAACGGCAGAGCTGATTATTGGTACCTTCGAAAGAAAAATTGTACGTCGGACATATGGTCCCGTCTGCGACGAAGGTGAATGGAGGAAAAGACATAACCGTGAACTTTACGAGCTGTACCAGAATGTGGACAACAATGCTCCAACTAACAAGGTAGTCGAATCTGAGGCTAGTGTTTATATTAATGGAAACGGTTATGGTTAATGGATAGATTTCAAAAACCGCCATAGCTTATACATTCTACCTAATACTACCAAATAAAAAAATATTGCTTGAATGCTTTAAAATTGACTTTTGATTAATGTTAGCGGTGTTTGCCGCTGTTAAAATTTGTATTTCTTTTTATTTTTCCTTAGGTTATCAAAAAATGAGAGCCAAAATCTGCCCTTCTTTCTTCTACACCTATTAATGTGTCAATAAAATCGCTACCAAAATGAGTGAATTAGTGATTTCTAAGGGCGACTTGTGTAACTTTTTCATTCGTAATGGAACATAAATGTATTATATAAGGATGGTGGTACATAAGGATGATGCCTGAAATCAAACACGAGCTGTTTTTAACAATGTGCGATGGAAAACTATCCCAAGTCCTTACTGATACCAGTTCTAGTGCTGTATGTACTATTTGTAGAGCAAAACTAGTAAAAATTAATGGCTTGGATCTCGTCCAAGTCTGAAAGTAAAAATGTAATAGCGGAAACAGCAATAATGGTAACAAAGCTCGTAAATCTTTTCAAAATGTAACTCTGTCGATGAAACATTAATAAGAAAGTTTTATGTTATCTTGCAAACATTTGGCGAATATAGCCTTAACACTGCACAATTGTACGTGGCAAATATCATTGATACTATATGCCTTCTTCGGTCCCTAAAACATTGATATATGGTGAAAGCATGATTAAACAAATCGAGGCATTGGCAATAGATCAATTGTCCGAAGATGCACGGTAAACACGCAATAAAAACTACGCAAAAAAAGACCAACCCACTCCAGAAAATGCTCCAGAGCTGCAACAAACTGAAGATTGCTCTTATATTCTTTTCCAAAACATAATTAATCAATGAAGGTAAGAATGAATGCTCTTATTTCGTGTTATTAGTGATTACTTGCATCGTAAACCTCAATTGTGTATGAAAAAATGTATTATTTAAATTTGTGTGAATTTTGTACATCCATAAAACATATGTATTTATTTGATATATACATTATTTCAAAACCACGCCAAACATTCACGCTTATGTGTGCAAAAGTTCACTCTTTTATCACTGAAAGTTACAGATTTTGATACGATAAACATTGTTTGGTCCAATAGTACGGCGTAAAAGTCTACGCCCTAACCCACTACGCCACGGTGACCCAAGGTATTTAAATTTTTTATTTCATTTATTGATTTTTATCCGTATACATTAAGAATATATTGTTCTTTCACTAGTACAGGAACATTATAAACATTATACAAGATTTTCATTGACATGCTGGAAATTAATTGATATTAAATTATTTTAATTATAATTAAGAATAGTGTAGATTTGCAAAAGATTTTTGCTCAAAAATGCATAGACAAAAAAATAAAAACCAAATATTTTAGGAATTATTTCAGTTCGAAAGGGAGAAATATGAGAAACAAGCGATACTTACGTTAATTCAACCTGTAATGGAAGCGACATCGTCAGAAAATTGTCGTCATACTTATGTGCTCAGAGTCTTGTTACTAAATCCTGGGTAGACATTTTGTGCAAAACATCTTTCTTTCTCACTTGTTCGCCAGCTTTATTCTTACATGCTTTGTCTTAATTCATACACAGCTGTTGTAACAAATAGAATAATCCAAAATGGAATTCTGCGGCTATCCTACTAAGTTAAGAAATTATGAAGTTTCAATATTAGAGAAACTTCATTTATTAAGCCACTGCTCGAATTAGTTATTAATACTAATTTTATCACATTATATAAATTATATTATATTAACTATACCAAATTTGGTTTCAACTCAGAAAAAGAATTCCCAATATCTTTTGTGGAAAACCACCCCGCCCAATAGCCTTGAAGACTCATTATTTGAGTCCGACCCTTAAACATGATGCCAATACTACTCTGGTGGAGAGAGTGTATGCGAAAGTGATGGACACGTTACCCGATGGTCATGCTCCGGTAACACAAATTAAACTCCACCACTTCTTCGGCCGCTCTTCTTCGCCGAGTCAACACCCTTGGAGAAAATACCCTCCTGGCCCAGGAATCCTGAGCAATCAACGATCTAATACGTGAATTCAGCATTACATGGTCTTGGGTAGTACGGACCTCGAATAAAGGCATGAATACCTACTTGATTATCTCATAAGTGGCCTCATTCAGCTAGGAAACCCGCAATCTCCTTTTCGATACGCACTTTACAGGCAACTACTCCCTTAGAGCAGGTAACCAAGGCGTATCTCTTCCTAAAAACCCTTGCATTTCCATCAAAATCAAGGACACAACTGTAATGTGGCCACTTGAAAGCTTTAAACCCTTTCAGTCAGCAGTACCTGACGACATCATCACTGCGGAGGTCCGAGAACGTTCCTAGCTACTAGAAGAGAGTGAAAGTAATATTCATTCCTAAACCGGAGAAATGCTCCCATGTCAAACCGAAATGCCTTAAAACTTTCTCCTCCTTTCTCCTGAAAATCCTGAAACTGTCGAATAGACTAACATTCCGCTAAAAATATTGATAATGATTTCCATGGTACCACGTCAAATAAACTTCCTCAAATCAACTGTCTCTAATGCAGTGTTGTAGCAAATTTCTCACCTGATTTCTTAATTCACTGGAAAGCAGAGCTATTCCACCACACAATCATTTTATGAGGAATGTTAATCTTACAAATTTTGTAATGCCACACGTCTAGTTGTAAAAAGAATTCAGGTGGAATTTTAATGATATGATTTTGTTTAGCGGTGAACTCGAAGGAAAGAAATGTTATCACATATATACCCCATGATATGAGTGCCTGTAGGTACTCAATTTCTATTCAAGTAATTCCAATTTCCTTTTCACTTAGCAATAATAAACAGAGCCCTGGGACCTATAAGTTACAAGCCGTAGTTTAGATTTGAAAAGTCAATGATTTTTCGTAGATATAGTGTGAATTACTGAAACAAAGATTTTATTAAATTATTTCTTCCTATTTGTTTACTTTAATGCTTTCCTTTGCTATCCGTATTATAAGTTTTGATCAATCGACTCCGTGCTTATATTTGCTTTTCATATTCTACAAACACCCCCTTTGCGGTTTTCATACACTTTCATGCCTCCATACATTCAATTGCTCAAGCTTTTTTACAAACTTTACGTTTTAATTCATTTGAATCGCTTATTTGCTATTTTTAAATTTATTTTTATTTTTGACTTCATAACAGACTTACATTCTAGACAAAAATCCTTATAACTAGTTGGACGAACTTACTGACCCTCGACGGGCAGTCTGAGGTAAACTTAATCTTATCTTATGCCTTTCGACTTAACCTAACACAGATTATTTAAAATGGTAAGATTACCAGAACGATTTAATATTGTTCTTGTTGCGTTGTGTTCTGTGCATCGACTCCTATGCATTTAAATGTGGGTTCGAATCACGGCAAAAATAATTTGCTCGGCCCCATCTCTTTTGAATCACTGACAATGCTCAAAAAGTATAACTGGCTAGAAAAAGCAGGTTATACTCCCTTACACTTGTGAGAGACCAATAGGTGTGTTTTTTTGCAACCGTATATACGCGAGCTACATATACGAGTACGTCAACGCCCGCAATTTCACACATGTCAAAATCAGCAACAGACGATAAGTATGACCTATTTATCCGGTCAATAACCAAATAGCTCATGAAACAGTAATTGCATTTTTGTATTCTTAAGAATTGCACTTGTGCATTGGACGGTGAAATCGCTGACACTATGCGATTGTAATGTATGGAACAATAATATAATAAATACAGGTGAAGCACACGAAGGCGGTGCAGTAGTTTTTCCATTACTAAGTAAGAGTTGTATCAGTGTTGTTCTAGTGTTTTGCTTAATAAAATATAATCACTCTAATAAAAACTTGTGTTTTTTTTTAAAATAAGTGGCGCAGTCGGTAGGATCCTTTTTTATTAATAAGGATATAGTGATCGTATCAAGCATCCAAAGAATAGTTCGTGTGAAGTTATGTTTTTTTTAATAAACGCGAATAGTGCATTATACAGACACACCAGTAAAATCGACAAAGATTAAGTGTAGATTCGTATAATCACATTAAAAAGAAAATACGTTAAAGTTATATAGAGCACCTATAATCGACAAAGATTGGTGTAGTGATTAGTGAATGAGCAGACAAAGATTACACGACGAACACAGAATAATGGCCAATTACTAGCAAGTGGTAGCAGAACTTGAGCTTCGAACCCAACAACTCGAACAAGTGCGAATTGCCTTGAGCAACAAAACAGAGGGATACGTGATGGGATATTCAAGGAAATCCGTTACATGACTGTCTTCACGGGACAAGTCAGGGAAGATGATGTGAAGAACGCTGTGGTGCGAACAATTTTCTATGAAAAAATACAAGGAGAGGCGAAGAATTCAATCATCAACTTGCCAAGAACAGGGGACTGTATGACAATCAAAGAGACGCTGAAACTTTGTTACAAGCCGGACACGGAGCCGCATGAAATCTACAAGCGGATCACAAATCTCAGAGTCAACACGGTAAGCGAACTAGCTATACAATTACAAAAGCATTAAGTATAATGCAGACGAGCTGATCGTATATTACAAAGGAGAAAACTTCATAGATCTAAGTAATAGTAATAGTCTCTATTATCAGGAAGCGAATGTATGAGGATTCTTGTATTAGGCCAGAATTTCGAAAGGCAAAGCATAATCCAAACATACAAGAACAGACTCGTAACCTAGATAGGTCAGGTAACTATCGACATACGAATAACAGGAATTATTCAGGCCAGTATCGCCAAAACGATAGACCAGGACATAATAAAAATCATTCCGGACAGTATAGACCAAATGTAGATCATAGAAATTCAGGAAATTTTCGTCAAAACCAGAGACCGCAGGGTGACGCCATGGAGGTAGACAATAGAGACAATAGAATACAACTAGAGATCAAGTCAATAACGGTCAAAATTCACGGAGCTGTAGAGTATACCCGGGCCAATATCGAAATGAACAGGGTACGTCTAAGCTTAGTTTAGAACCGATAAGTAGCGTTCCATTAGAACCGGTAGAACCGTCAAGCGAAATTAAAGAAATAGGAAGTCACGAGGTTTTTTTCATGAACTAGCCTCGGATAACTTACCCCAAATTACAATAACAATCAATGCGAAAATATACATAGCATTGATAGACACAGGCTCAACCCTTAGCATAATTGATGACAGACTCTATGAATTCGATAAAATTCCTATATATTTCACAACAGTGACTGGTAAAGATACCATTTTACCTGGACCTATTGAACAATTTAAATGCGCTATTAAATATAGACGAGGGAACTATTAGATTAAACAATCATATATAAAATTTCATAGGCATTCCATATCCCCTAAATGAAATATGTTCCTATGTGTAATTTCATGCGAAAGGAGACCGAGTTCCTAGGTCATATCTTAACCAAAGACGGGTTAAAACCAAATCCTGATAAGATAGTGGTTATCGAAAAGCTAGAACTCCGGCAAACACAAAAGCAAATTAAAAGCTTTTTGTGCGCAAAGGTAGCCCAGCCCATCACTAAATACCTTAAGAAAAATGCGAAAATAAATACTAGCGACCCAAATTACATAGAAGCATTTGAGAAATTAAAGCAGTTAATAAGTAGTCATCCCATATTAAGATATCCAAACTTTGAGAAAACATTCTGTCTTACAACAGATGCGTCTAATTACGACATAGGAGCAGTTCTTTCTCAAGAGGGACATCCTATATGCTTCGCGTCCAGAACCCTTAACAAACACGAGAGAAATTACTCTGCTACAGACAAGAAATTTCTCGCAATAAAATGGTCAACAAATTACTTTAGGCCATACCTTTACGGTAAGAAATTCAATTTACTGCTCACCATCCTATTAAATATCTTTACGCTATATATAGAGTTAAAGACTTATCACCTCGACATCAAAGATGGCTTCTGAAGCTAGGCGAATATCAGTTCGATAGAAGTTAACGAGGACGTTTAATTTAAGAGGGAGAGAACGCAGGCCCCCGCATTCGGAAAAATGTTCACTTAATTTTAATAATTCAGAATCAGATTTCATATTTAATTTAGAACATAATGAAACTATACATTTTGCAGAAGAAGAATTAATGGACCATATTCCGATCGTGAAAGACATTGTCAACAAGTATAACACACAACTGATACTCACAAATGATAAAATAAATGAAATTGATATTTTACATGGAAAAAGAATAATCTATATAGCAGAACATGATTTTAATCGATTAGAAGATATCTTGAGAAGATTTATTAAGAAATTAGAAATCGGAATCTACACAGAACTTGCTGATCACAAATATAATAGAGTCCAAGAAAAGATTAGAGAAATGTTCTCCAATGATAAGAGTTTAAAATTCGTTAAGTGTTCTTATAGAGCCCAAGACATAGCAACAGAGGTAGAAGTTGTGAAACAAATATCCTTTTATCACGTAAGAGAAAGTCAACATTCAGGTGTACAGGAAACATACAACCAAATTAAAACAAGGATTTTCTATCCAAAGTTAATGGAATATATTCAAATTGTTATCAATCAGTGTGACGTCTGTCAAACAGTCAAATATGACCGCAATCCAATTAAAGCTAAATTTAATAAAACCGAAACACCTACAGATATTAATGAGATAATCCATATTGACACATTCGTTATAAAAAGATTAGCTTCCTAACGATAATAGATAAATTTTCTAAATTCGGATCTGCATACCGTTTAACAGATAGAAATCACATTACAATTATTGATCAGTTAGAAGAACATTTCGCGAAATTTGGAACACCAAAGAAAATAATTGCCGATAATGAATTCAAAGCGATTCATTCATTCTTCAGAATTTTTAGAAGAAGAAGGAATTATATTACATCTAACGAAACCAAACAGCCACACGGGCAATGCAGACATTGAACGTCTTCATAACTCTATAGCTTAAAAGTTCAGAATAATTTCTTTTAACAAAAATAAGTACTCAGTCCAAAGGATCATACAAAAGGCTGTACGAAATTACAATTAAAGATTTCACTCTACGATTAAACACAATTCTTTAGAGGTACAAACTCGTGAAGTTGATGTAGAACAAATTAGACGGAATATAGAAGAAATGAAAGAAAAGAAGCTCAGAAAAGTAAACAAAAATAGAGAGGATTATGAAGAAAAGAGACCAACAGGATTCATAAAAAACTATAAGGCAGTTAGGCACAAACAAGAACCAAAATATAAGAAAGCAAAGTTAAAAAATATCGCTTACACAAACATTAAACGACCATTAAAATTTTCAGGTGATGACATGGATATTATTTCTGATAATAATGATTCCACAGACGTATGGTCAATTTCTTGACGTGCAGGAAATAAAGGAACAAAATGGTTATGTAAAGCTACTTTTGAATGACATATCAATTAGTAACGAAACCGACATTGTATTACATGCCATAAATCCATTAGAAATCATGCCATTAGTTAAAAATATATTATTAAATCTTAGGTCAGTACCATTAAAGCAGCTAGACGAAGAAATATCCAATATTATTCATAAAATTAGAACTCTTATTCCGGTGCAAAGCAGGCGGAAACGAGGCTTGCTAAATATCGTAGGATCCACGGAAAAATGGTTATTCGGAACCATGGATGAGGAGGATAGGAAAACTATAGAAATATACCAAAAAAGAAGTAAAGACAAATAGTCACAATTCCATAATTGCTTTAAATAAACAAATCAAAATTAATTCGTTCTTCAATGATACATTTCAAATTTTAAAAGATAACGTTGAAAGAGATAAGGCGATAATTGAAAAACAAATGAATACAGTTCAAAGAGTAGAAAGGGAAATAGCCATGAAGCAACTATATATTGATCAGTTATTCAAACTTAAATACATAGCAGCCAAGATTGAACATATACAAGATAATATAGCTTCAGCAAAGAATAATATTTTACACCCGAACATTTTAACAAATGAGGAAATCGAAAGATATAAAATAGACTTTTATAAACTAAGCCAGATAAAACTAGGGTTAGCTAAATTTGAAGAAAATTTGTTAATATTTGCGATTAAAATTCCAACAAATTATGTCACAGTTCCACTCAAACTATTACTTCCTGTACCAAATATGAATTTCTTCGAAATAGAAGTCGAAAAAGAATTTATTATCGAATACAAGAATAAATCGCTGAAATATGAAAAAAATAAAGATGTCACAGAATTGTATTAAAGTAAACATTGCGTTTTTAAAGAAAATTGTAACTTGTATCAAAATAAGCTAAATGAACTCATATCTATTGATGACGGAACAATTTTTGTAAAAAATATTAATACGCACTTAAGTCAAACATGTGATGATAGAAACATTATACTTAAAGGAAACTATTTAATTAACATTTTTAATTGTACAATCACCCTGTTTGAAAATAAATACTCCAATGTAAAACAGATAATGAAACAACGATTCTTTTATGCAAATTATAGAGAAAATTATAATTTTTCAGAAATATTAAAGTTTAATAAGATTTTGCTAAAACCAGTTGAAAACTTAAATGTATTAAAAGAAATAGAATTGAAGAAAAATATATCATATAATCTAAACATAATATTCATTATAATAATCATAATAATGTGTGGAATAATGTTATTGTTATGTATACGTAAAAAGAGAATACAAATAAAATTAAGTAACCGAATTCAGGAGAATTCTAATTGTAAGGAGGGAGAAGTACGTATACGAGTACGTCAACGCCCGCAATTTCACACATGTCAAAATCAGCAACAGACGATAAGTATGGCCTATTTATCCGGTCAATAACCAAATAGCTGATCAAACAGTAATTGCATTTTTGTATTTTTGTATTCTTAAGAATTGCACTTGTGCATTGGATGGCGAAATCGCTGACACTTTGTCTGCGATTGTAATGTATGGAACAATAATATAATAAATACAGGTGAAGCACACGAAGGCGGTGCAGTAGTTTTTCCATTACTAAGTAAGAGTTGTATCAGTGTTGTTCTAGTGTTTTGCTTAATAAAATATGATCACTCTAATAAAATATAACTTGTGTTTTTTTTAAAACTCGTTCGACCAGATTAAATAAGTCGCATGCACAACAAAACGCTTTATAATTCATCGACATTTGTGACAGTCAGATGTAAAAAATTTGTGTATTGTTGGTGGTGATTTTCAAGATGTGGAACATGATGACGTGTGTGGTATTGCTGGTATTGGTATTAGCGGGATTTTCAAACCTTCGTTCAATGCCTTACATTTTTTTTTATGATAACATACAGAATATAATGGTTGGAAACCTTGCTTTTGTTCGCGCTTATTTCACAAGCAACGATAAATATGTTGAGTAACTTAAGCGGATATAGGAACTGTTGTTAGTATATTTTACATGCAAATTTAAATTTAGGCGTACATACTCGTGCAAATAAACACGCCTAATACGACGCAGGGTTGTGAATTTACTGCATTTTTTTTTTCGAAAAATCAAGCTACTGCCTTTAAATAAAATCGACTGCACTTTTGGTCTAATGTACTTTTCGTATAATTATTTATATACAGGGTGGACCTTCTACTGGTTTTTTTTTACAATGAACAATGAAAAACAGGCATTGAATTGCAAATTGATGTAAGATGAATGGATTTTCTTTATTTATAAATGGTATCATAACAGGTTGCGGCAATTATCATGAGTAGGAAAATGTTGAAAAGACGTTCTGTACGCAAGTTTGTTCAAAAACCATCAGATTCCGTGAGTCTTATAGACTATTTCAATCACTCTTTCATTCGTCGAGAGGCAATTTAAAAAAAAGAACAATGAAAGCAATGTTCTCTTTTTTGAAGAAATTTTAAGTCTGATATGAATATACGAGTATGATTTTTTGTTTTGTTCTGTTTTTGTTTGCTTTAAGGAAAAATGTATGTTTATTTTACTATTTTAAATTATTTATGTGTATTTATGTTATACTTTGAAAATATAAAAAGTCTACTGCAAAAGATTTGAATCTATTGCTTTTTTAAATCTACTTCGGACATTTTTTTCAAAAAGTCGCATCGCTGAACACGATACTATGAAGTCTCACTTATATGAACTAACGATTGTTGAGCGAGTTCATATAACCGAAAAGTTCGTAAATTGGAACCATTTATATTACCAAAAACATTTTTTTCCGGTTAAAAATGAAATTACATATTTATTTAATACAGTTAATTCGCAAAACTTAAAACGAATTTTTCGTCGGTTCCGACCGCCTATCGACAATAACAAGATCGTTATTTCTTCATGAAAAGAAATTAAACCTGCCCACACCCACCAATGTTGCCTCTTCGATAAAACGTACTAACTGGCTTGCACGTGCTAATGCAAATAAACCACAAGAAAACGTATAAGAATTCAAAAAAAAATGTTAACTTCTAAAAAATTTCAACACAAATTCGCTTATATGACGCACGTTCTTCGTCTCATTTGGTTGACTCAGGAATAGGTTTCTAACGGATGTACAGTTAAACACACTTTTAGGACACATTATCTTGTTGTTAAACATCGACTTGTTATTATTGTAGGCCACACTCCGATACTCGCTTGTACATGTTCGCACTCCGTTCAATTCCCATTACCCATTTCAAAATATGTTGTATTAATTTCCGGAAAATTTTAACTATGAATAATCCATTCTTCAACCCCAACATGTATTTCTCAAGTATAATTTTACACTTTGTAACACAAACAAATTTTTGCAGCGCATGGCAACAGCACATGTTTCCTTTTGACCTTTACTGCCTCATTGACCGCACACGACGACAGAATGTTGAGATCATATTATTGCCGAAGGCATTACATTTTGCAACGACATATGTATGTATATATGTAAATGGTCTTCCAATAGGGACTTCCGAATTTCAAGCTACATCTTCCAAATTGGCTGTCATTTATTCAGTCTTATCAAAACACAATGGCAAATGATAAAATTGATAACAAACAGGACGGCGCCAGAACTGCCACAGAACTAACGCAGCATTGGAAATTTTGTACGAATGATTCAAGGACATGTTCATCTCACATTTAGGTGATCTGAAATCGCCACCTGTGGCGGGTTTTCTGAAGTCGCAGGTCTATGCGAATAAAACACAAACCATAATGGCCTTCAACCGGTCCAGACCGAGATCATTTTTGTGGCTGCATTAGCAGATTTAGCCTGAGGAGTTTTGGTTATTAACATAAAAAAAGACTTGCCTATGGACATTATTACCGAGTTCGACTAATACCGCTGGTGGTCGCGAGGTCTCTCCAAGGTGGGTAAAAGGCCAAAATGCGCGAAATAATAAATAAACCGTAGGCCCCTTGGTTTATTTATTATAATCTGAAAGAGATCATAAATAATCGGATTTTGAGTATTCTATCGCCTTTTGTATGGTACTCGTTTTAAAAATATGCCACTGTATACATTTGAATTGAACATCATGTGTGACCCTTTTCGAATAATGCACTTCATAAAATAGAGCAAAACTACTCAGTATTGCATTGCACAACGCTTATCAGCGCGTTTCCAGAAAAACTAATTACAATAATAACAAACATGACGTACAAAAATCTACAGAAATAACGCATTTCCGCAACCCATTAATTCAATTCGAATCTACGTAACACAGATAATACTAACTACGTTAGTTTTCGTATGCTACTTCTGGAGCTTTTTTGCCATAAGTAGAAACTAATATAATTTCATTGCGAATGTGATCAAACGCGCTCATTACTAGTAAAATACATATCCAGTGAAACCTGGGAAGTAGGCCTGCACGAAGAAAATTTGATAAAACAATTGAAAGAAATCCTGACTAGATCTCATGATGTCACAAAAAAAAAGAAAACAAAAATAGTTCAACTTTCCTTATATAAAAAGCAGGAAATGTTGATCCTTTTGAGGACATATATGAAATAGGAGTTCTATCATTGTGTCAAAAAGGCCGAGCTTAGTGCCAATGCCAAGTTAGCGGATTTCAATTCAGTATTTGTTCTAACTCTCACATATGGTCATGAAATTTGGGTAATGACCAAAAGAATAAGATCGTTAATACAAGCTGCCGAAATGAGATTTCTTCGTGCTGTTGTGGGAGTTACTCGGCGGGATATGGTGAGAAACACGGAAGTACGCGAGGTGCTCAATGTACAGCAGCAGCTTCTTCGAACGGAAAGGGCTATGCTTCGATGGTTTGGTCTTATAGTACCAATGTCCTCATCATCGCAATTTCCAAGGCGTTCCTTGAATGCGATTCCATCAGAAAACCACAAAAAACTCGTCTGGTGGCGCTTGGGTTTAACTCCTGATGATTTAGAGTTAATGGGGGAGGATCGATTGGCCTTAAGATCACCCGTGCGTGCCCCCGCGACGCCTGTAGTGGATCATGCGGGTCAGAAGATGATGATGAAAGTCTACTGACCTACATTTGGGACAGACACTTGTGAAACAAAATAAAATATGGGTATAGCTCAGAATTTTTATCTTTATTATCAATAGAAGCAAGGGTATTTTTTGGTAATTACATATTGGTCGATTTCAAGGCCGCATATGGCAGCGTACATAGAGACGAGCTGTATAGCGCCATGTCTAGTTTTGAGATTCCTGTCAAATTCGTCAGACTGTTCAGGATGACGATGACGAATTACTAACTAACTCAGAAATACAATGTCAAAAAAGGTTTTAGACAACAGAACGCGCTGTTATGTGATTTCTTAAACATCATCCTGGAGAAGGTCTCTCACACTTAAGATGGCTAGGCCATGTAGAGCACATGGACAACTTAGCTTCGGCCGAAGAATCTTCGACTTATGGGCCAATGCAACAGAGGACTCGCACCCACAAGGTGGCGCACACAAATCGCAGCCTCTAAGATGCTTGATGATAGCTTTCGGCTAAAGCTAAGATTCCGTTCATAAAAAAGAAACACACAAATCATCGATTAAAATTGTATGTGTGAAACATCTACATACATATAAATCCAACCATGCTCCAATCAAAGCCCATGAGGTAGAAGTATTCGAAACTTTTTGCAATCTTTTAAACAAGGAATTCGTGCAAAATCCCCAACAATTACTGAAAAATAAATGAAAAGTCTGAGTACTTCTCAGTAAAACATCAGCTGTGCAGCGTTCTTATTTTTCTTCTTGCAGGACTTTATTTATTCCATTAGAATTCCAGTAAATCAACATAAAAAGAAAATGTCTAAACAACAGTCTAGAATTGTTACAAAAAACAGCACTCTCCTCACATTTTCATTAAAAGCTTTCAATTAGAGAAAGAAAGAAAATTGATTTTAAATATCTTCTCATAATTGTGCACAGCACACCCGTTCGGAACACGCAGTATTTCCTCAGGCTAAGTGATTTTATTCTTCGAAACACTTTTTTGTATTACACTTAAAAGTCACAACCTGCCACATATCCGTGAAGTGCTTTCAGAGCCAGGGAGTGTTCCACAACTCGCTGGAAAAAAGTTAAGGCAAAGACGAACGATCCGACAAAACCTTCGAAACGTAAAAGTTTAAACGGTTAATTAACTAAATTGCAGTTTATTTCGAGCACAGCATTTCCATACAAATTGAATTGACGTGCTTTCACACCTATGGGACGTCAAGACAGAAATGTGACTAAAAGAGTTGAATTTTCTTTTGTGCGTAGAAAAAGAACAAGAGACTAATCTAATTTTCAAATTGACTATAGATGAAAGAACATTAATGATGAATTGTCATACTGTGCCATTCGACTAACGATGAGATTTGTTGTTGCCCTCAAA
Organism: Eristalis pertinax; assembly: GCA_907269125.1. Classification (NCBI taxonomy): domain Eukaryota; kingdom Metazoa; phylum Arthropoda; class Insecta; order Diptera; family Syrphidae; genus Eristalis; species Eristalis pertinax. Next base: position 93,159,100 of record OU026145.1, read on the forward strand.
ATAAAGTAACCATTATGTTACCCCACACATCGTCATTTAACATAATCAATAAAAATAACAAATATTTTTTAAACTTGCACATTTGTGAAGTGCTAACAAACACTCATAATCGCAGGCTATATCGAATTTGTGAGTTTGTTTATCGAACTGATAGACACTTAGTGTACTCCAGGAATTATATTTTAAGTCCGCTCAAATAGCAATTAAATAATATCTCCAAATATTAAATTAATAGATCGTAATCTAAAACGGTTATAAGTATTCAATTGCATTGTCGGTGCTCTGCAAAAGTCTATATTTTAATGTATGCTTTGTTTTCACACGTGTATCTAATTTATATTAAAGTACCTGACCTAAACATTACTGCTCTTCATGGTCAGGCAATTCTTCATATGCCATATATTGAATCCATTTTCGTTCGCTTTTATGAATCTCTTAACTTTAATTGCTTGTGTGCAATCATAACATGTTCAATCGATTATATAAAATATTGACAGACCTAGTCCGATTGATCTCGAGTATGTATCCTCCGTGAAAAAAGCAAATCCTTTTCATCGCCCACCCGTATCGCCTTCTTGTCTCAGAGTACATCCACTCAACGTCTCTATGTACATACAGAAATTATATGCAAAAGTACAAAGAAAAATATTTAATTTAAAAGGCAGATGTAGATGGTCATGTAACAAGGCAAAATCCTTCAACTTTTTTATATCTTCCTGGGTATTTTATCTTTTAGCGGCAAAGAAAGTTATTGGCTGAGGCATCACAATATAGCTGTAACGCATATTATTTGTACAATCTCATACCACAGAAGAAAGTTTCATCTTGTGTACGTATACTTCTCGGCTTTCGCTTTTAAACCCGTTAAGTTGACTTTATTATTTTATCAATCATACGCGAACATGCAGCATTTGTGAAAGATATTTCAAAACTTGGCATATTACTTGGTACGTATATCACTTTAGTACCGCCTCAGATTTGTATCTGATATTAATCTGCCGCCTGTCTGTTGTATATTACTTCTGCATGAGGGGTGCACTTAAGGAATGAAACTCATCGTCACCACATTAAGGATTAAAAACTTAATTCAACATAACGATTGTTCCAAGTTGTGAGTGCGATTATGGAAAACGGTTGGAGCAGGCAATTAAATGAGTAATGACCTGGAAGACAATATATTCTCAACGGCGGCACCGAGTTACCTAAAACCCAATTGTGGTCCATTCGAATGCGGAGGTCCTTCTTAGATAATCCTTGCTAATGAACTTTTTCTAAAGGGGAGTTCTTGTGTAATGTCATTAAATATGGCCGAAAAGTTTAATTTGTCTCTGGGCCGTTTAGAAATTCCAGGTTAGACAAAGTTTCCCCTTTATGAATTGGGAAATGGCAGGGATGAAATTGGATATCCCGTATTAGAGGGGTGAAATAATGTCGGCATTTTTGGCACTGCACATACCAATTGAAGGGTGCATATAAATTGCGTAATTTTTGTAATGTAACTAGCACCTAGGGAGAAAAAATTCATTTAAGGACTAGTGATACTGTCCTGTGTTATTGAAAATGTCGTAAAATGTGGAGACAGAAGACTGATATTAATTCAATTTCTGAGATGTATCAAATATTACTAGGTACACGTATTGTAAATGTGTGTGTACCTTTATAAATACAGTGTTTTTCCATTGTAGGATAACAGTTTTGTATTTTAATCCAAATGCTCCCAATATAATATAATAGATGATATATTTACATTTGTAAAAAACATTTGGAAATTATAAGTGGCAAAAATCTGACTTTTACATCATGACGCATTTTGCGTAAAGATCTTGGCGTTAGCTCAATTAAAATCTATTTATTATACTGTGTAATACTATTACACGGAGTTGGCTAAGATACCATCAGCAGCTCCACTAGCAACTTAAGATTAGGCTGATGGTATCTTAGCCAACTCCGTGTAATAGTATTGCATAGTATAATAAGTATGTTCTAGGAAGTAGTTTTGAAACTCGATTGGAGAATTATGTATTAATTCATAAACGGAGCCAAATGTTGGAATCGCTGGGTGAAGATAATAAGCTTTTTTGGAACATCAGTTAAAATGATCAAGAATAAAAATAGACAAATACCAGCCATCATAAATAATAATTTCATATCATTTACGGCTAAAAAAAAGCAACAAAACAAACCTCACACAAAACTGAGGAATACGTGAAACTGATATACTGTTTGAATCAAATAATCGCACTTTTGACAATAATATTAGTATAACTCCCAGCAGGTTTTTTTCTGAGTCACTATTGAACAAATTATAAGATCTTAATAAATAATTGTGTTCACACAGCGTTTAAAAATGCATATGTAGCATAAAAATGCATATGTAGCATAGGCACCAATGGTCCGACGTCCATTGTTAGTGTCAGATTCCTACTGACTAAAACCACCTACCGAATCTTTCCGTTTATTCCCCCGCGGAACTACCGCTAAGTATTACTTCGCGAGGGACGGACTCGAGCTTTTTGCTTCGTCACGGGGTGTTTGGCGAATGCGCGTTCCGCTGCCGTACTAAATTTCACACATTTTTCGTACTGCTGCATCGTTCACAACAGCCCAAAGTTTTTCGTATTTCAACATATATTTAACTATGTTTTTTGGTGTTGGCCGTTCACTCTCAGCTCTTTCGTTTGCATACCGAGTGCATTCTAAGAAAATGTGCTCTCTACAGCGCTTAGGCAGCGAGGACATGATGGACTCGAATCACGGTTTCGCTTGTAAGGATATTCCCGAAAGCTACCCTGACAAGTCAATAACTGTTTAAGATAGTAATTTAGTGCGCCGTGTTTTCGATTTACCAAATTTTCAAACCTTCGGTTTGACGGTACGTCCATCTCCCATTTTGGGACTCGTTTCATCGTTGTTGCCTCGTTTCTACACTGCGGCTTCTTTCGAGTTTCTTTACTAGACTTACGGTTGGAGCGATTCATAGAGTCGCCTAGCTTATAAGGCTAGGATATCGATTGGTACCATAGAGGATAGTACCATTGGCTTCATTGGCTTCAATGATAGGCTGTAGTCTATTGCATAAAATTCGCTCCAATATTTTGCCCATAGTGTCGAGCATACAGAGGGGCCGATAAGATTAGGGCTCCGCCGGGGTTTATTTCCTTTCGGTAATAATACCAACCGTTGGTATTCCCATTGTTCTGGAAATAGACCATCGCTTTAGCTTGCATTATACATACATGAGAGCCACCTGCTCAGAGAAAGTCGTAATTTTTTTTCTTTCGGGGATGGGGGTGTTCCGTGGCGTTATTTTGCATGTCTCCTTCCCTTACCCTCTTTGCAGGACGGGCGTTTAATTTGCGGGCTCAAAAATTTTGTCAACTTTATGTGGTGAGTTTTTTTTGACAACGATGCCACTAGTACTTGCCGTTCCCCAAGACGAAGATTGAGAATTTACACTTCCCGTTCGAGTTGGGAAACTTTGCAACGCAGGTTTGATGCGTCGACTTTGGCTTCTCGAAAAGCGGACTTAATTAAATTTCCAGTTTTTTTTAATTTCAACGTGGGCATTGTGCTTTTCTTTATAAAAAGCTCTGTCTCGAGGCGATTTCTTGTAGTATTACCACCTACGGGGACCGAGGTTACCACCGCCGTAGTTGATACTAAAGACATTTTTCTATTGCAGTCATCCCGACGACTTCAAGCCTCCTTTTGCACTCTCCGCCGCCAGTACTGGGAATCCGACGCCCTGCACCGTAACTTTATTCCTCTTAGTCTCACTATCCATATTTGAATTTGTTAGAGAGTAATGCCGCTCTTGCCAGTTTTTTTTTGGTGCGCGGGTGGTATTGGATATTTCCACCAACCCTGTGTATGTGTAGGTTAATACCATATTCACGCCAGGGGCCCCTATCCACTACGTGGGGACGCGCCCGATGGGAGAGCTGGCTAAACTCCGCACGGGTGAACTGTGAACAGTGAACAGTGAACAGTGAACAGTGAACAGTGAACAGTGAACAGTGAACAGTGAACAGTGAACAGTGAACAGTGAACAGTGAACAGTGAACAGTGAACAGTGAACAGTGAACAGTGAACAGTGAACAGTGAACAGTGAACAGTGAACAGTGAACAGTGAACAGTGAACAGTGAACAGTGAACAGTGAACAGTGAACAGTGAACAGTGAACAGTGAACAGTGAACAGTGAACAGTGAACAGTGAACAGTGAACAGTGAACAGTGAACAGTGAACAGTGAACAGTGAACAGTGAACAGTGAACAGTGAACAGTGAACAGTGAACAGTGAACAGTGAACAGTGAACAGTGAACAGTGAACAGTGAACAGTGAACAGTGAACAGTGAACAGTGAACAGTGAACAGTGAACAGTGAACAGTGAACAGTGAACAGTGAACAGTGAACAGTGAACAGTGAACAGTGAACAGTGAACAGTGAACAGTGAACAGTGAACAGTGAACAGTGAACAGTGAACAGTGAACAGTGAACAGTGAACAGTGAACAGTGAACAGTGAACAGTGAACAGTGAACAGTGAACAGTGAACAGTGAACAGTGAACAGTGAACAGTGAACAGTGAACAGTGAACAGTGAACAGTGAACAGTGAACAGTGAACAGTGAACAGTGAACAGTGAACAGTGAACAGTGAACAGTGAACAGTGAACAGTGAACAGTGAACAGTGAACAGTGAACAGTGAACAGTGAACAGTGAACAGTGAACAGTGAACAGTGAACAGTGAACAGTGAACAGTGAACAGTGAACAGTGAACAGTGAACAGTGAACAGTGAACAGTGAACAGTGAACAGTGAACAGTGAACAGTGAACAGTGAACAGTGAACAGTGAACAGTGAACAGTGAACAGTGAACAGTGAACAGTGAACAGTGAACAGTGAACAGTGAACAGTGAACAGTGAACAGTGAACAGTGAACAGTGAACAGTGAACAGTGAACAGTGAACAGTGAACAGTGAACAGTGAACAGTGAACAGTGAACACTGAACAGTGAACAGTGAACACTGAACAGTGAACAGTGAACAGTGAGCAGTGAACAGTGAACACTACTTTGTGCATCAACCTATCAACTGCGAGTCGTATCCCATCGCAGACTTTTGAGTGATTAGTATTCCGCAACATGATAATTGGCACACTTATCAGATCAAGTGAGTTCAAAAATCCGTTGGTTAATTAAGTGCTTAATCTGCTTCCACAACGGTGTCTTTTGATTTATATGTAATTTCCTCACTTTGAATGCTGGATTGAATAACATTATTAAATTGGTATTCTTCGCTGCAAGGATTTCTATCATTAATTAGTATTAGGATATTTTTTTAATATATCTTCTTTCGATATGACGAAATTACAAAAATTATCATATGATCGTCTTGACGTCTCATCGTCAAGACCGTCAAGACGATCATATGATACTTTCTGTTTCCAATATCCAATAACTATCGTGGGAATATCATTCTCTAGCTATTCTCTAGCTGGCCCCGCATATTTGTCGTCAACTGCAACGTACGTACGTATCGCCAAAATGTTGAATATTTCAGGCAAGCATTTATTTCGTCCGCTGGTGTCGATCGAGAAATTATAGGCAATGTTTGCCTAATGCATTCCCGAATGGTTGAACCTTTCAACACAAATCTCACAATGACCAATAAGGCCATTTTGTATGGACCATCGTGCATTCACCCCAAATAATGTGTTTACATTTTTGTTATACTTTTCCCATACCGGAATTATTGCAGGTCTCAATAATTTACATATTCAAGTGCAACTTCAGAGCTGAATGTGCAATCCTAGTAGCAATATTGTGCAATCCTGGTAGCAATGTTGTAGCAAACGAAGATAGAGCTGAGGATATATTATTTTTTTGTCGGACAGTTGCCGGAATCAGTGTGATAATGAATGTTTCCCAGTTCCTCCTGGCGTTTGCATTATATGAGCATTATATGAGTGTAAATGTCCTTTTGTTCTTGCTTTAATTTGGGAATGTTTGATTGAACATTGAACTTAAGATCACTGGTGTTGTAGCTCAGTTCGCGTCGGAAATTCATAACAAATGAAGCAGTCCCACCTCGTTTGGGTACTGGCATTCCCAATTGACTTAGAACTTTATTTACAATAACTAAGCTTTTGTTTTCAATAGTTATCTACGTTTCGTTGTAAGTGCCGTCAGTAAATTTCATGGCCATATTGGCATTTTTTAGGCGTACTGTATGCACAGTATCCTCAGCCCATATTTTTGTGGGAGATGAAGGGAAGTAAGTCATTAATTCAAAGCTTAGCATGCACTGTGGAAGATATCAAACTTTGCACACCTATGCACATTACTGGTCATGTATTGAAGATCGGAATGTCAAATGACAAAACATTTTATCATTTTAGGCCTTTTCTACATTTTCAGTACTGTTATGAAACGCTGAATATTTCCAGATGTTAAAATTGTATAATAATCTGAATGGAATGCGAGTGGTTACCTGTCGTTGGCTAATATGGCGTATGTTCCTCTAGCTCTCAGCAGTTGGCGCGGTTGCTGGGACAAAGCTGACACTTAGAAAATCTGTTTATCGCAGATAACAAAACTTGAAAACATTAATCCTAGAATTTACATCAGGTTTCTGACAGGCGAAAGCGAGAGTAAAAACACGCGCAATACTTTTGTTCCACTTGCTTTAAATGAAATAAATGTGCAACAGCCTTCGTTTTCATTCAAATATTCGTACATTTTGTCATGGATTTATGTTTCAGGCATCAGGTTACTATTCGAATCTACATCAGCTTGATTATTTTTGAGTGTCTGCAATTCATTTCAACATAAGCTTCGTCTTTCAATACTATTTTTGACGTGAATTTAATATTAAGTTAATATGAAATACAAAGAAAACACTAGCTTTGTTTAAAAACGTGTGAAAGAAAAAAAAAAACAATTTAAAATTAAAAGAATTTACCCGTATGTAAAGGGTACAATTTATAAAAAAAATCTCCATCATAGTTTCTTGTACTTATACCTCCATACAACCGCCAATTGGAAACATCGAAATTGCAAAACCAATTATTTTTTAATCCACTCAAGTTTCATAGAGCGGGAAACACCATTTTGCACCAACAGTTTAATTTTTGTATTAACTTTTTTTAGATTTATATAAAATACGATGATCTTACCGTGAAATCTCGCGGTGTGGTGTGTCCAGCACGTTTTTTTTTGCTATGAATAATTAATCCCCGTAATACGGATTGTGACTCAACACATGGGTACCTTCAACCTTAGCATTATTATTAAGGACTAGCAATATATCTTTGTTTTAATCGTACCACGGTAAGTATAAATTATAAATTACATACATGCTCCATGTTTTTAAGGCTTAGGATTTCATTTTCGGTTCTAGATTCTTTTTTACCCCGAAGGATAGGGTGTTTTTCATGTTTCATTATTTTTCAGACAGGACAATATTTTCTCATGTCGCATAACATGCCAATGTTCCAGCTTCTATATATACAGTGCCGAAAAACAGTATTAAACACATGCAAATTTCAGGGGACAAATGTACAAATAACAAAACATATTTAACTTACTGGCTAAAAGTGATATTACAATAAAGTGAAGTACATAAATTAAGCAGTGAAATAGGCTACACTAATTTGATTTAAATATATGTATACCTGAACGTTTGTTTTTTTGGCATTTTTCTAAGTTCTGAAAAAGGTATAATTCCTTCAATGTGTTGTATTAAAGGATTTCCAATCAATGCTTCATAATTAGTTGAAGACACTTTCGATACGGGCAAAATTGCGAGAACGTGTGGTGTGTTTCTAAACTTCTTCCGGTACTGTAAATCCCACTTTCTCTCTTTCTGATACCACCCTTGTTCACTGCCTGATTATTAATGAGGTTAGCTTAACCCAATTTTTTGCAATGTCCTGTTTACATTTGCTTTTCCGTTGACGAAAACCAGCACAAAAATACATACAAAGTAATACATATCTATCTATCTAAGGCACTTGGTTGAAGAGTTTTTATTTTCATGTTTTGTAGTTTCCCGCTACTTAACCCAATTCTCAACTAAACTCACCCGGAGGACGCTTTTCCCATCGCCCTTTTCTTACCCCCACACTCCATTTGATGAACGAAGAGAACTAATTTTCAAGCACACTGTGCGCCGGGCCAAAACCTTTAGTGTCAGTTAGGTAAGTCATTAGCGGAATGATTAATTTCTACACAGAGCCGTGGAGTCTGTAGCGTTGGGTGGTGGAGGTGATACGGGCTACCATTCCAGAATTTCTTTCCGTAGTCCTTTTTTTTGTACAGTTTTGTTACACTGTCCTTCTATACTTCGCTTTTGTCATACCGGCAACAATACAAAAGGGCGACCAACAACGTCCGGCAAAAGTTTTTCCTGGAAAAATGCCCTTAAGGTGGGTGGTGTTATGGTGGTAAATTAGAAAAAATTTTAAAAAAAACAACAAAAACGGAAAAGAAGAAAAACATAAACCGAGAGCAAACTCTACAGTAGCAGTGGGGCAAAAGGAACTAACAAGGGAAGTCCGATATGATGTGCCCGAAAAGACGTCGTCGTCTCCGTCACTGTGTTGGGTTTTCTAACAAATGGGAGTTAACTTATATGTATGCGGCGGTTACACTTACAATGAAGAGGCTGCTTATGGTGCTTTGGGGATTTTAATTAATTTTTCCCTACCCACCGTGCCTAAAAACTTGTGTACAAGCGGAGATAAGTTTTGTGGTTGCGGCTGGGGATTTGGGGAAACAGGTGTAAGTGAAGAATTTTTCTTCGTGTATTTTGTCTTTGTTTGTATGAAGTGGGTAAAGCTTAAAAGGTAAAGGAGGGTTGAAGGCGGTGGGGCAGAACGATTGAGTTTTGACTTTAGCTGTACCTAGGGATATGCGATGGGTTTTTCAGTGCAAACGAGGTGAGACGACGAATATTCGGAATGGGTCTACAAGGACATTTTAAACACAGTTTTTAAAGTAGAATATAAAAAAAAAGAATCTGGTGTTGTTAGAGAACAATTCTTGATTTTTTTCGTTAAAAACCGTTCCTACCATTTTTAGTTAAATCTGAAAAATATTTTGTTGCGGTTGTCTTGCATTCAATTCTGAATAGTGTTCAGACACCGAACATATTGAAACATTGGTGTAGAATAAATAATGTAAATTATATGCAAGGACGAGGCTATAAACAAGCATTATGATAAATCGTCATATGTGATGGAAAAGCTCTCAAGAAGAACGTGAAAACAACGCTTGCACACTTATTGGCAAATCCATATTAATTATTGTCTTACACCTATTCCTGGAGAATGTGGATCTATTGTTTATTGTAATCTATTGTCTAGAAAAATCTTCTCAAACTTGGCCGTTCGGAGTCGGCATGAAACTGTAGGTCGTTTCCACTCGTGATAGAACAATAGAACGCACAACACGAGTGGATACACTTTACTTACTTATCTCACCACATGAATAACAGTATGTACTGACGACACCAGAACAACAACAACAAAACTACCATCTTCGACACTTGCTTTTTCCATACCCGCCTTCCATACTCTAACTCAAACGTGTGGGCACACGATTAGGCACTTGATTTCATACCTCGTGGTTTAAGTTATGGTTGTTTCGACAATGTTTCTAAATTAACTTATTTTGGTACAGTCAGCTACAAATCGGTGTAGCAGTAGGTATCATATGCAGTTGTCATACAAATTGCAAATTACAGATTGAGAAACGTTTAAACCTGGACGTTTGTGTTTCCAATTTCGTAAAACGCAACAAATCCAACTACTTTTTTTTTTAAATATGGCTAAGGTTTTTTTTGCAGCATCCCCCTAAATGGTGGTTATAAATTGGTTTAGTTAGTAGCCTCAGTTAAACCCCAGAATGCAATTTTTAAGCAAGTAATACTTTATTTATTTCCATTACCAGGATTGAAAGTTGCTACGAAAGAAATCATCCAAGAAATATTCCTTATTTCATCAATTGAGACATTGCGTTATAGACTCGCAACAATATAAGATAACAATGAGATCTTGTAGAAATACAACATACAAGGCATGAAATATTTCGTTTAGTGAAATTCCTGCTTGCAAAGTTGGAAATGTTGCAATGTTTTCAAGTGAAGTGACGGCAAAAAAAAATGTCAGTATTGGAGTGAACAAAAGAGCAAACCATGTCGAGGAATGGTTGAGGGTCAAACCAACCATAAACTAGCTCCCTCAGACGCCTTTGCGAAGGTCTGTTGTATGTTGCCTTACGTGTAATTGCCGGCTCTCCTAAGCTCTGCATCACTGCTTTTCGGTCCTACTCCTAATTTTCCAACAAAAAGCAGTATTCGCAAGTTTGCTGTAAAATTCTCACTAGTTAATTTTTACATGCTTTTAATTTGTTTCTGCCCTCATTGGCAATAAAGGCCAACATCTTGATTTTGTTAGGTTTTAATGTATACTGTATATTTGTTTAGTCTCTATCGTGGTAACTATATCCAAATACTTACTTTTTTCGACTTATATTTTATAACACGTCTTAAATATTATTTCGGAAGTTACATTTTACATCTAAACTATAAAAGATGTGATAGTTGTTGTCATTTCGTGACGGAGAGTGGTTTAGTGAACCCAGTAAAAGCGCTAAGTCACGGAAGGTTGTGTGTAATATTGTGTCGTGATTTATGAAAATTCGTTGTCCTACGAGGTTCTCTTTTCAAGCGTCAGCGTGGACTGATATCTTACATAGTGAATAACCGATATAGAATTGCCGAAAACAGCGACAACAAACTCATGTAAGCAGTCAAGCTATATGGAGCCTAAACGCAAATCAGAAAAGGCGATTCTTTGTGCCTGTGAAAGAAATATGAGGAAGTTGAATTTGGGAGAAGACATAATAGCGGTCTGTACATAGATGTGGATGTAGTTTGGAAGGATAAATCAGTCGACTGCACTTGCTAGTCCGTCTGGACACCAATGCTCCAGCAAAGAGGTCAGGCAGGTCTGATAACCGCGTAAGTAACTTACAACTGTATATATGGTGAGACAATTTTTCACAATTATTATTCCTAGTAAAATTTCCTAGTTGTCTTAATGATTTTGTTTAAACTATACTTCCTTCAAGTCGCCTTTGCCGTTTCTAGTTGTCTGATCTTGAATCATCTAATTAACTAAGGCCTTGTAAGCAGTAAACTCATGTCGCTGTACTATCCCTCAAGGTGGCATCAAGGTAAAGTCTTAAAGATCGAACTCTCTCTCTCGATTAGTTCATTCCTTTTGGAGTCGGTCTAAAGAGCTGCCTGTTTTCTCATTGCAAAGTGTTGATGTGGTGTGACTGTACCAAAATGTCTATGTATCTACTTTTTAAGAGTCTAGATCCGCAAAGTTTCCAGTGGTATGTTGTTGTCGTAGCTTCCCTATGTAAAACCATATTATATTTCCTCGACATCGTTGACAAGTTCGTAGAGATTAGAAATTGGTAGAGACCTTCGAAAGAACTGGAACGCCATAGTCTATGTACCACCTCTTCCAAAAGGTAGGCCTCCTTCAGGGCGACAACACATTGGTTGGAGTATTTGAAGTAAATAAACATCTAATGGCAACATATTTCGATATTGTTGTTACATATGAAGATGATAAGCACCCACCCTCTGCATTACCATGTCTCATACAAGAAGCAGAAAGCAAGAAAAAGTGTCTTATAGTCTTATATATAGCGAGTTAATCTATAATACATGCATATATTGTAAATAAAAATGACATGCAACATGCGAAACTGACAATTTAAGAAAAAACACATGTTGCGTCTGTGCCCAGTACTCATCCGTCTATTATTTTCATGAGATAAGGATAGACATAGGCAAATAATTATGCCTCAAACTACTGCAAAAACAATGGAATTATTTCAAAATGGTTAGTGAAATGAGCGACTTAAATATAAAAAAAAGTAAACACCTTTATTTACTTAGCCAAACTCTATTAATTACTACATTCGTTAAAACATGCTTTGAATTCCCTCCAAAAAGTAGCAAAATCCAAGACACAAACTTCTATTAAATACCCGAAATGACATCATTTTCTATTAGTTCGATAATTAATAAAGTTGTTGGTTATTTATTGAAGCGAAAGCAATCTATTGTGGAAAGTGCGACTAAAGGGCTCTACTTCCCTGCTGTCACATTACGCTAAAATATCTGTTGTCAACTTATATTATTTTCTATTTTCATTGGGCTTGCGGTAAAACTTCTATGCCTCTATTTATGTACAAGTATATGTATGGCTGTGGTTATCTGTATTGGAAAATCAAATCGAACTTCTGCCGCGTCCTATTGTCCTGGCCAAGCAAATATCATTTCGTCTGAAGAAGAATGCAAATAATACTATATCCAGTGAAGAAGGTACAGAACGAAGAATGGAAGAAAACCTGCAAAAAAGACGATGGCAGTATTAATAATTCGATTAAAAGTTCGTTAGACCGATCTGATGGGAAAGTTTAGTCCTTCTCGTCGATAGACACATTTGATATTTTAGTTCGTTTTCCTTTGAGGATTACGAGCAACGTACATAACACTTTCTTCCTCACTTCTGTCCTATCACGCGAACTTGCCATTGAGCACCCCAGAAAACTGAACCAGTGCGATATAGAGGTGCTGCTTCCGCGACGCGTGTGGTCGTTGGGAATTATGAAAGTTGTACTTAACAGGATCTCATTTTGACAGATAATCCCTTAAGGATTACCTATAGTGAAATTTAATAGAGTCAATGTTGAGATAAACTCAAAACAATTTCGTTCGACAGGAAATGTCAACAATTTCTTAGTGCGAATGGATTTGATTCAATTTACCTTGATATTTCTGTGCAATAAACTTCTTGATTGGCCAAAGTTTGATAAAACTTTCTTAAGGGCGACTTATTCAATTAGCTGTTTCGTGATCAAAAATACGTATGTACGTATAGGAAGCTTGTTTGAAATTTGATATTAACACAAGTTGAACTTCTTGAGTTGTCTGACAAGTACACAACTGAAAGATAAGAAAAGCGTCGCTAACTAATTAAATTATCAGTAAACAGTTATACCATGGTATACGGTGTGGTAACAATTAAGTGTATACTGTAAGATTCTTTGGACGGTTAAGTACTTTTATTGAGTGGCTTGATAAAAATCAAGCAAATTACTTAAAGAAGCTCTATGGAAAAATCGATAAGGGCACATCGGTAAACATGTATAGCTAAACATCTGTATTTTATTCGGGATACCATGTATCATACCTTCATTTAAATGCTGTCATATCATTGGGAATAATTGAATATTAATAAGACTTGTTTCACTTGGCCAAAGTAAAAAAGAAATTCCATGTTCTCTTTTCATATCAACTATGTATACAGTCAACTATGTCTTACAGTGCTAAGAAAAACAACATATCAATCGATATAAGTTACCATTCTATGCATTGAATGAAACTGAAGTCTCGTAAAAACGTATTTGGAAAGATAACACAAACAACCCAAAAAAAGATGGAACTGTAGTGCTAATATCTGTCCGCACAAATAAGAGCTTTATTATTAAGACGTATTATTATATATTTGGATTAAATTACCTCCGGCTTCGCCAGCGTTCCATTAACTAATGAAGTATAATGAAGAATAAGAAGTGCGCCTAGCAAAAAATGTGACAATGATTGGAACATACCCGAGGTAAGCATGCATGTAAGATGCGACTAAAATCCACCCTTCGTATACTCGGAATGGCGGAAGAAAATAAAGACCTCCGTCTAAATAATAATAAAATGGAATCTTCTCTATCAGGAACTGAAAAAAGAACTCGAAGAAAACGAGGTTCTACAGAGCTCAATACCGCAAGAAAAACGCGAGGCAACTCCACGTGCGGCTAGTCCTAAATACCAGACGGATGAAAAGGAGCTGCAGATTGATACAAATCGGGCGTCTAAGAAACGACCTGGCAAGAAACGTAGAGCTGGATCACAAAGCAAAATAGAGATCATCAGTTAAATTAAAAACCGTCTCAAGGAAAATCACGTTTCCCGCAGGCTATAAATGTCATCGGCATTACGGACTACACGAAATTGCATAGTCTGCTTAAAGAAACTATTAATTCAGAATTTAAAGTCACATCATACCGGAATAGTCGCTGCCACGACAGAAGCGCCTAAAGAAAAACCCAAAACCTTCCGTTACCAAATCGTATGCCCCAGCCGTAAAAGCGAACTATACAAACAGTGCTTCTACGACAGGCCCAGTCTCGCAAGTATTCTCTCTAATTCTTGCGAGACTTGAAGAACAAAATATGAATAATGTAATTTTTGACAAACTAACCATGCTTTAATTAAAACCTAGTATAAAGCATAAAACAAAATGAATATGAACAAGTCGGAGAAAAAATCACTGAACTTGAGATACTCCTAAAATCCGCCAACATTTATGTGTGCTTGATCCCAGAAACCCATTTGAGAAGGGAATCGCAAATTAAAATAAGAGGATTCTGTGTCATGCATACTATCCCTCGGGAAGGGCCAGAGGAGGCTCCTCCATATTTATCAAAGATTGCATCAGCGTTGTTTAAATTCTACGTCAGAACTCGACGCCATAAAAGCAACTTCAGTTCGAGTATACGACAACGGATATTTATATATCGTCCATTTATCTTCCGCCGCTTTATAACCTTTCAAGCATCTAGCTTGCAGATCTCTTCGACTCACTTGGAATGAATTTTATCGTTGGTATGCTAAACATACGTTCTGGGGTTCGAGAAAAATCTCAACGAAAGGTAGACTATTGTACAAAGTCGATTTCCATTCGACAGGAAAATCCACGGATTGGCCCTCCGACGTAGCGAAATTACCTGACCTCAAGAGGAGCGCAACGATGTGGCAACGATCCCGCTACCCCCAGCATAAAGCATATCTTAATTTGTTATGCAATAAACTAAAAAAAGCTATTAAAGACTTGGAAAACCACGAAACGTCGGTCTATCTTGAAGATGGTTATCGTCAACTGAACTCTACTAGGCGATTCAAAATGTGAAAAACAACAAAGCATCTGGCTATGATTTAATTACCGGACAAATAATCAAGAAATTACCAAAAAAGCGCTTCGTTAAACTATTATACCTTCCAGATTCATGGAAAGTCATAATGGTTCCAAAACCGGGTAAACCGCCGAAAGACAAAAAATCATATAGACCGATACCGCTTTTACCTATAATATCAAAACTATTCGAGAAACTTACTGAAACGGATCCAACCAGTTATAGATGAAAGACGCCTTATACCTGATCATCAATTTGGAATCTTTCCACAATTGACCAAGTATTTAGTATAACCAACGAAATCGAAAAAGCACTAGAGGAACAAAAGGTTTGCTTTACTTGACGTGTCCCAGGCCTTTGGCTATGTTTGACACGACGGCTTGAAATATTTACAAACTTAGTAGAATCTTTCCAAAAAAATCTATATAATATTTTAGAATCTTACCTAAAAAACAGGATATTTAGAATCAAGCACGCAACGGAATGCTCAGAATTTAATGACATTGCCGCCGGGGTCCCGCAAGAAAATGTCCTTGGTCCTATTCTGTTCTTATTATATACCCTTGAAATACTAAGGGCACAATAATAGCTACGTTCGCAGACGATACGGCTATTCTGGATGCGCAAAGTACAATCGAGTCCGCTACTGAAAAACTGCAACGCGCCTTAAATCAAATTTGTGATTGGACAAAACTTTGGCACATTGCTCGCAATGAAACCAAATCCACGCATTTTAATTTTACCTACAAAAACGTAGCCAATATATCCGTCTTCATTAATTCGGTACAGATACCGTACGGTTCCAGGTGGCGATTTTACCGAAAATCGACCAGCCTCCAGCGAAAACATTTTTAAATTAAAACTACTGGATAGGGAACCTAGCTGTAGCAAAGAACAAAAATCCAAAGGGGAAGGGAGTGTTTATTCAGTACAAATCGGACACTACTATGAGTATACGGGTATCATAGTGTCTTATTGAAGATTCACACCAACACACATGAAAAAAAAAAACTTGGTAGATTGATGAACATTGTTTTTGAACATTTTTGCTGACCCAAAATTTCGAACGCTTTGTTTCGGTTAAAGTGTCTTTACCTCACTCACTGAAAAAGATTCACTCAAAAGCGGTCTTGTTTCTTCTTCTTCAACATCTAACTCTTCTACTTCTTATTGTTATTTAGCCTTAATTTGTCGAATAGCAGTCAAATCTTCTGTGCTAGTCATGGTCCGCGATGAGAATGTTAGTCGAATTTTCAACTTCTGGTGCAGTTATTTTTTTTTTCATTTTATTCATTTTTATATTAAAATTCTTCCACTCGCGATAGAACAATAACGCGCACAACACGAGTGGTTGCTGAGAAGCTAGGGCTCTGACCCTCTACGGGCTGTAGCGCCACCCATATATATATATATATAAATTCATTTCACTTACATGCTAGACAGAAATGTTTACAACTGACCTAACTATACACGGCTACTCCAAGCTAGCTATTCTAATTTTTTTTGGTTTTTTTAGATTTTTCTTATTTTTTTGTTTTATGCATTTTATATGTATATATCTTTTTTCCTTATTACTACTAGTTAATGTAAGTTGGCCAGCATTGTCAACTACCGCGCCTGTTTGAAAAGCGGCTGAAGGAACTGGTTTTGGTAAAATTGTTAAATTTTAATTTCAATTACACGTTCTATAATGAAAACGTCTGTGACCAATTGCACATAATACATTAATTTTCATCTTTATTGATTCTTATAGATGAGTTTCAAAGTTTTTGTCTACGAACAAAGATAATAAAAAAATATCTTGAAAATGCTTTTGCGGCGTTGTTGAATAGGTTTCTTAACAATCACACTCGCATCTTTAAATGTTGTGTGTAATTCACTAATGCTTTGTTTTTTTTTAATTCACTACTTACTCTTTTTATGTTCTTGTGTATGTTACCACAGCTGTCGATGGAGCTATTTAATAATTATAGGAAAGAAAGGCAAGCCTTCATATTCACATTCCAATGAAAATCAGTGAGTGAATATAACCATATCAGGTTAATACAGTCTTACACACATATTTTATTTGTAATCGACCATACAGCGTGCTGCACACTAATTTACATATGTTTTAACTCATGTAAGTCTGCCACAGCGAAAATGTTTCTTAACTTATCAGAACATGTTCATCGGCGTACTCGCAACTTCTTTTCAATAAACTCACTCATATGCTGACGCATACAAGTGAAGGAAACATTATGCAACTTGCGTTCGCATGGATCTTAAACTTGATTTTTCTTACAATATCGATGATATTTATGTTATTTACCCAACAGCAAAACGCCTACTGTAGAGACAAGAATCGGCTCACAAACAAATTAGCACATCTTCGGTATCCACTATATATTGTGTGGCTGGTCTCATGGGCAGAGATGTGAGATCATTCCAGTCTGTCAGTCCACTGTGCTAACTAGGTCTTTGCCCACACCCCTTTCAGCTGTTTCCTGCGTCATGAAATTCATTGCGCTTTTGTTGCAGTGGGCGAAGAACAGAGTGAACGATGCAAGGATTTAAAATAAGTGCGTGGATGGATGGAAGTGATTATGTGTCGGGGACGTGTTTTGTAAACGTCCTTTCGTTTAATTGCAATCATTTATTCTTACATGGGACAAATGTTCAATGCCGAAGAAAGAACGGACTGGTAACAAAAATGCAACGATCGAGGTGGTTCTTCAAAAATAAGGTCAGTTATTTTATATGAATTCAAGTGCGTAGAGGTTGCAATGCTAATATTCCGTGTGACTGTCCTCAGAGCGATATTTCCCATTCGAGCGATATTTCCCATTCGAGCCTAGTATTTCACTAGCACGGAAATATCGCCCGCGTGTTGTTCAATTCGTTTCTCCATAAAATACTCGCGAAATTCTTTGAGCATAGTATACAAAATAAAACTTGTACATTGTGTAGTTCCTACTTAATAATTGGATGTTTAGGATTGCGCCCAATGTTGTGGTGAATTATATTTGGACGCACCCAATGGAGTCATATATATAATAAATACCCGTCTATTGTCAGATACCCGACGCACTTCAATTTACTCTGAAACCTGAATCAAATTTTCTTCGACAAAGTTTAACTACAGATCCCAAGTACCCTCCAAATACCCTTTATGGGATAAATTGTTGACCATTCTGTGTGCAAATACTTGTTGTGCAAACAAAATCGGGGTGAAAATAATTCGAAGAAATTCAGACACCCCTTCGTCGATCGATGTAAATTCTATCATATGTGCTTTACATGTGTAAACATTTGCATGCGTAAATATTTATAATGCAAACTGAATGAAATCAGGTAGGTATTCGTTCAGATTTATGTACGTGTGCAAGTAGATTTAAAAATGAATATTTCCAGCCGTTGGACAAAATGCGCTTGGCAGTAGCAATAGTAATAATATGGGTGGCGGTACAGTCCGATGTATTTTTTTTTCTACATGGATGGGCTCCTCCCACGGTTTGACCCGACTACAAGCGGCGAAGCTTTTTTAGACACTTGTACTCTCTGAGCGTTGTCAGTGAACTGAAAGAGGTGGAGCCTTGAATTGTGCAGTTTGGACGTGTCGGTAATTGAATCTATACGAGCAGTGTAGTCGACGCACCTAACAACTCTACTAAATTTATGAATGTAGTTCGATGTGGGCCTACTTAAATGCCGGCTTCAAAAGCGAAGTTTCTAAGCAGGACCGCCGCAACAACAAACTATCCCGCGCCATGGGCAAAGGTGCGGTTTCAGTATGCATTTCGAACATAAATGTCATCCCATCTTGACTTTGGAGAATAGGTAAAGTATGCATACTTTACTGAAGTAATTGCAGCCAAACATTTGGATCATTTGTAGAAAAACCACTTGCAACTGCATCGGGATAAGCAAATATTCGACAAAGTGATGCAATAGCACGGTTATATTTTTAATTGTAAGCGGAAACAACATGCACTGTTCCAAAGATACAATATGGAGTTAAACTCAATTTGATTGCGAGTCGATTACACCTTTATTTAATAAACACATCTGTGTACTATTTTTTATTACCTAGTATTAAATTATGTGCACAGTGAGTTTTTCCACGTATTCTATTCAGAACGCATCGATTGCCTTAACAAACTTTCCCATAAAGAATATTGGTGTTTTGTTTCGATTTATTTTCGTTGATTTTGATATGTTGTGAATTCCAATTCATGATGTGATTTATTTTCTGTGGTACTCTCACGGAAAAGTAATAACAACGAAATCACTGGACTCGAAATTCCATGGAATTCCAAAGCGCGTTGAAAGTGTATTAAGAATTTTTTCACTACGTTTCTGCGATTATACGTAGCATTTTTTGTGCTAGCGATGAAATATAACAAAAACAGAACTCCGAATAAATCGTGAGACAAACTTAACTGTAGATGTATCCAATTGCTGAGGGCATCGATTGCTTCAGCAGTAAGGTAATCTCGGTTAACTTTCAATCAATATTTGAAATACAGCGCAACTGTCAAACTAGTAGTTTGTTTGGTTTGCTTAACTTTGTTTAGAAATGGCCAATAAGAGGAATACGTTGAAACAAAAATGTGAGATCATTAAGTCGAAATCGGTTTTTGTGGGAAAAAACACTAGCTCGGGACTATGATGTTGGCGCTTCCACAATATCAGATATTAAACGCAATAAAATAAACATTTTAAGGTTAGATACACATGCTTTAATTGGAATGTGAGCA
The DNA here is from genome assembly GCA_907269125.1 of Eristalis pertinax. Taxonomy (NCBI): domain Eukaryota; kingdom Metazoa; phylum Arthropoda; class Insecta; order Diptera; family Syrphidae; genus Eristalis; species Eristalis pertinax. Next base: position 93,178,891 of record OU026145.1, read on the forward strand.
TTACCTAATTTTGTTTCTGTTTGTATAGATTTTTGCCAACAATTGGTAAAAAAAGGTTTAAAAATAAAAACAGTTGAGTCTGTGGAATACCTAGAAATGAAGAACAGGTTACATGAATGGTTTCTTAAGAAAAAATACTTCTGTCTCTGAAGACTTGTTGAAAATGAAGTACAAAACAAGAGAGTTTCGAAGCCACGTTCCTTTGGCACTTTTTGCAAGTGCATGGATGACATCCACAGTTTTCATGAAGTGGTTTTTTGACTCATTCGTGCTGGTAAGAAGGCTTATGCGTTCTATTGGGCTGCCACAGCGAGACTGTTATTGGATAATGCCCACTGCCAGCAAATGATCTTAAAACTGAAGACAAAATGCTGAAATAAGCACTGTTTTAAAAAGCATGACCCTAAGAGAAGCATTTTTCTCCTTTTTTCTTCTTGGCTAGTGCTTGGGATGGGCTTTCATAGGAAATGATGAAAAACTGTTGGAAATTATTGTTATATTCCACTAATTCGCCTAATGGACCAAGCTAAATGTATCCCAACTTCTGAAATAGAAAATTTTGCGGAAACTATCGAAGGTATATCAGGAATTCAACTCACTGATAATGAACTTATCGGCTGGCTGAACGAAGGGCCAGTACATCAGCAACAAAGGAGGGTTAAGCATGAAGATGCAATAACAGCGTTAGCCGTTTCGACGAAATGGGCGTTGAAGCGTCTGCTTCTGCTATTTAGTCTTGCAACTTCTGCAATGCAGCAATGCTCGGGCAAAAGCAAAAAAACAAACGCTTATTGCTGTGTATATGAATTTATTTTATCTATTTTTAGTTTTTATTATTATTGCAATTTTGGGGTTTGCAGCAATATACGTGGACTATTCACGTTATATAACAAGTCTTTTCTTGGTCTAGTCCTGGGCTCCAAACGCGTAAGGCGGCAATCGTCCCTCGATAGCGTGTCGACGATAGATTCGCTTCATGTAAGCATATAAAAAGCGATAGCGCCTGAAAGTTATCGTTTTGCCTGCATCACCTTGTTCTTCACTTTTGTGACGATTTTAGAGTGATAGCTGGAATGAGAACGTGTTGGTGAAATTTGAGAGGAATGACATGACAGATGTCATTTTTACGTGACAGACATTGTTCGATAGGCGAGACAATAATGATGGTCTTCCATGAAGCAAATCATCGACGATATCACTGATGGGAATTTTGTACTGAAGGTTTTCTTGTCGTATTTTCCTTCAAATTTGTTTGTTACTTACAATTCATACTTAATCTTATAGATTTCACAATAATGTACACACTTTTCCAGAAGTAAGATATATGATATATCAAATCTCTGTATTAGATACTGTGCGATAGCTAAAATGTAAACATTTTATAACGAAATAAATATCTATCTATCTATCACTGATGGGAATAGGGTGCACGATAGTCGCTTGAAAAATTACGCGACTAGAGCCCTGTACTTGCAATAATTGATTCGGATTAGCAAGACATTACACTCAGCATGCTTCAAGATCTTCGCATTCATGATTATATCCATGTGTCATACTCTGTGTGTTTTGCTGGAGCGTCAATGTCCTTGAGAAGCAGTTGTAGCCTTGTTTTTGAGGGTGTATTAGCACTTGCAACTATATGCAAGCTCCATTACCAGATTTGCTGCATCTCTGTTTCCACTCAATCTCAAAGATCCTTCCGCAGCATTAGCAATGTCACTCGTTGTATAAGTGCATTCCAGTACTATAGCAGTATACAATTCAGTTTCCTGAGCCAATCATTTCGCATTATCCTTCTGAAACCATAGCATTTCTCGCTTACTTAGTTCCCACCTTGCATATATTTTGCAACTCGTAGAACTTGCATATGGCTGTAGCACTATAAGAATATCATTGATATATAAAATTTGTATTTGTTTGTATTGTGTTTCAATTGTGACCAATGTATTAGAGTTTTACGTATATAAATGATTTTTTTTATGAAATACATATGTATTGATTATATATTATTTATACATTTAATAGTATATTGCATAAGCTTTTTTAAAGTGCTTTTAATATCTGTTCAATTATTGCAACTTTTCGATTTTTGCAATAGGTCGTGTTTAGATTAGTTGCAAAAATCGAAATTACACTCTAGTTGATTATACGGAGAACTTCATTGTATACGTCCTGTTTTTTGGAATGATAGAAAAAGATAGTATATAGCCTAGACTGAAATGATAATAAAAAAAACATTCCTTAGAGCAGCTGAGTTGATTGGAATTGGGGCGATGTTAACTCCTCATAAACAAAATGTATGGGTTGGGCTAAAATGTTTTAACAGACGCTGGAAAACAATACTCCGAGGTATTAAATTGCACTTCAAGACAGATACATGTGGATACAATTTTAAAAACCCTTCACATAGTCACATTGTCAAACAAAACGGATAAGTCTAAGGCCTTCAAATACAACGATAAATACTACCATTTGCTAAGGTTATACAGGGTTCAATCTTAGCTAAAAGATTCCGTAGATAACAGGAAGAAAATCTAAAACAAAATTAGAAGCTTAGCGTTGCTTAGCGTTGCTTCATACAATTGGACTTACGTAATGCAAATTCATATTTTCTATTTTTCTTGCTAAATATATTTACTGTTTATGATGTCACTCAACGGAAAATACCGTTTCCAAGCTTTTTTTGTTGAAAACGTTAAAACCTGTGGTCTTACCTGTCGTTTGATAAAGTTCCTCTAGGTGTACAAAATAACATACTGTGCATCGGAACAGTCTTAAGAAAAACCAAGGATTTGCAAAAAAATATTGATGTTTTATTATATTTATGTATTTTTCTGGAATTGCATATTGAAAATAATACCATGTTGCCACAGAGGGAAATTTCGATTTCGCCCAATTTCTCTAAATCTACTAGACTTCGCCATACATTATCGGTTTTTCGAAATCTCCCGATTTCGTTAAAATCTGTTGAAACCGCCATGAATTCAACCGTCCGTTTTTTTTTGATAATATCAAACAATTGTGGCAATCGGATAGAGGTAATATTTTCAATACATAGAAACATTTCTACGTAGTAGTTCCTGTCAACAATAGTTGTTTTGTCCACCACTTCAAAATTGATAGCTAATGTCATTTGAAAACACTTCAACTCGGTGAGAACGGCCTATTGAGGTTCCAGTAATATTTCATCCAACTCACTTGATTTCGGTTCGGTGGGAACATGATTACATTCTACAACTCAATGTAGTTAAATTATCTGTTACAGTATTATTGAAAAATCTTCCTTAAATACAGACCTAAATGAAAGAGAAACATTGGATGCATTCTCATTGGATGAAAATTGCAACTTAAAATTTGTCCGTATTTTATAGATATTCTGTCGGAAATATGTATCTATAAGATATTGTGTCGGAACATAATCGAAGAGCGACAAAATAACGATGACCAAGAAGTTCGACTTTATACACCAGTAATACGTAATGCTTTTCTTTACAATACTTCCGCCCAGTTATGTATTTTTTTCCACATACTTCCATAAGCTGCATAAGAAATAATTACTCCATCCCACTAAGTAAACCTTTATTTCTCGATGGTGGCGGTCCACTTGCAAACTATTACTATAGCTCAAGGGATATATGATATAATTTCCCAAAACCAGTGTAGTGATTTAAAACCAGGGTAAATGTACACAAATAATAACTACACAGCAGAAATTCGTTATTGAAATTGTCTAGCTTTTGAAGAAAGCTTAATATCATGGGAACCATAGCAGCGGTTTATTGAACACACATTCAAATTGTCTCAACAAATAGTTATAAGATCTAACTCCTGCAAATTTGTACATAACCCATAACTTTGGGAATACCTCATTAATCATATTTTTTTCTTTTGTTCTGTATGTGTTTGAGATCACAATGTAAATTGTGTGCATTTAAAATCCTAGGAAATCCCGGTCATAAAAAAACTGGCACTTGAACTGGTTTTTAAATGATTAGGAATAAAGAAATATTGGATACTGACTACTCAGTTTTTGTAAAATAAGTTGCTCTTATCATCAGATTCAACCGAGAATGAGAAATGGCGTTCCCGTTTTATATTTTATTTTAAAACAAATGTTCTAATTCCGCGGTTTACTGTAGGAATCTTGTTACATAAGACATGCCAGAAACGACGGAAAGAAGTTTTTATTACGGATCATGGAAACATGTAAATGTCTTCGCAGAGTACGGACTAAAGGTTTGCAATGAATGTTTTGAAACCAGTTTCATTCATTAATTTTATTGGGAGTACACTTACTACTGTATTGAAACCTTAATGAGTCAAATAAATGAATCACCTGATATTTGAATACCGAATGAGTGTTGCACCCATTTCAAACAAAGCACTTACTGCAGTGTACTCATAAAATAGTGTACCCTGACTACTGAGTACACTGAATACTCCGAGTTTCTTGTCGTGACGTTTTTGTATTTCATTTTTAATTGTACGAAATGTTTCCCATACTTTATTTGTCTTGATAACGGAATTACTTAGCAAAACACTAACACTTGCCATTGAAACCTCGGAGTCATTTATTAGATCCTAATTAATTATTAGGCTTGAACTTAGAAACTTGAAACTTGAAAAATTGTATTACTTTATTTCAACTTCTTCAATTTTAGTTTCAGAGAAAGTGAGTGCACTACTGTATTTGTCTCTCGTAATGGGATATTCTATTTCAGTGTACAGCTTGTTGAAAACGACATGGAGTAGTGCACATGTTTTAAAAGAGCAAATTAATGGATTCATTAATGGAATGCTCTCTAGTACGCACCCCGCAGATCTTATACCACCTCAACTCTTCCTCAGAGCATTCTTTTGCAGAAAGAAAAAAGGATGCATGTTATCTGGTAGGTGCTTTACCAGGAACTTGAAGTGTATCCAAGGTGCTATTAGCACATGATTGCTTAAGATGCTGCAAGCTAGGGAGAGAAGAGCAGCAGAATCCAGGTCGTATTGTCGCCCATAACAACATAACAACAACTAGGTATTCAAGTTTCTTCAAATTTATTTTAAGTATCTGTTTTAGTAAAAGCAACGTACCCAGAAATGCGTTTCCTGTACGGATTAATTGCTTTCCATACTTTCAATGATTATATGTATCCAATTTGTACTCATTTCACTCATTCAGGCGGCCAATACAATTAGATGACAAGCCGTAGCTTATTGTGTTGACGAACCTGTAACAATCTACCAAAAAACTAGCGCCAGCTGACATCTCAGTACACAACATTACACTACACACGATTATCGCCAGGGACTTGCCACATTACTCCAGTCGTTAGAACGCTTGAACATGAACTTGGCAACCACATCAAATTATTACTAGCACCTCCACGCCTTAATTTTCAGCACCTAACAATAAGTGTCATCGTCACCACCAACATCAGCGTCTTCGTTATTTTCTCTGTGAAGGCGGTGGGGAAACGAAGAGGTAGCACCACAGAAACTTTAATTCAGTTCAAACATTTGATCTCTTGTTACGCCCGCCGCACTGCGATATCATCTCAAAACTTTTTAATTGCTCTTATTATTTTTTTTTCTTGGGGAAGGCGTACTTTTTTCATCATTCACTATCCCAATGACGAGGTCGTCCATCAATTAATTACGGACGCCAATCCCAACTGTGGATAAATGGCTATTTAGTGAATCATATGGGCCGAGTATTGATGCTGCCTACTGTACCGTCCACATTATCTTGAAACCAAACTGGAACAAAATCATGGACGTGATGACTTAATTACAATAATTGCTTTAACTATGCGTGTGAGAAAGACGAAATGATATCCATTTGAGAGAAGACGTTCAAAAGGAAACAATCATGAATCCCATGATAAGTTAATGCAATTAATTAAATTCTGGAGCTTTAGCTCGCAGTTATGTAGAATGGAAAATCAGAATTCATAAATGAATGCTTATCTCAAGTTGCCATTTCTCATTCTGAAATATCCACCATGAAGGGCATAAAGTAAATGTTAATTACAACACCAATGTATTTCTAAGGACTTAGATTCTATGCAATCGTACCTTATTTGTGGATGCATTTTTCACAAAGCGGGTGTCAGCTTGATAATGGATAATGAGAGACAATTAATTATAACATTACCGCCGCCGGACCGTTTTAAGCTGATGAGTAGAAAAGTAAGACAAACATTAGACCATTCTGTAAGCCCTAGAAAGACGACAAATGTCAAATTAAACTTAGCTTAAAAGGCTGCGTGGATACCTTTTTTGAGGTATTATATGTATGTATATATGCATTTGGATAAAATTGAGGTTACGTTTAGAAATAAATGTCTGACAGAAGGATAAGATTGACAAAGCCTTGTTTCAGTTTTATTTTTTAAGTGTTATCTGCTAAAATGGAGTACGAAGTACGCATTAAGCATTTGGAAAACGTGGACGTACTGTGCGCAAATACATTTTTGTCATTTGCAGTCAATATAAGGTAGTCCACACCGCAATGTTTGAACAGTATGTGATGGTAAACATAAGAAATTAAGTGAATTCAAATTTTGGGTAACCAGATTCCGATGGCTTTCACGAGTGGAGAAAGACCTCAGTTAACTTGGCGTGGATTATTGGAGGCCATAAGGCTAGCTTAAGTGCCAGTATGAGAGTTGACAGGAAAATCGGAAAATATTGATCACAATACCACAATGAAAACTCGACAGTTTGTAAAGTTGTAAAGTATATTTCGAATTTGTTTGGAACATAGAATATTCATTTCTTGATATGTTGATTCATATTATTACAAAACGCAGGAATACAAAAGCTTGTATTTATGAAACTTTGCTCAGAGAGTATACTTATCTAGGCAACTAGTTTTAAAACGTTGCCACTACTCGTAATGTAAGAATAACAAGTACAACTTCAGTTGTTGCTATAGAAGCTATGCCAGGGTCTATCTCGGGCTGTAGGGCCATCCATATGATTATTATTATAACTATTATTATATGACAGTGACATTGTGGGTGTGTTTAGCTCTAATTTCGAATCCCATTACTACAAAAATAATTTTCACGACCCCAACTCTTTCGAGTCACTGAAAATGCTCAACGAGTATAACTGTCTAGAAAAGGATTTTTTAAACTTGACTGTTGCAGCGTTTTCGCTAGATCTAGGGGATTTTTAAGACTCTTGACGTTTTTCATTAAAATAAAATCGCTTAAATAAAATCTAGTGATGACACAATATAATCTTTATAAAATGGGAGACCACTGGCAATACTGTTATGTTTTGGACCCAATTTATGGATTTTTTTTTTTATTTGCCTATTTCTTTTATTCAGTAATATCGAACTTTTCAAATTAATATTTATTTTTTAAAGACTTAAGACCAAGCAAAATGTTAAAACAACTTTATTGTTGAACATTTCCTAAGGAAAGTATATTTAAATAGTATATATTAAATACAAAAATACAAGGTTTCACAATTTCCTTACTTTTACTTTGGAATTTAAGATTCAAAAATGTACGCTGTAGTAACCTTTGTGCTGTATCACCTTCCACAGTTTTAGGTTAAAAGAGAGGGTTAAATTTGCAAGCCAAAATGTCGAGCGCAAAACTAATATTAGTTCACAATTGCTATATATTTAAAAGCGCCACATATTTAAAAGTAGCGGCGATGTGACCAGGGTCCTCAACAGTTATCTGAAATCGTTAGGGAAAATCACTTGAATTGGAAAACCGGGGACCCCTCTAACCACGGGCAGGCACTTTTCCTTTCATATTTTAGGGAGCCGTCATTCGGCTTTTAAACCCATTTTCTTTGATTTTTTAACTGGAAAAAAAACATTTTTAAGCCTTCAACACATACTTATACAAAATGGCTGACCAGATTTGAATGTGATTTATTCTTCGATTAGTACATTTACTGGTGAAGAGATTGATGTATCAATCATTATTCTGTGATTCTTATAATGTAATAAGCAAACATGTAATTACTTAAGATTTACATATTTTACAGTTATGCTTAGGTCATTGCGATCAACAGCCCACCAGTGGAGTGCGGACACATCCATGTTTATCGAACAAACTTTGTTTTCTTCTCTCTTGTTTGGTTATTCAATTTCAGAAAAAAAAGTTTGTGTATCCATATGAATGTTTGCGATACGATAACGATTGAATGATTATGAAACCAAGAAAATAATGTTGCTATGCTATTTTTGAAAAGCGTACAGTAAATGGAACAGAGCTTATCTTACTACGGTCTGTGGAGAGTTAAACGGAGGAAAAAACAATTCTAGGCAGGGCATTAGTATTATAGTGACCAGGTAATGCACCGAGCCACAGTGCGTTGACCAGTGCATAAAAACAAAAAAATCAAGTCCAATGAAGAAAACATGTTGATGTCTGTGTTTTTATATAATTTTAAGTGAAATTATTGTTGCTGTCGGAACAATGTAACCGTACTATGTCTGTCAAGTGCCATAACGGTAGACAAATTATTTTATACTAGTAGAAAAGCCTGTCGTACGATAGGAATAATGTCAAACGCATTCATGCCAACCTGCAAAAAGAGCAGCCGACTCCGCGAATGGACCCTATATCTTCGAGGGTTTTTTCCTCGTGGCATATATTTACTTACATACAAAGGTCTTTATATAATATTATTAAAGATCACCTTAAAGTTTGTCCAAACCCTTCAGTCAAACCCCCTGCTTTCGATAATAGTAAGTATTCAATATTTCTAGATATCCTTGATCTATGTATATTCATTACAACAAAAAATATATTATATTCCGAACTTTGTCCAACATTCCCAATATACTGGGGGAGAAAGTTATAATGACTATTCAATAGAAAATCGGATGGTAAGCGCCACTGATCACACAAACATGCAACTATACATTACCAATGACAACAACAAAACAAAAAAGAGATAAAAACAAAATAATACAAAAATAACAAATTATTTTAAATTCAGCGTCTCAGAATTCATTGCTGGAACGGCATGCGTAAAATGTGTAATCGTATTAATTTGAAGGTTATGGTTGATTGTCAATAATAATAGGGCCATATTTGGCAACAGCTTTAGTAAGAAATTGGAAATATGGTCTTTACCATATCGCAGAGACACGTATTTCAACTTGCCTGATGAACTCTGGCAAATGAAACTGTGGGGATTCTTGATATTGAATTGAAATAGTGGAAGCTTTCGCATTTCAATCGTCCATTAGTACGCTGCTATCGTCTTGGTTGATTTTCTGTCGCATCTTTCTGGAACACGTCTGACTTTGGATTGATGTTTTGCAGTCTTCGTCGTGAATGTTCTTCACCGGTAGCTCTGTACTCGTCGTTCTCAAAGTTCCACGACCTAGTTATCCTATGGAGTCACTTTAGCCGTTGTAGATTACATTAGCGTTATATCAAATCAGCTGAAGTTTCTTTACTGCTGTAGATTCGAATTTAGAAAAGTTTATCATGTTAATGATTAATATTCATATTCACAATCAATATTAATATCTGTCATGTCATTAAAAAAAAAATCCATTTTTTATCCCATTCTTTAATTAAATTCTATTTATTCCAATCAGCTACCTATGCATATCTGAACGTTGTCTGGACGCAATTATATTCTAAGCAGGCTCAGGGAGTCTATTCCAAAAGTTCTATGAGTCTTTTCCAGTTTGTTCTTTTCATTATATTTGTGACATTATATTTGAAACTACAGAGGGTTAGTTTGCAGAGTGCTACAGGTAGGCATTGGAGTTTTCGATATCTGTTCCAATCCAAATCTTCTTGATCTTATTATAAGTATTATTGATGCATACATACGGTCAAGGAAGTTAAAGAAAAAATAAATCCATCTAAACTCGCAGTTAAAATTAATAAAATATCTAATAAAAGTGATGGTGCGGTAACAATCCAGTGCGCGAGTGATAAAGAGAGAGAAGTAATCAGCAAGGAGATAATAAACCAAATGAATAATGATTACGATATTAAAGTGCACTCACTTTGAGAAATCCTAAAATCATGGTACATGGTATGAAGGAAATACTAAGTGAAGATCGTGTCACAGAGGCAATAAAAATATAAAATTTAAAGAAATTAAATGTATTAAAGTTATTCAATAGGGAAAAAACAAGAATGTTTACAACGCGATACTAGAAGTGGACAGAGAAGCATTCGCTGACATAATGAAGTAAAAAACAATATGCGTAGAGTGGGACGAATGCATTTGCTATGAAAGCATTAATGTCAATCGTTGTTTTAAATGATGTTGTTTTAATCATAATGCTAATGTGTGTAAGAGTGAACAAAACATGTGTGCTAAGTGTGGCGAAGAAGATCGTACGGGAAATGAATCTAAGAGTGAACAAGTCAAGTGCATTAATTGTATTAAAATGAAACAGCGATTAAATATAAACATCGATAAGCACCATGATTCTAGGGATGCCATCTGTCTAGTTCTGCAGAGAAAAATGAAAATAGAAAGGGAAACAATTCTGTACTAGCAGCTAAGTAAACTACAATGTGTTTATCTAAATGTACAAGGCCTCGTTAATAATTTTTCGGAATTAGAATTGTTAGCAAAAAAGAATCAACCTCATATCATTTTTTTTAAATGAAGCACATATGACTGAAGATATTGAGCGATCAGAAGTTATGTTAAACGGTTATAACTTTGAACAAGTGGTATGTCCATCAAGACACACCGGTGGGGTTGCCATTTATATGAAATTATCCTGTTATTATCGAACTGTTAACGAGATCAAAAAGCGTGATGGAGTATATTGTCTCGAAATTGATGTTGGTGATGGTCTGAATAAGATCAAATTCCTGATCATGTATAGATCTCCAAACTCATCCATGGCTCATTTCTGTAGGGTACTCATGGAACTTTTGGAGGATATATCCATGAAAGAGGAATTGATTAGAGACTTTAATATCAATTGGCTCAGTGACAGCACTTATAAGCAAATTAATCTGTTATGAAAATGGCTTATCCGTTATAAACGATGAATCAACCAGAATAACAGGGAAAACATCCACACTTATTGATTATGTAATTACAAATAATAAAAGAAGTTAAAGCTAAAATAAATAGTAAATTAAAAAATAAGTGACCACGAGACAATTGATAAAGAGTTAGTTGTAAGAGAAAAAGTATATACATACATAATATGTAACATTATAATAAAGATGTTTTTTATTCTAAGCTGTTGATTGGGGTTGATGTCGTGAACAGTACGGTAGATGAGTTATCTGACGTATTTAGTAATGAAATGTGTAGAGTAATAAAAGAAATGCTAACGGAAAGAACAAAGTGTCTAAATGGTTGCCCCTGGTTCGACAAAAAATTGGAATTACTGAAAAAGAAAAAGGTAATGACTTATGAACAGGCTAAGTTTATCAACTCAAATTTTTATCTGGAAAGTTATAAAGTGGCAAGAAATAAATACAAACATGAACTCAAATCGGTCAAGGATATATACATACAAAAACGGATAGATTCATCAAGAGACCAGCGGTCAGCATGGAAAAATATAAAAGAATTCATACTGAATAAGGAAGAGAGCGAGATCAATAGTGTATCATTTAACGGAAATATCATTTACAATAATCAAAATTATACTAGTGAATTTAACAAGTTTTTTGTAAACAGCGTTGAAGACATAATAACAAAAATACCCGATATCGAATACGCGGAATCATTTGCACCAAAGAACACATTTTTTAAATTTAAACGAATATCTACGAGTGAATGATTATCAATTTATGAGTGCGAGTATGATACTAGATGGAATAAATATCATTGGACCGATACTAAAAGAACTATTCAATAAATCGATGAGATCGGGAACTTTTAAAAAAAATGGAAAGAATCGATGGTTCGACCTACACGAAAAGTATGTAATACAACATTATGTGAAGAATTTAGACCAGTGAATATGCTACCACTATACGAAAAAATATTCGAAAAACTAGTAGAGAACCAATTGAGAGCTTACGTAGAAGAAAATAATTATATCATGAAGCAACAATCGGGATTTCGGAAAGGGCACTCTTGTGAAACAGCTCTAGATTGGATTATTGAGAACTGGAAAAATCAAATAGAAGGGAAAAATATAATAGTCGCAGTGTTCCTAGACTTTAAAAGAGTATTTGAAGCAGTTGATCGTGAAATCCTTTTGAAAAAACTCATGATTTTTCTTTTTACAATTTGCGCGCGCTCAAGGGATTGCTAATACCCTTAAGTGTCCGGGGTCAAGACATAGCACTAGCCGAAGGTATAGAGGGAGAAAGGGAGAGGAGGTACCTGTGCACATTGGTCTTAAATATCTGCGGGTTGTAGTCTGTGGGTAATATAGGGCTGGGAAGAGCATTCCAAATTCGCGTAGTACGGCTGAAGAACGAGTCTCTAAATTTAACTGTGCGTCCGAAAGTAGGCTTAAGGGTAAACTGATGAGCATTCTTGGCGAGACGAGTATTGCGGGTGAATTCATGGAGAGGAGGTTTGTTGAAAAAGCGATGAAATACGGACAAAGAAGAAACTGTACCGACGTACAGTTCAAGCGAGTCGAATGACTTTTCGACATTGTTGTCGCCTATAAGTTTTATCGCTCGCTTTTGGATTCTATCTAGTAGGTGCAAGGTGGTCTTTGGGGCACCAGACCAGATATGAGCGTTGTACTCAAGCTTGGGGCGGATATACGCCTTATAAATGAAAGCCAAATCAGAGGGGGTGAAATATTTCTTGCATCGATTAAGGAAACCTAAACATTTCGCAGCATTTTTGGCGACCTCAGTTATGTGATTGTTCCAACTAAGTGTTGTGTTGATACACATACCAAGGATGGAAAGCTTTCCTGTTTCGTCGACACAAGCGCCATTCATGGATAATGGCTAATTAACAAGGGTTCGCTTGAGTGACAGCAGACAGCATTGAGTTTTTGAAGCATTGAATTCCACTCTGTTGTTGTTTCCCCAGCTAATTATGCTGTCAAGATCGGAATTCAATGTGCTTAACATCCGCTGCCGTTCCAATTCTACGGCCGAAGGGCAGGGTCGTGAGTCTCGGAACGAATATGAAAAGCTGAGGGTGCTGTCATCAGCGAAGGAATGGATTGGATTAGAAGTAGCAGACAAGAGATCATTAATAAAAATGAGAAAGAGTGTCGGAGACAGAACAGAGTCTTGGGGTACACCAGCATTTATTTGGTGGATATCAGACTTGAACCCATCCAACGGTTCGAAAGGTAATTTCTAATCCATAGAAGAAGAGATTCATCGATACCATATGCACGCATTTTCGACAAAAGAGCTTGATACCAAACTCTGTCAAATGCCTTAGAAATATCAAGTGCAACGATCTTGTTTTCACCTGCATTATGCAAAGATTTCCATCTGCTCGGAAAGAGATCTAAAGAGTAGGATAGATGAAAAACCTTACGCAATGGTTTTGCCAGCGCAGAAGAACACCTCTTCAGAAGTATAGGGGGAATACCATACGGGCCAGGGGATTTGTGCACTTCGAGATCTTTAAGTACTCTTGCAACTGTGCGAGTGCGCTCTCAAGTACAGGTGGAGACATATTGGAATCCTGCAGTGTTGAGCTGGCTGCAGATTGGCTTTGTCTAAAGAGCTGACAGCTGGAATGTCATTGTAAATGAGCGTAGGAATTGAAGACGAGGCCTAATTTCTTATGTTTTTTACAAATGACCAAAAGTTTTTGCTACCTTTGGGACTTTGTAGCACTTTTTGCCTCAACTTTTGATCATAAGAAATTTTGCATTGCAGTCATTTCTGGCCCGTTTAAACTTATTCCGGTTTTCCTAAATAGGGTTGGCTTTGTATGCCCGGAAATTCAACTCTCTCAACCTGATAGCCTCTTTACAGCTCGAGTCATACCATGCACTTTCTTTGGGCTTGATACTCTTCACTCTATGCGGAATGAAGGATATCATGCCCAGCAGAAGAATGTGTTCATATCAGCAGCGGCATCCATGATGTATGGGATTAAGGACAATGAATTGAAATGGTTTTAATCTTATTTATATAACAGGCCCAGCGTACTATAGTAAAGGACAGTGTAGCCGAGGGAAAGTAAAAATTGGGAATGAGTAAAAAGGGAAGTAAAAATTGGAGTCCCCCAAGGATCAGTTCTGGGGGTGTTCCTATTTTTACTATATATCAATGATATACACACAGCAGTTAAATACAGTAAACTGTGTATGTTTGCAGACGATGCGCTTCTTTTCTTCAGTGGGACCAGTGAGGCAGAATGTACGAATGTAATCATTAATGAATTGGAATCTAAAAATAAATTGTTAATTATGAATAAACATATGTTAAATCTAAAAAAGACTAAATACATGTGCTTAAACTGCAATTCTGAAATGAATATACAAATTAATGGTAAAATTATTGAGCAAGTTAACGAATTCAAATATCTTGGTGTGATTATTGACGATAAGATGAACCTAAAGCAAATATTGATTACTTGTGTAAAAAAAATTCTAAAAAGATATATTTCTTATCAAGGATTAGACAAAAAACATCAATGTTAAGAGCAATACAAATATATAATGCTATAATTAGACCTCACTTCCAGGACTGCTCTACCTTACTATATTTTTCATCTGAAGGAGACCTGAATAGATTGCAAAGGCTACAGAATAAAGCCATGCTAACTTTGTAGCACTTTTTGCCTCAACTTTTGATCATAAGAAATTTTGCATTGCAGTCATTTCTGGCCCGTTTAAACTTATTCCGGTTTTCCTCAATAGGGTTGGCTTTGTATGCCCGGAAATTCAACTCTCTCAACCTGATAGCCTCTTTACAGCTCGAGTCATACCATGCACTTTCTTTGGGCTTGATACTCTTCACTCTATGCGGAATGAAGGATATCATGCCCAGCAGAAGAATGTGTTCATATCAGCAGCGGCATCCATGATGTATGGGATTAAGGACAATGAATTGAAATGGTTTTAATCTTATTTATATAACAGGCCCAGCGTACTATAGTAAAGGACAGTGTAGCCGAGGGAAAGTAAAAATTGGGAATGAGTAAAAAGGGAAGTAAAAATTGGAGTCCCCCAAGGATCAGTTCTGGGGGTGTTCCTATTTTTACTATATATCAATGATATACACACAGCAGTTAAATACAGTAAACTGTGTATGTTTGCAGACGATGCGCTTCTTTTCTTCAGTGGGACCAGTGAGGCAGAATGTACGAATGTAATCATTAATGAATTGGAATCTAAAAATAAATTGTTAATTATGAATAAACATATGTTAAATCTAAAAAAGACTAAATACATGTGCTTAAACTGCAATTCTGAAATGAATATACAAATTAATGGTAAAATTATTGAGCAAGTTAACGAATTCAAATATCTTGGTGTGATTATTGACGATAAGATGAACCTAAAGCAAATATTGATTACTTGTGTAAAAAAAATTCTAAAAAGATATATTTCTTATCAAGGATTAGACAAAAAACATCAATGTTAAGAGCAATACAAATATATAATGCTATAATTAGACCTCACTTCCAGGACTGCTCTACCTTACTATATTTTTCATCTGAAGGAGACCTGAATAGATAGCAAAGGCTACAGAATAAAGCCATGCTAACTTTGTAGCACTTTTTGCCTCAACTTTTGATCATAAGAAATTTTGCATTGCAGTCATTTCTGGCCCGTTTAAACTTATTCCGGTTTTCCTAAATAGGGTTGGCTTTGTATGCCCGGAAATTCAACTCTCTCAACCTGATAGCCTCTTTACAGCTCGAGTCATACCATGCACTTTCTTTGGGCTTGATACTCTTCACTCTATGCGGAATGAAGGATATCATGCCCAGCAGAAGAATGTGTTCATATCAGCAGCGGCATCCATGATGTATGGGATTAAGGACAATGAATTGAAATGGTTTTAATCTTATTTATATAACAGGCCCAGCGTACTATAGTAAAGGACAGTGTAGCCGAGGGAAAGTAAAAATTGGGAATGAGTAAAAAGGGAAGTAAAAATTGGAGTCCCCCAAGGATCAGTTCTGGGGGTGTTCCTATTTTTACTATATATCAATGATATACACACAGCAGTTAAATACAGTAAACTGTGTATGTTTGCAGACGATGCGCTTCTTTTCTTCAGTGGGACCAGTGAGGCAGAATGTACGAATGTAATCATTAATGAATTGGAATCTAAAAATAAATTGTTAATTATGAATAAACATATGTTAAATCTAAAAAGGACTAAATACATGTGCTTAAACTGCAATTCTGAAATGAATATACAAATTAATGGTAAAATTATTGAGCAAGTTAACGAATTCAAATATCTTGGTGTGATTATTGACGATAAGATGAACCTAAAGCAAATATTGATTACTTGTGTAAAAAAAATTCTAAAAAGATATATTTCTTATCAAGGATTAGACAAAAAACATCAGTGTTAAGAGCAATACAAATATATAATGCTATAATTAGACCTCACTTCCAGGATTGCTCTACCTTACTATATTTTTCATCTGAAGGAGACCTGAATAGATTGCAAAGGCTACAGAATATAGCCATGCTAACACCAGTGAAAGAAAGGCTAGAAAGACTCTCGTGGTTAGACATTAGACAACAGACGAAACTAAGCGTTTGAATATTAATTTTTAAAATGAAAAATGGAATATTTCCGTCTTATCTATCAAATAATTTAAATTATGTAAATGAAAGCCAACCGTATGAACTTCGACGTGGACATGATTTTAGAATATCGTTTAGATCGACTGCTCTCGCACAAAATGCAATCAAGTGTAAAGGTTTACAATTATTTAATAATCTACCGAACAATTTAAAATCAATCCCAAATATCGATAAATTTAAATCAGGAACAGTGAAATATATAAAAGAGTCCCTCGAGGTCAACTCTGGAGTGTCCTGCAGGAGTATTGGATTGATGGTCCTCTTCTGAGGGCCATTCAGTCTCTATACACAAACTGTAGCAGCTGTGTTCGGGTAAACGGTGCTAAATCAACACCTTTCACCGTGGGCGTTGGACTTCGCCTAGCGTGTGTCTTGTCACCTCTCCTTTTCATTGTATATATGGACTGGATGTTGCAGCGCAGCCGAGGTGAGGAATGTTTCACATTGGGAGAGTTGAGGGTAAGTCATCTTCTTTTTGCAGACTTAGTTATCCTCACATCCTCCCAGACGGAACTCCAGCGCGCACTCGATAGGTTTGTGGCCGTATGTGCTGATGCTGGAATGAGGGTTAACGTGGACAAATCGGAGGTTATGGTCATTTTCAGAACGCCTGTTCAATGCACTCTACATGTTAGTGGAGTCCCATTGAAGCAGGTGGAGAAGTTTCAGAGAAGTCTTTCTCACGAGTGATGGAAGGAGCAATGCTGAGCTTTCCTGTAGGACTGGTCAAGCTGGGTCAGTTTTGGTAGTTCTGTAATCAGAAAGGCCGAGCTTGGTGTCAAAGCCAAGTTAGCGGTTTTCAACTCAGTATTTGTTCCAACTCTCAACTATGGTCATACAATTTGGGTAACGACCGAAATAATAAGATCGCGAGTGCAAGCTGCTGAGATTTGATTTCTTTGTGCTGTTGTGGGAATTACTCGCCGGGATAGGGTGAAAAATACGGCAGTGCGCGAGGAACTCAACATTGAGCAACTGATTCTTCGAACGGAAAGTGCTATGCTTCGGTGGTTTGGTCACGTGGCACGAATGTCCCCATCATCACGACTTCCGAGGCGGGCGTTGATTGCGATTCCATGGGGTAGGCGACCGCTTGGCAGACCCAGGACGAGGTGGTTGGACCAAGTCCAAAAACTCGCCGAGTTACGCTTGGACATAGCTAATGAGTTAGAGTCGATGGCGGAGGATCGAGTTGCCTGGAGATCTCTCGTGCGTGGTTTACCTCCGCGACCCCTTTAATGGATCATGCGGGTTAGGTGATGATGATGGAAACTAAAACAAGAAAACTTAAAATAATTAAATCAATAAAAAATGGCGGAAGCCAAATAAGCAGTCACGTGCTGTGGACCCCTTCGTTTATCAAACGAAAGAAATCATAATAGTAATAATAATAATAATACAATATATTATAATAATAATAACACAGTTGTCTCCCGCGAGCGGTTTGGGAGGTGTAAGAGGGCGGGGCATAATAATAATAATAATTTCTAAAGCGCACGAGCGAGCATGAGCTAATGCCAAACGCACATGTGCGAATACGCTGACTATAATGGAGATTGGTGCATTTCAAAGAATGAGGTAGTGCGATGCGAACCGCTCGATTTCGACAGATGAAACACAGAAAAGTTCAACTAAGTTGTAAACTAGGAATTATTGAAGATGGCGTTCATAAGTTGAATTCTGATCTTAATAGAATTATTTATTAGTCTAACGCAAACAACTTGTGTGTGAATGCAGGAAAATCCAAATGTTTAATAATCAATAAAAACAAACTTGATTAGAGTTACATTCCTCCATTATACACTGGAAATGAAAAGCTAGAGCTATGTTGATAAGGCTAAAAATTTAGGCATGTTCTTTAAGTCAACTTTAACATGGGAAGATCAGACCAAAGAAATTATTGGAAAAATGTATGGATCTCTACGTAGTCTAGTTGTCAAAATATTTTACGCCTCAACACATCCGACTAAGATTTGCAAAAACATTAAGCCTTCAATTTCTCACATATGGGTGCCAAGTCTTTTCTAGCTATAATTCCTATATAAGATGAAATCTTTCAGTAACGTTTAATAATATAAATCGATATGCATACAACCGCATACAACCAGTGTTATAATCACATATCGACTTACTCGTCTAATATTTTGGGCTCTTCTCTTTATACATACCTTAAGTACCCGTCCCTAAAAACAGTAAATAAACTAATAATGAAAAAATAACCTTCATACCTTTTCGAAAGAATCAAATTCTCGAACTCATCCCGGTCTTTTACATTATTGCAACCAAGATACAGTTGTAGAAATTCCGAGAGTAAATTTTTCATTTACGTCACGTTTATGACAATGGAACAATTTACCAATAAGTTTCAGAAGACTTCGAGCGACCACACAGTTTGAGGCGGTTTTGTTCAAGCACATAGCATTAACTTAATACGCAATTCCATATTGTATACTAGCAAATTATAACTTATGAAATTGTAACCTTAAAATTGTATTTCTAATTAACTTTATAAATATAATAATGAACTGTCATTACTTTTATACAATGAGTTAACTTTTACTTTTGTTATAGGCTTTGTAGCCCGATGTAAAAGATTCTATGTAATAAATAAATGAATATGAAATAAATTTGACATATCAACTGAAATTGAATTGTGATTCATATATTGTACATCCATATGTATGAATGTACACATACAGGATGGGCTAAACGTTCCTTTCCTATGTAAATCTTTACACGACCCAAAATAATGTGACGATTTGTGGTCTTTGTACGATCGTGCAGTGCTCCATGTCAGATCTCCTAAGTCTTATGCCGGCAAAATAAAAATTACTCAAAAATGTCTGTACATAAATTAGACATGGAAAATTCAACAAACAAAACTTGAAAAATCATAAAATGAACAAAAAAATAAAGCGAACACAGGGAAATGTCTGACTGATGGCTATGCAAGCAAAAGTTAATTATAGTTAAAGTTAATTATGCAATGTATTTTTTGTAAAGAATGTATCTTAATTCATTTTTCGTATGCTTTATTGAAGCATCTACAGCTGGCTTTTCGTGGCACTGCTAGGTTCCAGTATTCTGGCTTCCTAATAGTTTGTTATGCTTAGAGGACAGGTAACCCTTTCCTTCATTACCCCCCCTCTTTATAGGGCCCTAGACACCCCTTAATATACGGTTTCACCCATTTTGGTATTGTTGCCTTAGCAGTAGATTGATGTTTCTTAGCATATGACATTAAAAATTGAGACACATCACTTCTTAACTGTAAGGACCGTGGCAGAGCTGCTGACGTTACAGCGAACCTATAAAACTTTTTCTTTAATTTCTCAGCTTAAGTTTGTTTCCCTAATAAAACAGTGTACATTTGCAGTTAAAGTTGGCCTGGTATACCGCAGATGCATTCAATACCTTTGTAACCCAAAGTATCAATTCGGAATAGAACCAATAAGTGTAAACACATCAACTGCGGTTTATATGCTCTCGGTAATCAGGCAACGTATGTACTGGCAAAACTATATATATATATACAAGACTTTGGCATAATGCACTCTGATATAATCGTCATTAAATAAGTGTGATTCATAATAATACTGGTTGATGATATCACACTGGACGTAATAGGTTGAACGATAATTTTGTTGTTAACGAGCTACCTAATATCTAGGTGAACTACATCACCTAAACTGAATCTTCGTGCTGTTGCTAATATTGACGTTGTTAATTACATCATTTAGTAAATTAAGTGCTGCTGGTGATGAAATCCAACAAGATTCTTAAAAACGATCACAACATTCAAAATTATAGAACTTACTTCTTAAATTTCTATTTTATGCGTTTATACGTACTTCCTTTCCGCCTAACTGAAAGCTTGCTACGGTCACACGAGATTCGAGAGAGCGGCTTCATGTTTTCAACCAGATCATAGCTTGTGCTACTTAATTTAACATGGTAATTTACATCCTGTCCATGCATTTTGGTTCTCCAAATCTACGAACAATTTAAATAACACAACTATACAGTGTTGCCAGATATATTAACATGCCCCTTTTCCAGCCCTCGTTGCTGAACATTTAATTAATTTAAGAGATGAAACAATTGCTTTCATATTACCTATGAGTTTCGTCACTTTAGCTTGCATGATTAACTCGCAAATACCGTGCGACTCTGTTATAGGAATGTTAAGGAAGAGGAGCCCAATTTTCAGTTTATTAATCTGCAATTGATTTAACAGATTAACGTATCAATCATATACACGTGAGATTTATACGTCACGAACACTTTTCATCCATCACATAGCACACCGAACACTGGTCCCCTAAGCATTAACTATCAGCATTCCTCTACATTATCTATCGATATTGGATCTCATAGTTTTTTTTCAAACAAACAATATTTGTTAAAAAATAGTGAGTGAATACATTTTTTTAGACATCACCGAGACTAGATTTCCCTTTTATTAAAATTTTACACCAGAATTCCCATGAAAAGGGAATTGGCCGCAATCTGTTGCCTGATTGTACACACATTGTTTTATACATGAGCCGCTCATATTTAATTCAAGATTAATTTGATGAGTTATTCGTGTTCAGAAAGTGTCATCGAATGAACCGCTTTCAATTGATGTCCGTTTCTAATCCTTTGTGATATCTCTTTTGGAAATAACCCAAATCACTTATTTTGTAGTATATAATAAGCCTTGTACACGATGTGTTGTAAATAATTAACAATGTCACATGTACATTAACATTTTAAATCTATGCCTTGAGTAATGTGTATGTATCTTTAAACCCTGATAAGCTGTGTGAAAATGTGAAAAACATTCGTGATAACACAAAATAGAAGTGATCGAATTTGGGTAAAAAATGGAAGACTTAACATCATGTAATAAACGACATCATTCAAGATTTAAACTAAATCCATGTGGAGAGAATATGTCTATGGCTACGGTGCGTCCCTCGATTAGGAAGCATAATATCCTCGGCGTCATTCTTCACGTCCTGTGAATTTATTCCATATTCCCCGAAATTGTATTCAGGAGTGAATTCGCGACCATTGGGTACATGGGTACCGGAGAACAATTAATGTCCTCAGGTAACAAGATAAATGAGCTAACATTTTTTAAGGGACATTTTCAATTTTTTCTGCTGCCCTTATCCATTGGTGTGAGAATTTGCTTTTTTTAAATGTGAACAGAATTAGGTATTACATTAAGCCACGTTGACACTTTACCTTTTTTGTTCAGAAGCAATTTCTATGGTAGAGATTGATGGTCGAAAAGGCAGAAGACGGCTCTATTAACAATGAAATACTGCGTTGTTTTTCTGTGAGATGTTTGGCAATTTGTCAGGACAGATGCTGATGGCCTACGAATGGAAAAGTGATTGAGGTGTTCATGGGTATGACGGTCAGATTTTAAACTTTAAATATCCCTGTATGCTTAGAAACACGAAGCAACCTAAATTCGAAGGAAGCCTTTATATGTACAGATATAATTACGATATGCCAGTTCTGATAATTAAATTAATAACAATTCCATTTCATACCCAAAAATATGTATGCTACTGTAAGTTCGATCAATTGAAATTACTTTAAATAATTCGGTTTAAATATTTTTGATATTTTCGTAAAGGATACAGTAGTTGCTACTTATAAGGAAATTTTACTTTAAACAAACGTAGCTTAGTTATTTTAAACTCGAATTTACTATGATATACATTTATATATTGCAGACTAAGGAATTTTATTCTTACTAAAAACTTTCTTCTTCGAGTTAATGGCTTGCAAATTTGCAATTAAATGGATTATACAAAAATATCTCTCAAGAACGGCGGTAGTTGGCACTCTAAGGAACTACAGTTGTTGGCACTCAAAAATAGTGATCAAATAATAGCTAGCTACCGATTTATTAAAATGCATTAAATTCTCCTATATTTGAGATGAATAAAACTAAAATGCGACGAATGCTTTGATAAGTTATTATTTGAAGAATATAAAAAATATATATAGATCTACTTATTTTGGAAATAAATAAAAGTAATACCTAAATTAATAAAATATAATTCAGTTAAACAATTTTTTTTTGTATTTAACAAGTAACTTGTACTGTACTTTTTAAGGAACATAGAATTTACATGAAGGTAAAGTCTTTAACCTGAAACAAGTAACTGTCGTATAGTACGGTTGTTGGCACTATTGACATAGCAGTTCATAGAACTCCCTGGCAATAATTGAATCTATTCGTTTTTGTTGACACAGTTATTGGCAATCGTCTTATTTAATATACTAGCAGGTAATTGGAATACTTAAACTTAAATTAATAGCATTTTATGTATTGCCATTTGATATAGCTAAAGTTTTCATTCTTATTTCGAGAATTTATCTAAATCTGAATCTATACCTACAAAATTGGAAGTCCGTTGTTACTTAGATTAAGAGATGGAACATTTATGCTAAGGAGGCTTAGAATTTCAGTGGAGTCAATATCCATGTACAAATACCATGTACAAAAAACCCTAGCCACCCTTCTGCTAACATGGTGTGAGTCTAAATTAATTAGTTTTAACTTAGATTGAATTTTTATTTATATTTACCCAAGGACGTCCTCTAAGAGTGAATCTAAGAATTTTTTTTTTACTGATTCAATTGTAGAACGTATACCAAACGACAGGTGCATATTCTAAAATAGCAAAAGCACTGTGCCTTAGCATAACCCACGATCTATTAGCCTTGTTTGCAATATATTCAACATGATTGTTTAATGCTAATTTACTATCTAGGAATGCACCTAAGTCGCTTATTAAAGAAACACGCCAATTTACCGCCAATAAAGTTGGAATGCAAAACAGGAGACGAAAAAAGGTAATAGCAGAGCATTTACCAACATTTAGTTTTTTGTACACCACAAATATTATTTTTTTTCAGGTGCATATTCAGTCTTAGGCCGCAATTAACATCTTTCCCTGATATGTATAGCGAATCAATGAACATTAAAATGTTACTATGTATATAGAGAAGAATCTTATGATCATCACGGTCAAAGCCTTTGCTGAAAACAGTGTAGATTACGTCAACTTAATTTCCTTTACCGATTTCAGAAATGACAAAATTCGTAAAGACTAGAAGGTTAGTAACAGTCGATCGATTCTTTACAAAACCATGTTGATTGTTGGAAATAAGAGATTTGCAGAAATGGTTTAAATTCGCAGTAGCCAACTTATCAATGAGTTATGGAATTGATGACCGTTTACACATCCCTTTTTTTATCCCAAAATTGTTACACATATTGGTAGAGGTATTCGTTAAATCGCCGTTAAATGAGAGTGCGGCTGGGTAGCTATAGTTTTAATTTTTACTTAAGGAAGTTAACGAATTACCAGAAATGATTTGTCTTACTTTAAGGACTATTTTGTTTATCATTAATATAAATCAAGTTAGAGCGATAAAGGCAGGATTTGAATTCCGACTTTTAACTCCTATAAAGCTATTTGCTTCATTTGTGAAACTACAACGCCATTTCCTATATGCTCGAATCCTTAGAAATCTTTAAGACAAGAATCCGTTAAATTTTGTACAAAAACAACTGGGATATATTTAAAGATTAAGTTATTAATAATCCGATAAAAGCTAGAACAAAGGTCATTTATTTCTAATGAAATATAAGGACTCCAGTCATGATTGCTTAGCTCATCACAGATATCAGTACAGTTAGATTTCGTCACTTTTATTGGAAAAGATAAGGTTTGGTTTTGAAAGTTCTTTACAGGATTCATCTGAAGTAGACTTAGAGACTGGAATAAATCGGCAATTTCCGCAGTTTTTATATATGAAGTGTTTGAAGGATTTAGAATGGGGGGTCGAATAGGGCCTTATTGTCTATTCACTATTGATGATCGAAAATCAGGAGGAATATATACACATATGATGAAAAATGAAGCAGAAACCGTAAAATTTATTTTGCAGCAGCATTTCAATGTTCGAATAACCACTTATATCAATGTCCACAGAACTCAAGTGTTTATTGCCGGTAAGCTCTATTATTTGGTGATATCACGACGATTAACGAGAAAAAAAGAAGGAACAATTACGGTATTATTAAAGATTTCATCTAGTCCAGTCTCAGTGAGATAATATATTATGACCTGACTTAATTGTTGTCCTCCAAGTGGTCAATCGTTTCGGGCATAGCAATTTCACATATCCACACAGAAATAGTCAAGCGGGGTTGAATCGCATCTTGGAGGCCAACCTCCGTAATGTGAAACTATGCGATTAGCAAACGTTTTCTTCGATAAATCAATTGTAGCACGAGCTGTGTGACATGTTGCGCCGTCTTGTTGAAACCACAGCTTCTGTACATCGTGGTTGTTCAAATGATAAACTAAAAAGTCAGTAATCATGGCTCTATGGTGGTTACCATCGACTTTAACGTTCTGTCCAGTATCGTTTTTAACGGGCCAATTGTTCCACCGACCCATAAAGCACACCAAACAGTCAGTTTTTGTGGATGGAACGTTGTCTCAACATACACTTGAGGATTATCATCACCCCATCACAGTTTTGTTTATTTCAAACAGAACTATGATTTGCAAAATAAATTTGCACAATTTGGAAGCGTTGTTCAGGCGTCAGTCTATTCATATTGAAATGCCAAGCCAAACTAAAAATAAATCACTTGACAGCTGACAAAAAAGGCAGCTAGTTAAAATAGTGATGCCAATTTAAAGTTATATATCTCTTGTTTAGGAACGACGACGACGAGAAATGCAGATAAGAAATTAAGACACATGTAACTTCAACTTAACAAGAAATTAATTTATTGTAAACTAACGAACAAATAACAATGTTGATCAGGGTGTGGTGTCCCGCGCGTTCAAATTGGAAGTGTTTAATCGATCATCCACCGTCTATCGCTAACTACCAGCAAGCATCAAACGAAAGTTGAACACACATCCAGTGCACACATCCGCGAAAGCTTAACACACTTACCGATGACTGCACATGCACACATTAGGAAAGCTTTACCCACAGCTGTTGAGGGTTTGCTCGTGAGCCCTTCTCGCGACAGTACTCCCGTGGGTGCATGGTGCGATTTCACTGCAGCAAATTGTTTTTGCTGGTGGATGGTGTGTTCTGCTTGATGATGGGTGGTGCGATCTGCCGATGGTGCTTGTGTACTGCTGGTGCGATTTGCAGATGGTCCTAGTGTACGAATGGTGCGATCTGCCGATGGTGCTGGTGTACGGATGGTGCGATGTGTAGATGGTACTGGTGTACGGATGGTGCGATGTGTAGATGGTACTAGTGCGCGGATGGTGCGCCTGCTGTACAGTGACTCACAAAAAATATAATTTTTACATATTAACAATCAGTATCAAACACCTCTTAAAAAAACGCCCTATATATACATGATAAATGTTGTCTGTTTGAAGCCAAATAATTTTACGGGATGCTATTAGGAGGTACCAAAATAAATAACAAAATATAACATGTCTTATTTGAATGTTGCAAAAGGTTAACTATACTTATGGAGAACACGGTAAGGTAAACGGTAATCTCTGAATTGTAAATTGTAAACTTATGAACGAAATAAACAAGATTAAACAAGATAAACCAGATGGTATAAGGTATTCATATTTGAAGCATACGTTTAGCCCCCAATAGTTTCGGAACATTCGTCGACAGAAAATCCTTTTGGCAGACGGGATCGTGAGCTTCTGCAAAATTTAGATGATATTTCAAGACTACTACCAATACGCCAAATTAATTGAATTTTTCTTGAGTTACTTTGCGTAGTACGAAAAGAAAGCAAGCACACAAATACAAGCCCGCCCTAAGTCACACACACGGATACTGATACTACTTGGCAGTATCCGACATTAGCCGATCTATCTATACATTTTGTTTTATTTTTGCCATTTCGCTGATCTCATAATAATATCTGTATGTTCACGCGTATGAACAACATTTGACTTAAGTAAAATGTTTTGAAAATTGAAATCTGAGTTGTTTATTGGGGAGCAAAAACTCAGGTTTTAACGTCAAACACGCGGTGTTTGTTAAATGAAATATAGTTACTTGTAGACGAAAATAATTAAAACTAGCTAAACTGTCTTTACAATAATGTATTGTAATAAATCTTAACCTATTGACCCTATGCGAGTACTCTCTTGACGAGAACTGATTTTTTCACACATCACTCTCTCCAGGCACTGGTGGGATACATTCAATATTCCTTTTCTTTGATGTATTGCCAATGTTTTGCGCGAGTGAACTAAGTTAACCGAGGGACTGCAGTTGCATAGAAATGTCTTCACGGGAATACGAAATTTTAGTATAACCCAAACTCTAAAGCATAACATTTCTTGCATTTAGATAGCTGCATATATTTCTTTTTCTCTCGTAGACATCATTACTAGTCATTACATCCATTGGAGAGAAATAATTTCAAAATTATTTGGTTACATTTTTTCCCACCGTGAGTGGATTTGAGTAGATTCACTTCCTACATGGGAGGTGTTGTTTCCCAAAGGAGGTGAAGTTCGTTCCCCACGATGTCCGATTCGTTTTTAAAACTTTGACCGGAAACAGCAAATCTATATTCTCAGTTTTATTTTTAATTGGTATGTTGATATTTTATCTTATTTAGGCAATTATCTTTTGCAGACAGAATGAAATTGCTTACAAAAACGATATTAGATGACTGTTATATAAATACATGTTTTAGAGACATTTCTTAGAGACTTTGTGTTGAATTCCTTTACATCTATTACCCAGAGAAAACTCGAAAACATGACTAATGATCGTAATTTAGCGATATGATTAAAAATTATCAAGAAAGATAAATATTGTACATAACCATTTTCAAGGTGGCTTGCGAACGCAGTGAGACACTTGGCGACTGGCAAACTGGGGTGATGATAAAGAGATTACTCCAATTACTGGGGCATATCTCTTTTAAGTCTCCCCGGGAAAGTCTACGCAAAGGTGTTGGAGGCGCGTTCTAGAGCTATGTTCGACTCCAGGATGGGGGCTCAACATCGCTGCTTTCGTCCCAGCAGAAGTACAACCGACCAGCTATTCACACTAAGAATGGTACTCGAGAAGGCTTGGGAGTACGCCAAACCGATCTGCAACTGTCTTGTAGATTTGGAACAGGCTTACAACCGAGTTAATCGAGGTAAACTCTGGAGTGTTCTGCAGGAGTATGGGATTGATGGTATACACCAACGGTCTCTATACACAAACGGTAGCAGCTGTGTTCGGGTTAACGGTGCTAAATTAAGATTTTTCACCGTGGGCGTTGGACTGCTCTCCTCTCATCTAATCTCACCTCTCCTTTTCATTTTCACTGGGTGTTGCAGCGCAGCCGTCTCTTTAGTCGTGATAAGGGAAACATTCGTGCCACGTCACCAACCATCGAAGAGAAGGGAAACTTTGAGTTCTTTGCGGACTGCCCTGATTTAACCTTATTACAGGGAGTAGCTCCCATAATAGCACGAAGAAAGCACATATCGGCAGATTGTATACGTATTCTTATTCTATCGGTCATTGCCTGAGTTGAAAACAGAGATCTTGGCTTTGACACCAGGGTCGGCCTTTCTGATTACAGATCTTCCGAGCTGTTTCAAAATTGAGCCAGTTTGGCCAATCTTACGAGAAAGGTCAGCATTACTCCTCCCATCACTCGTGAAAAAGACCCCGAGATACTTAACCTTCTCCACCTGCTTCAATGGGACTCCACTAACATGCAGAGTGCATTGAACAGGTGTTCTGGAAATGACCATAACCTCTGATTTGTCCACGTTAACTCAAGATCAGCACATGAGGCCATAAACCTATCGAATACGCGCTTGAATTCCATCTGGGAGGATGTGTAGATAACTAAGTCTAAAAGAAAAAAGGATGACTTAACCTCAACTCTCCCAATGATTTAGCACCGTCAACCCGAACAAGGCTACTACAGTTTGTGTTTAGAGATTAAATGGTCTTCAAATGACGATCGTTGTACTATTAGTACAGATTATGTGTTAACATATTCATTTTCCACAGAAGATAATTTATTAATTTGTATGGGTTTTGCAGGTAACTACATTTTATGTTCAAATTACTCGTCTTAGTTTCAACGGGATTAGAAATATCACCTACATGACAGCAGTGAAACTAAAGCGTTGAATGAATGTTATGGGATGGTATGGAAACATCATCGATTTGAAATACAATTAAGATTGCTGAAGATGTCGGTATATGTATATATATGTATATATTATTATTTCGTCAAACACTCCGACGAACAATATAATTGACAACTAAACGACTTGTGCTGATCAAAACATACTCTTATGTGGCATATCAATCGCTCGATAATATATGTACATATGTACATCATACTATACATATGTACGCTATAGATTTTATACAAGCATATACATGTGTAGGTATGTATCATTCGCATATTGACTATGTGATTTATATTATGCCTATGGAAGTGTGGAAATGTACTTGAATATTGGGGGGCCAGTACAACAATTTTTATGCAAGTCATTACCTATATCAGAAGACGAGATTACAGTATCACTTGGTATGAGGACCAATACACGCAATTTGTACTACAACTACATTTCATTCTAAATAAGTTTAAAAATGTTAAATGGCCCCATTGTGTGATTTAAAATCGCCTGATAAGATATATAATTTTGTTGCCTTATTACATCTACAATAATGCAATTTCGTTAGCATTAACCGGGCGGCTTCACTTGCCACAATTATTTGACCATAAAAACTCACATCATAAGTAGCTATGGCTTAAGTCGTTTCTCGTGATATTAGGCCGCTTTTACACACGCTAAGCTTGTCTGCAACTTTCCAATCTTGTTGGCAAGGGAGGAGAAACGTGCCCGAGGAGCCCGAGTTGCGTGTGCTCGAGAATTGCGATTGATCCTTCGTATTCCCTTTATCTCTTTTCGTTTTTTCAAATTGCTTTATTCTTGCCTTCTCAGGGTTGGGTATTGGAAGCATGCTATGCATATGTAAGAAAGAGATGACAGATGTGTGAAAGGGTATGAAGTGGACAAATTGAGCAGGAATTGCAACTGGGTATTTCTAAGTGTAAA
The DNA here is from genome assembly GCA_907269125.1 of Eristalis pertinax. Lineage (NCBI taxonomy): Eukaryota > Metazoa > Arthropoda > Insecta > Diptera > Syrphidae > Eristalis > Eristalis pertinax. Next base: position 93,208,690 of record OU026145.1, read on the forward strand.
AGTGGCTTGCGATCACAAAATGGAATTGCAGAAAATCGTCAATAAAAAGTTGCGTGTGTAAAATCGGAATTAATTGTTCATCTGCTTTCAGTTGCTTATGTTTAACTGTTGTCAGCTGGCATTAGATAACATCAGCTCTGGTGGCAACACAACAAAATAAAGCGCAATTTCCTTTCGGTATCAATTTAAGAAGTAGGATCTGGAACCTTATTTGTTGTACTATGTTTTATTGAATACTGCTATTTTGAAACCATTAACGTCTGAAGTGGAAGAACTTCTGGCAATGGACAGTCAAAGTCGGTTGAGAGTTCATGAACTAGCACAACGGCACGGATTATCATCATCTGGAGTAAGGAAGATTTATTTGAACTCGTAACACGAGTAACACGAGGATCAGTTGGAAGTTTCGCAGTTGGAAGGAAACGCAAAACCACAGCAACATATGACCGGAAAGTTAAAATCGGGCAAGGGAAAATTCACCCTCGTCAACTAGATAAATAAAAGAAGTTTACAATTTAATATTACTACAAGAATAGTTTATATCAAAAAGCGCTTAATTTTCACAAAAAACTATTTTTTCAAGGTGAAAACATTGTGGCTGAATGTAATTTGGTTCGATGTAATGTTTAAAAACTACAATATCCAGAAAGTGAGAAGCCTTAGAAAAAGGAGCATGCTGTGCAACACTGTAAAGCGTGGTAGGGGCTATGTCATGGTTTGGGAATGTATTCACTTAGCGACGTCAGAAATCTCGTTAGAATTTACTAATCAAAATTACGCAGCTGACGTCAGCATTATAAAGAACAATTTTGTTGATTAAAAAATGTCCTTGCATTCCAACAAGATAAACAAAGTGTGTGATATGTATTGTTGATAGGTTGGAGTGGGCACTCCAATTTCCAGATCAATGCCAGGAAGATGGGATCCCATTGATAAAAAAAAAAAGAATTACCGTCTTTTTGGAAAAGCTTAAGGAATGATTTAAGTACGACCAAGCGCCTTGTGGGAGTGATAAATTGTAAATGAGAATCAAAAATATTAAGTTTCTTTCACATTAAATACTTAAATTCCATTTGTTGCTGGTATAACAATAGCACAAGTGGTTCCTGTAGACTGTAGAGTCTGGGCATAGGTCCAACTCGGGCTGTTGCCCCACTCATATTATTATAATTTTTAATTTAAGATATGAATTTTGCTTAAGTCTTCAAGATGTCATTAGTGTCTTGCAAATTGATCTTATATAAGACACAATGTGTGTACTGTTGTTATATGCTTTTACTCGTTGACAGCAATACCATATTCGTTTTATACATAATGTTTGGTCATCTAAAAACACCGTACATCGTACATCGTACATCGTATATAATCAAAATTTACAATATTATTTATCAAAACAATTGTGAGTATATTTCTGTAAGACGTACTGTAAATACATTAGAAATTTTTTAGAAAATCCTAGCAACTGTGAAATAATTTACATCTGTTATTATAAGATAAGTCGACATCGATTGTAGGACAAGACTCATCATAATAAGAAATATTTCATATACATAATCAAATAAATATAAAAATAGTTACTTGAAGACTTAAAAAATGAATTTTGTTTCCTCACATGTCTCACAAATAAAGAATTCCTCCTTAATTGCTGCTACACACGTTAGCAAAGCCAGCTACATGTATAGTTAATGAACAATCTAATGAATGAATTACTTTGGTTACGCCATGTGAACATTAGAATTAAGTTTCTATATATACCTTTCGTAACAAACACAGACTGCTACATCATGCAAAAGTGCCTATGTGAAATCAAAAATCATTTGTAGAACTTACAAGTGGAGCTGCCTTACAATCATCATATGGCATGCCAGAAGCTACAATAATGTTTGCCGTACGTCTCTCTCGCAAAGTTTTCGTGTTTCTTTTTGTGTTTATGCTTTTCCCTTCCCCTTTTTACATTCTAATCGTAAGGTGGCTAACTAAACACAGAACTGGTTGTATTCGTTAGCGGCATTCATCAAGTAACTTTTCTGCGGAGCAGTTGATTTTACTGACCCGCTCGAACATTTTTCTTTTGTGTACGGTTAGTCGTTTGGTTGTTCTTATCTTTTTTTTTATCAGAACTACGTTATTAATTCGGCATCAGAAATGTCAATTAAATTTAAGATTAATCAGAAGTCATTCACGGGTAAGTAACCAATTATCGTGTTCAAGTCGTCTGTTTTAACCAAGGATTATCTGAATTTTAGTGGATCTGGGTACACTCCCTCCCGATGTGACTCTAAACACTTTTATTCGAGAGCATGCTGGGCTGACTGGAACTAAATTCATGTGCCTAGAAGGTGGATGTGGTGCATGTATCTGCGTTGTTAAGAGCGTTCATCGCGTCACTGGAGAACAAAATACTTGGTCTGTCAATTCGGTAAGGAATACCACCAAAAATATTGCGTCGCCTTATCAATCCTCCTATTTTATTTCCTTAGTGCTTGACTCTACTTAATACCTGCGCAGATCAGGAGATTACCACAATCGAGGGCCTTGGCAACAAACGAGATGGCTACCATTCACTTCAGAAACGATTGGCCGACCTAAATGGTACTCAATGCGGATACTGCTCGCCTGGTATCATCATGAACATGTATGGTCTCCTGGAATCCAAGGGAAACAATGTCACCATGAAGGAGGTTGAAAATTCATTTGGTGGCAATATCTGTCGCTGTACAGGATACCGTCCAATTTTGGATGCTATGAAATCGTTCGCAGTAGACAGTAACATTTCCATTCCGGACGAGTGCAAAGACATTGAAGATCTGGCGTCAGCAAAATGCCCAAAGACAGGACAAAAGTGCAACGGTGTATGCAAGGCAGTTGTTACACCTTCGCCTGCGGTATGTAATGATGGAACACAGTGGTATTGGCCCAAATCACTTGATGAACTATTTGCAATGCTCAACAAAGTCGATCAAAACAAATACATGCTTGTGGGCGGAAACACCGGCCACGGAGTGTACCGCCGCAGCCCGAACATCGAACATTTCATCGATGTCAATCACATTACTGAACTTCGCCAACATTCAGTCGAGACAGACCTTAAGCTTGGGGGTAACATCAATTTAACTGAAGCAATGCAAATCTTCGACGAAGCCTCTAAGAAGCCTGGTTTTGAGTTTTGTAAGCAACTATGGCATCACTTTGATCTGATCGCAAACGTTCCAGTAAGAAATGTAAGTTCGTTATATGTACATAAAACAGTTCATACTAGGTAGCTTATCTCTATGAACAATAAGTCTATGTCGTATTCCCTAATATTTATTTTTTGAGAAATAGTTAGAATAGGTACAATCACAAAATGTTTTCATTTCCAAATACCAATCTCAGGTAGTATATATATATTTCCAAAAATATCTCAAAGTTCTACGTAATGATCTAATCTATTTTCATCTCAACGCGTGCTTATTTCAAATAAAGTTTCACTATCTGTCTTGACTTTCTTATCTTTTTGAGTGGCGGTAAAGTCATAGACAGTACAATGAATCACATTCCGTATGAGGCTCACTCTTGGGATTATTATCAGACATATGTATTGCATACTAGTAGTAGATGTGAACAAAAAATGTATTAACTCTTTGGCAATGGATTTACATATATAAAACGCTATCATTAAAGAAATCACGTAAACATTTCAATCACATGTTATGTGAAACTGAAATTAATTCAAAATTACGCTCAGCACTTTTCTTACACTGTCATGAGTAAATCAAAATGATTATAATTTCAATTAAGTACCAGTTTTTTAACACCTTTAGATGAAAATTACGAAATTGAATTTATTTCATTTTTTGTATTGATATATATTATATATTTCACGAAATTATAATAAAATAAAAATTTTGATTTTTCAATAATAGGGGTAGGGTTTTGTCGGAAACGAAACTATCAACAAAAACACACACACTGCAGGCTGGCTTTAGTTTAATTGTTTTTGCAATTAATATGGTTTTATTCTTATCGTTCCCTTTCTGCAGTCAAACAATAATGACTGTACAATCTGCCTGACCTCGACGACATATTGACGTTTATGAAAAGTAGGTACTGCAGGTCCCCTAAGTTGGTACGATCGTAAATCTGCATTAATGGACATGGATAACGTAGTCCTTTGTTAGGCTGATGCTTATGAAAACACCAGTATTTTTACTCTAGTGCAACTGGTATTGTATCATTGAAAACTACAACATTTTCCTGCACTACAAAAACGAAATACACACTGCACATTTGCTATACCCTAACTCCTAAGCCTAACCATTACAACATGAAAATACGACTTTAATGACAATCATTCTCATTCACTCTAATGACGATAATAGGTTCTATCGAATTCTTGGTTTTGTTGGTTCTATTGTGAAACACTCATTCATATACCTATATTTTTTTTTTGAGCGAATGTCAATCCCTGCTTTATTTGATGTTTCTGCTTCAATTGCATTTCATATGGAAAAAGGTGGAAAAATCCAATTCTGCAATTTGACTAGGCTTGGTTGCACCGTTGCTAATAACTTTAGACTATAATTCAGTCAACAAATTCAGATTCGGTTCGCTCTTACCTGTCCCACAAATTTTCCACATTAATATTGTTCTTTAGGCCCAGATTTCAATTAAAGTGTACAGCAATGTAAAGTGAGAGTGGATGTTTTTTCGCAAATGTTAAGTTGGTAGGTAATAGGTAGACGGCCTTATGACCGTGACTCACTTAGCCCAACATGTTGGGTCCATTTTACCTTTACCTTGCCTTGCCGTGAGACTTTGCTTATTCCTAAAACTACCCAGATCCATATAAGAATGATAGTGTGATGATATGGACTAAGATCTGAGAAAATCCCCAGATATCAAAGTATTGAAATCTATTCCATAGATAAATTCCTGATGAGATATTGTGGGTGTAACAAGCAGACAGTTGAATACATGCTAGGAAGCTAATTTCGATTGAGGTTCTTTGTAAAGTTGAACTGAAATAGTTATTGATAGCATTTGATACTTCATATTAATTTATTTATATTAATTTTCATTCAGTATTTCGGAGAGGGAAACTTTGAAAATGCGTGTACAATACACATTTCACCAGCATACTAATGAAATAAAATTGTTACACGATGCGTGTACTCTCGTATAATGTCACCAATTAAAATCGAATTCTGCATTTTTGTATGGCTGTGAGCTTTTCAATGTAATAACCGGAACCATTTACGTATTTTGCAAATTAGAATCAGGCATATCTATATGTATGTATCGTATTTATCTTTATCATCACATTTCTTTGCTTAAAATTTCATTACTGCTTACCAGTGTTAGTTTGCTGGTATATGTGTATACAAAAATAGAAACTTTGCGAATGTTCTCATAGTAGTACGTGACCGATTATTAAAATAATTTGTTTGTTAAATGATTGCACATTCTCGGCACTAATGATAAAAATACGATGAAGAGGTCAGGGTCTAGCAATGGCGCTATCAACATGACTTATTATACCATATCAACGCATCAACATGACTTATTATACATGCCTCATATTATATATCGACGCATCATAAATTAAAAAAAAAACGTTAGGTTCTATGTTTAAAATGCAAAATATTGTTTGTTTAATTCAACATTAACTTTAGGTGAGTGCATTTAACTCTTAGAAATATATTATAATATTCATTAGAAAAATCAGAAATTATTTTCAAGATATCTGAGGTAATGCACTCCAGAACAAGCGTGGTTGCGACTTGATCAATCTGTTGTTGCGTTTATCTCTGCAACCAAAATGTAGGAGCATTCAAGGAGCTTTAACTATAAAAGCTGAGTGACTTATCACTATTCATAAGTGGCCGCTTCCGCTAGTAAGAATACATTATCATGTCCAACACATGGGTATAAGGTAACCCGACACTAGAAAAGATGAATAGTCAGTATTAAATCCCTAAGCGCAAGAACTTCCGGTACGGACATTAGGTGATTTCTTTATATTATAGAAATACATACTCGTACTAAAATTCTTCGATGTACAAGTAGACGCGTTGGCCAGTTTAAGAAATAAAAACTTCGCATTAACATTTCAAAACTGAAAAACAATTACAGTAACATCTACCAGATTATTCTATCTAACTAGCTCAGAACTTGCAAAGACAAACTTGCATAATAATTTAACAAATTCGGACGTTGATGAATTCAGATAATCAAGTCACAGGCCGCATATACAGATGTATCACCGTCATCCATTCATTGCACATTAGTATCGGTGTCAATTAAATGCAATTGCGCTTTAAGTGATGTTATTGTCCGTATTATTGAATATGTTGAAAATACAAGGCAGGCACAAATAAAACTCGTTACCAACTTACACACGCCAACCATTTACTACAGAAATAAAACAAACAATACAGGTCGGACAATTATGGGTTGGCCTTATACTGTCGTGCGTCACGCCATCTGGACTTTCATTGTGTAGCTTAGCTTTGCTGATTTATAAAATCTTTTTAGACTGGAACTCTGGCTGGTAATTTAATGATGAAGCATGCTCGGCCTGAGTTTCCTTCTGACGTATTCATCACCTTTGAGGCTCTAAATGCTTCTGTAGTGGTCGGCTCAAAGCCTGGTGAAAAACAGACTCTGCCAATAGACACATTTTTGAAAACGGACATGGCTGGCAAAGTGGTACTAGGGTTTGTTATACCAGCATATCCCAAGGACAAGTTCCTCTTTGGGTCATATAAGGTAAGATACTTTTAAAAAGATATACACATCAGATTGCAAATGATTAAACCTATTTTTAGATCATGCCCAGGGCTCAAAATGCACATGCTTATGTGAATGCAGCATTTCTGTTGGAACTGGATCCAAAAACAAAAATTGTGTCTTCATCCCGCATTTGCTTTGGTGGCATAAACTCGACCTTTGTGCATGCTACATCAGTGGAAGATGCTCTAAAGAATAAAAGCTTATTCACTAAGGACTTAATTCCGCAGTTATTCTCCAGTCTTCAAAAGGAATTGAATCCCGACGCAGTGCTCCCCGATGCATCACCGGAATATCGTACAAAATTGGCCTGCGGACTTTTCTATAAATTCATTCTTAGTAATGCTCCTGAAATTAAGCCGGAGTTGAAGACTGGCGGAGAGGAGTTACAGCGTCCACTCTCTTCCGGTTTACAGAGCTTTGACACACAGAAAAAGAATTATCCGGTGACGCAGCCTGTTCCCAAAGTGGAGTCCAGAATTCAATGCTCTGGTGAAGCTACATATATGAATGATTTGCCACCTCAACCGAATCAAGTTTGGGGCGCTCTTGTTCACGCAACCAAAGTAGGTGCTGAAATCGAAGAGATTGACGCGTCAGAGGCGCTTAGTATGCCGGGAGTGATAGCTTTCTACAGTGCAAAGGATATTCCTGGAAAGAATGCTATAGTCGATAAGGCATTTGATTTTGTTGACGATGAAGAGTTGTTTTGTGCTGGAAAAGTTAAGTACTATTATCAACCTCTTGGCGTAGTTATCGCGCTGACAAGTGCTACAGCCAACATGGCCGCACTAAAGGTTAAAGTTATGTATAGCAGAGTGGATCAAAAAGTTCTCCCAACAATGGATGATGTGCTTGCATCCAAAGAATTGGATCGAATTCATTTGGTAGTTAAATCTGATCTTGAGAAGATAGATCGACCTAAGACTACTGATTTGACAGTGTCTGGAGTTTTTGATATCGGTCTTCAATATCATTTCACAATGGAGCCGCAGACCACAGTTGCTTTACCATTCGAAGACGGTTTGCAAATCTACGCAGCTACTCAGTGGATGGACTTGACCCAGTATGTCATTGCTAAGATGGTCCAAATGAAAATCAATGACATTCAACTAAAAGTTCGTCGCTTGGGTGGTGCTTACGGTGGCAAGATTAGTAGAGGAAACTTTGTAGCTTGTGCAGCTGCATTGGCAGCCACGAAACTCAACAGGCCTGTTCGGATAGTGCAAACAATAGAGTCGATGATGGGTACTCTTGGCAAACGTTGGGCATGTCGCAGCGATTATGAATTCCATGTAAAGTCCAATGGTAAAATTTTGGCTGCGCGAAATTCGTTTTACGAAGACGCTGGCTGGACCGTCAATGAGTCTCCCGTAGCCTTCCATTCAACACTCTGCTCAAAGAATTGCTATGAATTCAAGGACAATTACAAGATCGACGGACATGCAGTGCTCACTGACGCACCGAGCCACACCTGGTGTAGGGCCCCGGGTTCAGTTGAAGGAATCGCAATGATAGAAAATATCATAGAACATATAGCCTTTGAGACAGGTCGCGATCCGATGGATGTACGATTTGATAACATCCCCGAAGGTCACAAAATGATTGATCTGATGAAGAAATTTAAAACATCGACGGAGTATACGCAGCGAAAAGCTGAGATCAATCAATTTAACTCAAAGAACCGTTGGCGTAAACGCGGGCTGGGTCTATGCATCATGGAATATCCAATTTTCTATTTTGGTAACTACCCAGCAACGGTGTCTGTCTACCACGGTGATGGAACTGTTGTTGTATCACATGGAGGTATTGAAATGGGCCAAGGTATGAATACCAAGGTTGCCCAAGTTGCAGCCTTCACACTGGGGGTACCCCTAGAAATGATTAAGATTGAGTCCAGTGATACGATAAATGGAGCAAACTCTATGGTAACTGGTGGTGCTGTCGGAAGTGAGAGTCTTTGCTATGTAGGTATATTTATATGATTATTTATTAAGTTTCTATAATCATTTTTTACTTCGTAGGCTGTGCGTAAGTCATGTGATTTATTAGTTGAAAGGCTACGTCCGGTAAGAGAGGAATTGAAAGATGCTGCTTGGTTTACTGTAATCCAAGAAGCCCATAAGAAAATGATTAACCTTGTAGCCAGTGACTATTACAAGACTGGAGATATGGAACCGTATACGATTTGTGGGCTTTCACTTACCGAAGTTGAAGTCGACATTTTGACTGGCAACCATTTGCTAAAGAGGGTCGACATCCTTGAAGATACCGGCGAGAGCTTAAATCCAAACATTGATGTCGGTCAAATTGAAGGTGGCTATGTTATGGGTCTTGGATACTGGTTGACTGAGCAACTGGTCTACAATCGCCAATCGGGTGAGCTTTTGACAAACCGTACGTGGAACTACAAGCCGCCAGGTGCAAAGGACATCCCAATCGATTTCAGGATTGAACTTCTGCAGAAAAGTGCCAATCCGGCTGGTTTTATGAGATCAAAAGGTACGAAATGATTGATGTTTCGATTTAATACTTATATATTTTATTTTAAAGCTACTGGAGAGCCAGCTGTATGTTTAGCAGTATCTTCAATATTTGCTATGCAACAAGCAATTCAGTCAGCACGAAACGATGCAGGTTTGAAAAAGGAATGGGTACGATTGGGAGCGCCAACCACTCCCGAAAAAGTTGTTCTTGAATGCGGTTCTGATCCAAGTCAATTTGTCTTGCAATAAACGGCGATTCATATGTTTATATTCTATTTATGTTATACTTATGTATATAAATTTCTGGGGTAAAATAAAATTATTCGCATATTAGTTATTTGATCTTAATTTGAAAAACTCGGCTGATAATCTCGAATGACATGCATTCACAACTAGACCAAGTCTTGTTGATTAGGATGTGTCAGATATCTCAGAAAGAATGGAGTGCTCTTAAGCCAGAAATCTGCACCTGCAATATGAGTTTCAAGATTTCTCTGTTGGAAGTATTTTGGCTTAGGGTGGAATATGTACATATATATTATGTATATATAAAACCGCTTCAAGTTGCTTTAAACAGTCTGTCGGAACTAGAAGTAGTCATGACAAATTCTTGAGGAAAATTCTATTTATGCTATTGTTATTTGAAGAGTTACTTTGAACAGATGAGTTGAGAGTTTTCATTCGAATTGGGATTCTCTGCGGACGCCTTGTAAGAGTCACAGTCAAGCTTTTATTTGGTACTTTGGCTTCAATAAGACAATCCACAGAGACAATGGATTGATGATAGGCAAACATGAAGTTAAGATTTTTGTTCGTAAACATAAGCGACGATCATGTGAATACTAAAGTAATTCCCCATCATCGTCATCATCTTCTGACCCGCATGATCCACTACAGGGGTCGCGGAGGTAATGCACACACGAGAGATCTCCAGGCCATTCGATTCTTGACTCGAACTCATCAGGCGTTATACCCAAGCGCCACCAGGCGAGTTTTTGGACTTGGTCCAACAATCTCGTCCTGGGTCTGCCAAGCGGTCGCCTAACTGATGGAATCGCATTCAGGGTACGCCTCGGCAGTAGTGATGATGAAGACATTCGTGCCACGTGACCAAACCATCGAAGCATAGCCCTTTCCTTTCGAATGAGCAGCTGCTCTAGAGTTCCTCGCAGAGATACTTGAACTTCTACATGGGACTCCACTAACATGTTGGCAACGCCCACTGTGAAAGATGATGATTTAGCACCTCTAACCCGAGCACAGCTGCTACAGTTTGTAGAGACTGAATGGCCTTTAAAAGATTACCATCAATCGCATACTCCTGGGAGAGTTCACCTCGAGGAACTCGGTCGTATGCATTAGGTGTCATAAGAAGCCAGCACTAAGGACCAATCATGACTTAAGCTTAAGTCAGAACCGAACAAAACTTATCGTAAAATTTCAATGCTGCGCATGTTAAACACATTTCTCATTTGTGTTTTATGTGGAAAAAGTGAAGTACAGACGAGAAATGAGTATTGGAACTTTAAGATATTTAAATTATAGAAAAATTGGATTCAATTTTCAATTCGTTCCAACTTAAGCAAGGAAAAGCGAATGAAACTCATTTCTATCACTCGTTGTGATAGATTGACGCATCGCTGTATTAAAAGAGTACAGCGTTTATGCTGCGAACTCAGGTGAAAAGAGAACTCACATTCAAAACTGTTTTTTTAACATAACCTAACGTTAAAAGAAAAAACATCTGTGTCTTCAGTCTACATGCCATACGATGGAAGGACTAGTGCCTGCAGGTCCATTTCGAAAACTGATAGAATTGATGCAGTAACATAATAACTGTGAAGTGAGCTACATTTTGACTATGTAAAAAGTCTAGTACTTGTTAGTGGGCTCAGAACCAACTTTTATAAATAGAATAAGAGACTATGTAATAGTCTACCTTTGTAATAATTAGTCCACATTTGACAGCATAAACTAAACAACTCTTAAAACTGCTATTGCAGAAATGACAATGGATATTCTTCTTAAGAAACTCCATATATGTAAAAGCTAAAACTTTGAAGCACGACTGAAAACGTTAGGGAAATCTAATAACTTAACACCACCGTCTGCTACTAGAGAGACCATAAAATTGAATATGCATAGGCATGGCATGCTTGAGAACAAAATTTAACAGGATCTGGACAGTTTTGAAATCTGTGGGGGGTATCTCATACCGCAGTCTGTGGTTGGAAGGTTAAGGTCAATGAGGATAAGACGAAATATGTACATGCTGTAGAGCAAAAAACGATCCGCCGCACACCACATAGGGCAAAACATCACAGTCGATAGCTACAAATTCGAGGAGATTATCGTTGCGATCTTCGGTCCTGTTTGCGTTGACGGTGTCTGGAGGAGAAGATTCAACCACGAACTGTACGGTCTGTACAGCGACATGCGCCTAGTTAATCGTCTTCGGATCCAACACTTTCCGAAAATTGTCCACTTCCTGTATTGAGATGCAAAGACCCCCTCTTAATTTTTTACTTTAACAATTATGTCCTTTTGAAGATCTGTTAGAGAGTACTTATTGGGGCCAACCCATTTGAAAAGGAATCTCGTTCTCGATATTGCTTCATAAGTTTTCACTCTAATGTCCTCTTTTAATTAATTTAACGATATCGTAAATAAATTAATTCCACCAATTTAGCCGCTGTTTAAAAGGTCCAACAAAGAACATATGTTTTGGGAAATCGACGAAACATTTTCTGCATCATCAAGTGGGAAAATGATGCTCCTCCAGAAAATGAAAATGTTTCCCTTGAGAAAATGCCTTAAGTTGCATTCTTAAAAAGGGGAATGTCAACTCGAGTGGCAGCCGGCAGATTGGAATGGAATCTGTTGTCACTACAAAATTCGTGCAGTTGTCATCACTGGGCTATTAATGGCCCATTCACCGTTTTTATCGTGCATTTAATAGTGCACAGTGTGGGTGTTTGTTTAATTTTATGCTCTGCTTCAGGGGTAAAGTTTATGACTTGGTGACCGGCCTTAGAGAGTATGTTTTATTCTTATGAACGATCAGAATATGGAAAGGTTATTAAAAGTACTGATCAAACTGTTTGTAAAGAATCATTTTTTCTTTCACCATTAAACAAGTCAGATACCCAGCAGCTGAAGGCGCGTGGTAACATTTAGGTGAATGTATCCGATTAGATTTACTTTTGGAAACATTTGGATCCAAAAAAAGTTTTCTGATCATGTTTTTGCATAAAATGCTAAAAGTAAAGTAGAGAACCGACCGGACTGTTTGGTTCTTTGCCGATCTAGTCTCAAAGAAACTCTGTGTAGGCTTGACTCCGGCTGAACAAGCAATCGAAGAAGGCTGCAGACGTTGTCAAGAAACCATCAAAGAAGCTGCCAGTGATGTACTATGCTACGACACCACCAAAGAAGAACCCATGGCTTGGCTGAAAGCTGATAAGCTGAATATAGGCCAAGTCATGGAGACGAATGGTGGGAAAATATAATGGTAATTCGAAAAACATTTTTAAAATCTTATATTGACTTTTTCGGTAACACGAACTTCTGCGTCTGGAAAACCAGACTACTTGGACTTTTTGTACATTAATTTTTATTTTGCATATGTTCAATATCACTTAAAGAACGCTGTAAAGATTTAAGGAAGCCTACAAAAATATCTTCCGATGAAAAAATTGCTATTCATTGTCTAATTCTAGCAGTTTAGTGGTAGGTTGACAATCTTCTCTTAGAGGAAGCGGACTGAAGTGATTAAACTGCCTCTTGGTAACTAAAATTATCATACAAGAGAGCAATGAAAATGTTCAATTAAAACATTTGAATCGTTATTGCCTTTTGCATGTGACCGCGAACTTTCTGGTATATTCACATGTATTTGGTTAGCAAACATCCTTCATCCAACGGATATACGTATAACTTGTGACGGTTTCCCACACATACGAGAACATTAATACCTCTTCGATGGAATTGACATTCATTTATAATTGGGCTTCTCGATTTCCTACACCGGAACTGACCACCCCAAACCAGCGCACACAATCTCAATCAGCACATCTGAAACATGTTAATTGCACAAAAAGAAGAAGGGAATTAATGAACTCAATGCGTTAGTCGAGTGGTTCATGCAAGAAAATAATATCTTCGTTGTGACGTCAAGAGGACAAAAGCAATTCCTTCCTCATTTTTATGAGGAAGTTTTTGGGGTTTCAGTCGGCTTATACGATATAGAAAAATAAAAAGTCGTGCAAAGCGAAACTAATCTACAACATACATGTAGAAGGATATACTGGCTATTTCTGCCATAACATTGGACTTTTTTTCACTATTGAAGCATTAAACTAATGACATCCGTAGCTTTCAATGGACTTCAATGTTGACAATAAAGTAAGTGGGTATTACATCTGTTTTCTTATTTTGAGCTACGCATCTTGCATTCGTATCGTGGGATGTTTGTCAAATCGTTCGTGATGAACATTTTTTGAAACGAGCGCTTGGTTTGTGATGTTTTGTCGGAGAGAAAAAAACGTGGCGGCTTAAAACACATGGAGTTGCAGAAGCTATCACAGAGAAGAAGTGGACATACAAAAATCGTTTCTTTTGAAGAACTTGTAAATTTTCTATGCGAGCAGCATAAGAGCAATCTTGGAAGGAGTTCGGCGAGAAGTTGGAAAGCGACAATAGATCTGCGAAAAAGGTGTTTTGAAAAACCATTCGATGACTCAGAGGAAGGAAATGCAACATCGTTGAAGTAGTCAAATTCAAAGATGCTGTTACTCTCCAATGAGGTGGACATTTTGCGCAGATAGAGCGAGCACTTTGCAATACCAATCTAACGGACATGCGACCGATTAATATAAATCGAAGAGGTTTTTACAATGCTGTCCACATGCAATACGGTGTGGCATGAAGTCCATCAAATATCACTTAAAATAACTGTCGCTGAACATATGAAGAAGTATCAACATTGCTAGTTCAACGACCCGAGCGATCCAGATGCAATTACACCAGTACATTTTTTGATCGGAACATATATTTATATATGCGCAACCCGAGACTTAATGAAAACGAAGAATTACGTACCAGGTGGCAGCTGTTGGAACGTATGCAGCAATGCTTTTGGAAAAAAAAGAGTGATTACTAGAAATGGACACGAAAGAAAACCAATTTCAGAAATGGTTTTTTTGATAAAGGATGAAAACCTCCCTATGACACGTTGGTCGCTATAGATCATTGAAGAGCCTCATGCAGGTGACAACGGATTAGTACAGGTAGTTTCTGAAATTTATATAAGATCAATATAAAAGATGTGCCTTTGTCAATAAGAGACAATTACGTAAACAGTGAAGATAATACCATGGCGAACCTATCTAACCTAAATATTCTTCCAACAGATGCTGAAAAAGTTGTGAAAGAAGCTTCACCACAGCAATAACATAAGGTTTTAAATAAACCATTCATCGTTCTAACCACACTGCTCCTCCTTCTCTTGATTGGAGGAACATTTTGTAAGAAATGTGGTCTAGATATGAGGTAGAGCTGAATCGATAATTGTCAGACAACACAGTCAGACTATTCAACCATCAGCTTGTCACCATCCGAAATAAAAATGCGTTGCTTTTCAATCAGAGAACGTCTTTGGAATGTTAGACCAAGAGGATTCCGAGCAATACGAAGATGACATCGGAGACCTCAAACTAAAAGACGATCATCTGCTTAAGCTCCTTCAAAACCAAACGTTGATCACTGGGTCTACCAATGTTATAAATGAGGACAAAGAAGCAGTCAAACATCAGCTAAACCTGTTCCAACACGACCTGGAGCTCTTATCAATGTGTGTCAAGACTGTTGACGAAGAGAAATCTGCTACACAAGACTTTCTCACTATGTCAATAACCGGGACCCTGGCAAAGCGCTCTACTTGATGCTTAGCAGATCTCCATCATGAATCCGCTCATCATTACCCCAGATCATCTTTACGAACAAGTGTCGGTCATTCAAAATCACTTATCCCCACAATTGACATTTGACCGGCAAACAAAACGATCTCCATTTCATTTTATAGTCTTCTAATAGCCAGAGCCAGCCAGATAACGAATGGAAATGAGTTCATTTACATCTAAACCATCTACTGACTGCCGTCAATATCTTTCGCGAAAACCTACTACACGGATGAAATGAGTAAGTGTGTTCGTTTTAACATCAGATATCTTTGTTACCAACAGCATCCAATCTTCACCCGGCGATCCAATGAAAGTGGATGCGAAATAGATTTACTTGCAGACGTTAGAGGAACCAGCGCCGAGGAAGAGGCCATCCACGGTGTCGCACTTTAAAGTGTGAATCGTCCTGGCCTGGCAGAATGAAGGAATTATATATGCTTTCTATCTTTTTACCTACTCTGAAATTTCTCCCTTTCAACATGCTTTAGTTGCAATTATTGACTCCAGACTAGTCCAGGCCCCAGAGCGCCTGGGACAATTATTTGAGTAAATTATGTGTCCAGTGCGAATTACAAGCTCATTAAAAAACCTTTGAACTTTTATTTATATGTATTTACTTGCTCCTGTTACTACCCACTTCGCTCTTTCGAGTCACTGACAATGCTCAAAGAGAATAACTGTCTAGAAAACGCTTCTCAAAAAATTGGCCGTACGGAGTCGGTATAAAACTGTAGGTCCCGTCCATTCGTGATAGCACAATAGCACGCACAATACGAGTGGTTGCTGAGAAGCTAGGCCCTGGCCCTCCACGGGCTGTATCGCCACCAATATATATATTGCTACCCAGTGGTCCCAGGTGGTCATAGTGCAAAGCTAAATAGAGGCAGACCTCCACAAAAGTCTAAGCATCAATTGTTTGCACGCGTATGTTCGTGGCGTGTTGGGTAGGTGCGTTGTCTCCTACGCTGGGGGTTCCAGTTCAATCCCCGAACTTAGCATCATTCATAATGCACGACCCCAGAAGCTTGTTATGTAAATTGACTTACTACTCATTCATAGGCAATAGGCATGGTACATAAGTTGACAGCATAGTAGTATTCAAAACATTTCATGGAGGATAATATTGAGATTTTTCACATACGAACGTGCTTATGTATTGTATTTGCGACTCATATTGTAATCGAAAACTTAGCAACCAATCTACCGAGTTTCGTCAAAATCCGTTCAAATGTTTGTGGGATAAGGCTCCACAAACACTTAAACTGTAAATCTTCATCATTTGAAATATTATTAGAATACTCGCGTACGTAAACATAAGAACAATATACATAGTGCAGTGTTAAACGATTTACTATACATTGGATATGCTCGTATTTATTTCCAATTAAAAATTGCTTTACGAGTATCAAGCATTCATTCTCTTATCACCTGACGAACTGTCATTTCGCTCCTAAATTGTGCATTGATTCAAAGTCAGTGAAATGGTCCGCTTTTCGGATTTCAACGTTCTGCCTTCCTTCTTAGGAAATAAACCACCTATAGACAGTACCCATGCACATGCTGCAACTTCTTAATCCGAGGGAGAATCCATTGAATTTTCAGGCGAAAATTTGCGAAAGTACATCTAGACAGCAGCTTCTCTGTCCGTACAACGATCCTGCAAACATACATAGCGTCCGAAGCCAAAAAAGGATATTTGTCTTCCTTGGATTTCTGCTTTTCATTGCAATTTTCAGCTACCGTAGCCTTAGTTGCTGGGATTTTTTTCGTTGTCTCAACCGGGCAAACACATTTTCTATCCTCTTTTGCATTCTGCCTGTCCCTCGGGATTGTGTGGCTCGCCGGCAAATTGATAAAAAGTGATGATGGCTGCTGAAAAAATTTCTGCAAATCACTTTTACTCCTACTCGTACTTTTGCCTCTAGCACAGAGCCGTTGTCTCCTTCAGTTATCGGTCTTCTCGAACGTTGGCATATGCACCGGTATGAAATGTGGTTACCCCAAGTGCGGAGAACCGAACCAACGACTGATATCGTGGTTTAACCTCAAAAGCAAAGACACATAAGATAACGATAGAGTCGTGATAAAATTACGACTGGAGAGTATGGAGAACAGGGATTGCATTATTTTTGGATTATGAGGCAGCTCCAGCGCTTAGTCACCTGACACATTCTGATGGAATAGAATCCTGCTGAAATTGCGAATGTTGTGGTAGAGAAACGGATTACGGAAATTTTGATTGATTGTAGCACGCAGAAAGGACATTTTTTCTTGGTAGCAAATTTATGTGATGTTATAGTGTCCAATGGATTTCAACTTCACAGCGGAAGATGGAAAAAAGCGGGAGCATGTAAATTCTTGGAAATAAATGACCAATTTACATATGTAGCGTGGGATATTAATACTTTTCTCACGCTCTTTTTATCTTAATGCTGAGAGAAAGAGAATATCAGTTGAGTCACGTGGTGTCACACGAAAATTAAAATGCAAATGTGACGATTGTGATTGTTCTAACAATGAAAATATTGTACTTTTGCAAAATTTTCAGAGATTTGGTCATTGTGAGCTTACCAACGAATCCTAATAAGGACTTTTTTTTTTTAAAAAAAAACCCTTTTAGCACTTGATACTTATTCGAAGGAAATCAGACGGTTCGTAATCTCATAAACTAAATGGTATGTTCTCTTTTCAATCGCACATTTCAATGGCGAGAAAATCGTCATCAATTTATTGTATACTAATTGCAATGATAAGGCACAGACAGATAAACTTAGCAGTCGGTGGCAGCATTCGCCGCACAGTGTGAGTTTTTCGAAGAGGAAAATGTATTTTCTAGTGAAAAGTTATAATTCTGTAGCTCATTCGATTAACTCACATTTACTACAGTTTTTATGTCCTCTTTTTATCTTATACACATATATAAACACTAAGTGGCAAAATGGGTATGTTTCCCTCTGCCTCCCGTAATTGTAAACTCATTTTGTCGTTTTTATTTAAATGCAGATAATCACGGCACAAAGGTGATAGTCGGAACAAAAATGAGTTGTGCACCCGATAGGTGGTTGTTGAGAATTTTATTAATATTCTATATTTTCCCCATTTTTTGGTGATTTATCTCAATTTTTCCTGTTTTCTGCACTCATCAGATCTAAATTTAATTTACGAGTGACAATGAAAAAAAGACAAGAATATTACTTACCAAAATACATTGTAATAGATTTAAGGCCTGGCGAAGCGGCCTTGTTAGTAAACCACAATCTACGTACTGAAGGAGCTTTAATTTCAATTCTATTTATCATAAATATACACAATTTATAAACACATATATGAAATAGAAAAATAAACATAATCGTAAATAGCGTGTTTCGGCAATAGACACTGTAAACCCAGCAATTGGCACCTTGCCTTATAGATATGTAGATAGCTAGAGCAAAACTCCACTCCACTTATAAAAATATATACTTTCTGAGTCGCCCCTGGAATTTTCCGACAATTATAATAATAATATGGGTGACCGGTTTAATGCCCTCATTAAACTAGCTTACTCTCGGAAGCAAATTACATCCGTTTAGTAGCGGATTCGCCTTTCCAGAGCACGGCGTATAACATTTAAGATGTCCATACTTGCGGGTCTTGGATTATCGTGTCTAAATAGCTTCCGGAGGAAAAATGTCATCAAGTGGGATAGTAAGCCCCAACGGTCAGAAAGGGTAGAAATCTCGCGCAATATGCTTTTGAACCAGCAAATATAAAAATTACGCTTCTAGTTAAACTTTGTTAGTTGTACCAGTTCAAGTTAGGATAAAACTTGTTGTTCTTATATGCACGTATCGGACACAACCACGAGCAGGTCAAGTGGCATCATCCTATCACTGGGGAAGGACTTACATTGAACTAATGAGTTCCATAGTGAAACCATGACTGAACTGATGACTTCCTGGCCTGAAGATTCGTGTTGGTTTCGATTGAAATTCGGTCTTCAATGATTAACATTGGTAGAAGCTCTAGTTCCCACATTCATAAACGATTTTTTAGTTTGTTAACCATCAACGTGTATGATAATCGATAAAAAAGTAATCTGATTGATTGTGATCAAGATTACAAATTACAAATGTAATCTGATTGATAGTAATCATGAGTACAAATGCAATCAAGATTACATGAGCAGCTTATTACTGTGCAGAAAATTGTTCAGAGCAGTAGAGTTGTCGGGCTGCATCAATCCAAACAAATATAATCATTAATCATTGTTGAAGATTACATTTGTAATCGTAATCTGCAATCTGATTCCATTCTGCCCAACACTGTCACTTTCCTTGGTGATTTCGTGATTCGCGATGTATATCCATTTATCTTATGTGACCTAGACTTTGCTATCATAAATAGCAAAACTACTATCAGTTTCTGCATGTATTGCGGTATGTCGCTGTTATCTTTTAACTATTGTATATGTCAACATCTCTCACCTGTATACAGCGTGTCAATCCATCGCTAACTATGATTAAATTTACTTTTCCACATCCTCACTACGAACTTTTTTTTGATTTCCCACATTAATGATTTGTAAGACTTGCCATAGGATGTGCAATGTCATCCATGAACTCTGTAGCTAAAAAAATGATTTATCCATGCGAAGTACCAAACAGGTTTCTATAGGAAATTGCCATACTTTATGAATTCTCTGGCAATTACATTTTGAATGCATGCATATTCATTATTGAAGGCCATTTTGTATGAAATGCAATAATTTTTAATGGGAAATATATTTCTTCTTTTTAAGATGCAACGTTCAAATTTAAATTGTTCATAATCCGAAGAAATTGTTTAGTATTTTCTGTAATAGAAAGGTTAAGAGAAGAAGTGCTAAACACGAAGTGTAATATAAGTGACAAGAATAAGCCTTAACTAATTGTTTGTTTGTACGAAGGTCATTGGATCAGCGAAAGAGTCAGCGAAATTTTTTCAGCAAATGAGCATTTTGTTCCTCAACGTAGTCTGCCTTCAGCTCAATACATTTCAAGCAGAGCTCTTAAAATTGCTTTATTCCCTTCCCTTCGCAGAGCAAATTATGGTAAAGGGCTACGCTTAAGATCGAGTGTGACCAATCCCGGCAAACGTCACATGAATTGCTTTTTCATGTCGACAATGACGACAATTTAGGCAATTCATAAGACAATAAGCTTTGTTTTAATTATACCTAAAAAGCTATTAAATTTCAGTTTAAATAAAAAAATTCGTTCTGCTTTTAAACTTTAAATAAATAATTTATTTTAAACAGCAATTTTGAAACAAAACAATTTATTAAATATGTTCGGATGTCTAAATTATTCAAATTCATCTTCATCCGAAAATCACAATGGCCATCCTATATTCGAAGTGAATAAATGAAGAAGCTTCTTAGATCGCTCAAATGTTAGACGCGAATGTACATGCGACCAACTCGAAAAGAAACTCTCTCGATTGAGATTATTTAGCTAGATTTTCAAAATTAAGGGTGTTTATTTTGTATGTCATTTTCATAAACCATTTTGAAAAAGTCCATTTTTCAATTGAAACATAGCCATTCCTCTATGCCATCTCCGTTGAGATGCTTGAATAAAAACTGGCACGCGATTGTGTTTTGATCGGTTGTAAAATTGCTGTTATCGAAGTTGGGGTGCTAGTAAAAAGCTGAAAGGGCATACATATTTGGTTAGAACCATATCCACACATGATCTTAAAGAAGTTTCATAACTTGAATTGAATTGATTTGGTAGTTTCAATTTCAACCATAGATTAAATGCTTCTCCTGCAGAACAGTCGACTGCTTGACTTGTATTTACCAATTTGGAAACTGGATGCAGTTTTATTTTTGAAGTTTTAAAAATAATTTTTAATAAATCGCTTCACGACGGTCAATATTTACAAAAATCGTTAAATGCAGGTCTGGTACACAGATTTGGGTATATTGTACACAGATTTCAATAAAGCATTCGACAGGGTGCATCATAACCTTCTTATTTATAGAATCGAAACCTGGTTGTAAAAATCGAAAATGATCAATCTTACTTTATTGTTGTATTATCGGGCCTTCCTCAAGGCAGTCACCTGGCGCCCCTACTTTTTAAAATGTTCGTTAATAACATTCGTGATTTTTTAGAATTTTCTAGTTGTCTGATGTTTGTTGCTGATTTAATAATATTCAATCAAATATCAACAATTAAGGATTGATTGAATTTTCAAAAAGACATAGATAAGTTTTTTTTATTGTGTAAATATTTATAATCACATTGATTTAAACATCTCCAAATGTAAAATGTTTAGAGCTTTTTACTCAACACCCTTGATACTATACAGTTACAGTCTTGATAACGAAATATTGTCAACTGTTAGTGAAATAAAATACCTTGGTGTTATTTTTGATAGCAAGCTATCTTTCTCGGCGCATATTCATTTTATTATATCTAAGGCAAATTCTTTTCAAGATTGTTGTACCTTAAAAGCTTTAATAACACTGGAATACTGTTGTGTTATTTGGTCTAATTTTTATGAAAGCTCTTCTGATAGGATAGAAAATATTCAAAGAAGATTCATGCGGTTTGCATTGCGAAACTTGCGTTGGTCAGAAGGTTTACCCTCATACAAATCCAGGTGTGCATTGATAGATCTTAAATCTTTAAAAAGCCGTAGAGTAACACAATGTATACTTTTTTTAAAAAAACGTTCTCGTTGGAAAATTGATTTCACCTGAATTACTAAATCTTGTAGCTTTTCATGTTCCTGAGAGAAATCTTAGAAACAGGGAGGTACTCTTTTTTTTTGTTCATAGCCATAGCACGAACTGTAGTAAAAATGAACACATATCCCGATCATTGTCAATTTTTAAATCAATTTGTAATGAAGTTGACCTTCAAATGGATGGATAGGAATATGGTCGTTTAGTTTTTTCATATTTAGAATGTGTATAGAAATTCATTATACACGACAACGTGTCTTGAATTATTTTCTCGAGTGAATTTATTCGCAGTGCAGATTGCCACAACCATTGTTGACATTATCGACACATTATTAACATTATCAACATTGTTTACCTAATTGTCTACGGTAAAAAGAAGACAATTAATCATCATCTGGTTTCCCGACCTTCTTTGAGGTGACCCGACAAGGACGTCCTACTTGGGCTAGTACGACTCGATCGAATCGTAGCAAAGCATTTCATCAGCATTGAAATTTATAGTGTGGGGTATCCTTAGATTAATAAATAATTTACTTTTTCCTTAGTTTCAATGATTTTGTTAATTTGTTTTTAGTTTGCGATTGTCTGATGGTGTACGACAACCCGAAAATGGCTAACAAAACATAAATTATTATTAAAAATAGACATACTAAGAGTATTACAATGGATGTTGACAGCATGGCAAGAGTTAAATGGTTTGTATTTAGAGAAAGAATATCTTTGAAACTAACTTTAGAGAGGTGGATACACCATATGAGTCGACGGTAGGTACGTTTACACCACAGCGAGCATGATTATAATCTAAAAGCACTAAATTCGTTACGTATTGTCCTTAACAATATTCATTCCTTGGTTGAACCTAGAAACCTCTTGGCTTTACTTAGTTTTTCTTTCATCACAGTGTTAACCCTCTCTATCGCTTTACACAGCATATTTACATACACCATATGAGTTGACGGTAGGTACGTTTACACCACAGCTAGCAAGATTATAATCTAAAAGCACTAAATTCGTTACGTATTGTCCTTAACAATATTCATTCCTTGGTTGAACCTAGAAACCTCTTTGCTTTACTTAGTTTTTCTTTCATCACAGTGTTAACCCTCACTATCGCTTGCATCTCATAGACTACTTCCAATAAACAATATTAATTAAAGCACAGTGAATGAATACAATTTTTGAACTGCAATCGAGAACAAAAATCAGATTGGTTGCTAAGTTCATTTCATAGTTGTTTCTATGCCTTCTCTCATAGAGTAAATTTCTCAACAGAAGAAATCTTTTAGAATCAAATATACTCCTGAGAAAAAGCAATTCTGGTGAATTTATACGGTAAATAATAAAGTCACGGATATACTTGGCTGACGCTGCTCTACGCCTGCAACCTAATGTTTGCAGACGTATTATTTTCCGTCTATGTCTCGAGAAATGCTTTTGCACTCTTTCGAATCTATGATCTTGTGTATTATAATGAGAATCCCAAATGGTGGAGAAGTATTCTAAACATAGTCTGACTAGAGAACAGTAGTAACACTAACAGTATCGACTTGTAAGTTTCCATATAAATACTTAGTAGTACATGACCTTTTTCTTTTACAAAAGTGAGACAAATACTTTCCAATATGAAAAATGTTTTCATCTGTACATATTTTGAGATAGTCCTCCAGCAATGACAACTGAGAATTATCTTTGCGCTCTTTAACCCACTATAAATATTAATATCTCGGAAATGGTACTCGTAATCTGAAGATTAGAAATGAAACACTTACTTCGTTTGAAATGTCTATTGAATTCAATGGAGTGCTGCAAAATCCAAATGTTCATCCTAATTTTAGGTATATTGGAACCACCCCTAAATACTTCCTTATTTAAAGTATTAATTATATACATTGACACCTAGGCTAAATGTTTCATGTGACTGACATGACGCACGAACGCTCCGTTTGGTAGACAGAACCTTCTAAACGGAACTTAATAATGCCCAGAGATATGCAAACTAACAAGGCCAATTGTCTAATAATGCCAATACTGAAATCGCCTTATTCGTGGAACGTTTTTTCATTTAATTTCTTATAGTGACCAATTTTCTATAATCTCTCTTAACGGGTACAGACAAATGAAAATGATTTAAGAGTTTAGCGGTGAAGGAGTACAAAACGAAGAATAGTATGTCTTCAAGAAAAGTCAACCACCATCGACGACTTTGTTACAACTACACATTGGCTGATATATTTTCGAGGTAGGACTTCATTTCTTTAGGCTCAAGATGCAATTCAGTAGTTATGTAACAACTCTGTCGTCTTTTCAAGAGAAAGCTTTGCGTTCAATCTTCGGTCCTCTTTGCGTTGATGGCATTTGGAGAAGAATGATTTAATACCTTAAACTGTACGGGCTGTACAGTGACTTGAGTCTAGCCAGGAATCTACGGATTCGACATTGGAGGCCGTTGGCTGGAGATCGTGCGAGCTGGAATGGCTTGTTGGCGGAGGTCAGTGTGCGTACAGGGTACACTACCGACAGCAGACGAAATATTGACACGATACCATTTAGTAACAGTTATATCTGCTAATTGCCGACAAAGGCGCGGGCATCTTATCAAATTGTTATTATCATGACACTAGTTCAGCCTTCATCTTCGACTGACAGCTAACGGAAGCGGTAGGCCTTCAATTAAAACGAAAAAAGGTCTTTTGAAACATTTTGGCTTCTTATTTATTTTCTACTATCGCCAAAAATAATATGCGCCTCAATATAATGATACAAATTGTATAATTATATATTTTCTTATGGGTGTGTGTGAATGACTCCGGGCACGCTTTAAATTGAACAAAATATTGGGTGCATAATTTGAATCTACTACCACGGATATGGTTATTTGCACATCCACATTACATCATATTTTCCATTCAAAGTTGTAAAAGTACAAGAATCGTACAAAGGGCAAATGGAAGCAATGACATTACGATAATAATCAAGGTAGTGCATTGCTATATGCTTGTGATACTGCTCTAGAGAGTTCAATGGGATATGTACATGTACAACATCTGGGGTTAATTCAATTTGTTGACCATAAATAAAAACAAGGTCGATAGCATTTGCGTTCCTTATATAATTTTCTACAGTCAGAATAATTTTGTTTACATACTTTACTCTTTGTAAGGGCTGTTTCAAAGTTCATCCATGATTGGTTGATTATTTATGAAATAACATATCGGGCAAATGGACCCCACCGCTTTGCGAATACAAGGAGGTCTTTTTCACATTTGCAAATTTTGTCCAGGACGCCGAATTGATATGCGGGATTTCGGATTTCCACCAACACTCTCACGCACTGCATCGAACGGCTTGTTTTTGGACGACCAGTGTGTTCAGCGTGTTCAATCCAGTTTCCCTGAATTTTTCAATTAATCTCCATATTTTGTATCAAATCTTGTGGCCGCCAAACTTGCATTATTTTTAAGATATTTTTCAATAATTCAATCACGTTGTTGTATCGTGTGAGCTGTCAAATAGTTGAGTTAATTTTAGTTGAGTAATAAATGAAACTGGTTTTAAACTCAAAATTGTGTAATACCGGATGAACCCTAACAATATTTTGTCTATTGGCAATATTGGACATGAAAAAAAGCTGATGATTGATGAAGTACAGTGCTAAAAGGGCTTGTAGTCGCATTTCGAAGATAACGCACAGTAAATCATTTTGAAAGAGGAAATCCTTATAACGAATTAAAAGTACTATGAAATTGAAATTGTAGATAATTGTCGACTATATGGTTTAGCTGATTCGGCTGAACAATAGTCCTCTGAAATGTTTCGTGTTGTGAGCCAGCCAATACAAATTGGATCTAGCGTCATAGCTTTGGTTGACTCATTAATGTAAGATCGATTACATAAATTCGGTATACTTGTTGATGGTGGATCTGATAAGACATCTGGTGATGATGTGGCTTGAGATAAAGCGTATTAGAAGAAACTTACAAAGAACGAACTCTATTGCATGGGTTTTTAATAGCATTAAATATAATTTTGGCATAATTGATTTTG
Organism: Eristalis pertinax; assembly: GCA_907269125.1. NCBI lineage: Eukaryota > Metazoa > Arthropoda > Insecta > Diptera > Syrphidae > Eristalis > Eristalis pertinax. The sequence goes on from OU026145.1 coordinate 93,234,666, forward strand.
TACAGTTCTTACAATTTGCAAGTAAGAATAGTGTATGAAATGTAGTATGCATAACCATATACTCATTCTACGTGCTGGTATATGGTTATGCATACTACACAAATAGTTGCAATCACCTCATACGTACATATTGCTTAACTTTCCTAGAGACAATTATTCTGGATGTTCCCATTGATTGCATTTGCTCATTTTGTTCATGACTGTGTAAAGTGCACTGCACTGCGTAAGAGTAAGATGGGCAAGAACGCAACACTGCAAATCACTTATGTTCACCTCTTGCTTACTGAGAACATTATCTTTAGAAAATTATTGAGCCCAAACTCCTGAATGGTTTGAGCACCTAAATTGCTTCTTTTTCTAGATGTGCACAAACATAAGTGAGCAGATACAAGAAGGTTTCCATTACATTTTTGGGGTTGAGGCAAATCAGGACGGCTGTACAAACTGTTTATAAATTGTCCTAACAAAGGCTTTGAAATAGATTTGGAAAAATGTACTGGAAAGATTCGGGTGAAATAAAGCATCTTATATAGGAAAAGCCAAAAAGATATAGATCGGAGGTCAATGCAAGCGCACTACTCGCCATGTTGGAGGTATTTAGGAATTTAGGAATCTGAGAATGAGAGATGGTAGCAGTGACTTTATTCATCGTCTGATAGTATATGCTTGCTCAGATATATTTGCCTTTTGTGGGCTAGTGCCATACAATTTGTAAGTTACAAAATCCCACAACGTGTTTTAGAATTTTATTAAATTCTCCACCGAATTTCCACATACGTTCTTACGTACCGCTACTTGCCTTAGGTCCCCTTGAGTCTGCAGTGCTTCGGGCTGTTAATAAGCCTGTTAGAATATGGAGGTTTTTGTTGTCCGAGGTTGTTGAACAGCATCCTACATTTAACGAAATTGTATGGAATTCCGGAGGAATACCAGCAGGCGGTTCTTTGATGAGGAGCCTACATCATCAGCACCAAATAAGTGCCACCTGATTCGATATGGTAGTCCCAACGCCGGTTCGGCTCTTAAGAGTATCTCCTCTGATCCTTGTCTAGCATAGCAAGTTCATCGGCGATCTCATTTCCCAGACAAGTCTTGTATTCTTGGACTATCTTGGCAGTGGTTAAAGGGTTGATATTTAGCTTCATCGGAACAGCGGATGACCTTTTTTTTCCTTTGTTGGGTGGTAATCTTCAAAAGACTCTATGCAAACGTTCGACCATAGAAGTGTGAGATTTTTACTCACTAAAACCACCTGCCTTTAAATGTTATGTTCGACTACAACTAAGTGAAGCACTTATCCAGTAGTTTGTATTTCTTGATTTAAATACGTTTGACAGGTAACTTTCCAATGAATGATGCTGCTAATACCGCAACCATGGGCGCGAGTAAGCCATCGCCATAAGCCAAATCCGTTCATATCAATTTTACGTATAGCGAGTTATTAACGTGCCTATAAGTAAAATTGATATGAACGGATTTGCCATCGTTAGGGACAATCCGCCAGAAGTTCATCCATTCATGTATCTGATCTAGTGCGCGTTGTAATTTTGATGTAATGGCGGTGCCGTCAGCAAATGTGCCTAGTGTTCCTCTTGTGGTAAATCACAATCGTATACAGCAGGTATAGCAGAGGGCCAAGAACACTCCCTTACGGTACAGCAGCATTTATATTTTAAAGGCAGAATACTCATTTCCATGTTTTACTCGGAAGAGTCTATCAGAGAGATAGTTCGCTAGAATACTTTATAGTTTCTCCGGTAGAGATCGGTTAAGTTTATATTTCAGGCCTTCGTGCCAAACTTTGTCAAACATCAAGAAATGCGGCTGAACAAACGAGCTTTTGTTCAAATGCCTTTTCTACTACATCAGTTATACGATGTACTTGGTCAATAGTTGAGTGTTTACTTCTAAACCCAAATTGGTGATTTGGAATAAGCTGTTTTTCTTCCACAATTAAACTTAAACGTCTAAGTAGAATGTTTTCAAAAACCTTAGACATTATCGGGAGGTGTGAAATTGGTCTATATGACTATTTATCCGTTGGTGGCTCTCGGGTTTTAGTACCATTAGAACTTCTGTCACTTTCTATTGACTAGGAACATGTTATAGTTTAAGGGAGGCATTAATTATGTAGAGTAACTTAAGAAGGGCTTTCTTGGGTAATTCTTTAAGAATTTCTCCTGTAATTAAATCATAACCAGAAGCTTTTTTCGGTTTAAGCTTTTTTAGTACTTCCTTAGGCTCTGTCAAGGTAGCACATCTCATTATTTGTAATTGTAATTGTCGTCATGTACGTCAGTTCCATTTTAGCTGGCAGGGAGCATTTGACCATCGAATGGTTTAAACGTTTCCTCCAAGTAATCTGCGAAGAGATTAGCTTTCTCTTTATCGTCTTTCGCCTGCCTCAGGTTTTTTTAATCGCTTCACCGCTTTCCAGAGTGATTAGTTGGTTTCTTTTTTTGCAGATAAGTTTACTAGAAACGCATTCCAGTTATTGTTTTTGAACACTTTGATTTTCGACTTCAACAGATTGCATTTCTTGTAATTTTCTTGCGTGCTTTTCTTTTTTCCTCTTTCTTCCTGCGCATGGTGTACTGCTCCATGCCGCATACTGTATATTTACTATCAAGTTATCAAGTTCAATTTCTAAGTCGTGTGAGGTTCTCAGCGGTATCATAAGTTCAACGTGATTTTGCAAGTAGGTCCTAAATGCTTGCCAATTGGTACGATGATTAGTTAATGTAGAGGACGCGCGGTGCTTCCCTTTTTACGAGCGCATCGCTCATATTCAATATAATTGGAGAATGATCTGAACTGAGATCAAAGCTTTCTTCTAGTTTTAAATAGTTTCGTGGAATACCCTTCATAACGAAGAAGTCAACGACGTCTGGTATTTTTGTGAAAGCCGTAGGCCAGTAGGCCGAGTCGTCTTTGTCGAGTAAAGGTCGCCGCTAAGTTTCATACCGGCTTTGTACAATGTTCTGCCATTTTGGGAGATTCTTCTTGATCCCCAAAAGGAATGCTTCGCATTGAAATCTCCACCGATTATAAAGCGGATGGTGACACCTCTTAGTTCTAGTTGAGTCAGACCAGTAAAGAGAACAACCTCTGTTTTAAGAGGGTTAACTAAAAGCCCATTTCTAGTACACCAGTTGTCAATCACGTCTAGAGACGCCTGCGTTTTTGAATACACAGCTGCTAGACACGATCCGACAGACAGTACGGCTACATCATTCGCATATGCCTGGGCGCACCCTCGCGCGTATTCTTTTCCCGTCGAGTGCCCATTCAATTCTGCCAAGCAATATGCCATCGGTACCTGGCGACTTGAAACCATCAAAGGACGCCACTGCGTACTTGATAGCCTCGTCTGTTACCACGAGTGATGACACATACCTGTCTACTAGCCGGTTATGACTTGGTTTCCAGGAAAATGAGTGTGTGAACCATAGGACTGGGAGTCTCAGGTTTTGACTCAGTGTAGGTACCATCGGGTTTCCAGTCTGACAGATTTGTCTTTCTTAAGGACTTTGCTGGTCACTGCAGACTGCAGTGTTTCGATCTTCCCACAGAAATCTCTATAAGAGGCACCTGTTCCACCATGGAACAGGTGATCTGCAGAGGGTATTTCTGCCTGGACATGTCAGTTCGAAACATTTAGTGAGAGATTTGTTCAGATCTTGAACTGCCTTCTCAACCTTCCGTCTCGTTCTGAGAATAGGGACAGGTTCGGCATGAGTTTCTAGCTATCCCTAAGCCGTATCCAGTAGGTTTTTCTAGTATTCCTCCTCTTCAGCCAGGTTATGGCTTTGCATTCGATTCGGAATTCAATGTATCTATGGTCTGCACAATAAGACAAGTTATCGGTCTTTCAGACCGCTCGTCATAAAGTAGTGAGAAGCCACGCAAACCACCAAGACTACAGATTCGTTTTTTCCACACCCATGGTTGCTACATAGGATTGCAGAAGCTTGATTTGGGTAAACAACAGTATCTTAGTCAGGGGCCCGGTCAACCTTTTCGGTTTCCCGACATCAGAAGCAATAATCTGATCAGCCATTGATGGGATTGGAGATTAAGCGTAACAGGCAGAGTCTCTCCACTACTTTTTCTATATTTCCAACTCAAACTACCGAACGTATCGTAGAGTGAGTTGCAAGATTCTTCAGCGATTCATACCTCAAACCTCTTTCGGTTATATTAAGAGTTTCTTGGCGTGCTTCATGCCATTACCTTTGTTCCAGGTTTCTGTTCGGTTCCTTCTTTCTAGTTCTTGATTTGAAACTCGCTAGTCTTCTCCAAGATTTATCTGAGTGATTTTGAGTACCATAGATAAGATCATTCCCTTGAGCAGGTATATATGCACCTCTATACTTAGTTATTCAAAAAAGGGGGTGCTATGGACCTGTGGAGCTTCCAGTCGTCGGGCATGTTTGGCCTTCCCAAATCATCTGATGCTTGCTCCCTCCACTGGTATTGAAGTGCTCTGATATTAAATCATCGGAACAGCCGTTGGAATTTCGAAGAGCCTGGGTGCCTTTCCTAAAGCCTTGGCCTGGATTTTGACTTTTTTATAAAACGTTCGTATTTCTTATTTGTCGATAGGCTCTTCGATATCCTTGAGCTGGTAAGTGGCGAGAAACCTTTTCATTCTGCGTTGAAAATTGTTCTCATCTTCGTCATTTTTTTGAAAAAGTCAAAAAAAGTACTCATTAATAGTGATCTATCAACATGCATTTGCTTCAGTCTCGTAGAACTCTTTCCGCACGTCGCAGGTCTCGCTCACGCAACTTAGTTGCTCAGCTTCGGGTAGGTTGTATTCGCATTTTCTTAAATTGGGGCATGATAGATCCCTCACCATAGCAAATATTCTTGGTTTATACCCCTCTATCAAAAATAGTAATCAAAATTTTTGGCGCCAAAGTTATCGTACTCATTCCGAGTATGGCAGTGGAATGTGAATTGTATATCAAATCATATATTAGAAATAATACATATTTAATTGTAGGTACGTATTTTGATTAAGGCTTTTTTTAATTGATACAGAGACACAAATTGATATAAATCTTCCCATTAAGTTTCTTCACTAAAATAAACAAAAGCAACCTGTATGAAGTGCATTTTGTAAACCCACCTCACACTTCTTAAGCTCTTAAAGTAGAGGCATGTAATGCAAATATGGGTAAGCTTTAAGAAGCGTAGGCAGTGCACATGCTACGACACCCGCTTTACCCATCCTATTGATATATTTGTTGCTCAAACCACCCCAAGGAAATTATCGCACATTATTTCATCGATTCCTTGTTATGTACCTGTGCGCGATATCCTCTGGCAAAGCGTGCAGTAGATCCCTTTGATCTGAAATGTGAACAACAACGCCAACTACACACTGCATGATACGTTGTCTGAACTTTTTTGAATTCACTTAAACCTCTGTGTGGCTGTACAATAAACATGCATGGGCTTGTGCATGCACGGGAAAGTTGTTGATTGCTCTCAACTTGGCGAGATGCCAGCAACGATCCCTGAAATTGCCCAGGTCAAGTTGGAATATAGCCTCCTCGTGGCGCCCTATGGATAGCATTTACAGCAACCGCTTAGAGGTGAACCAATGTATGCAGCGGCCCCTTGTCCAGGTGTGTAAACCAGAGCCCGGTCCTCCAGGTTCGGGGGTTTCGCGTGGTGGTAACTTCCCTACCGTGTAAAAACAATAATAGTTTCGAAACGGCAACAAGCCTTGGATACGGATGATCCTACTGCTGACGACCATAGACAACGAAACAAAGACAACGATTTTCGATTCTGCACGTGGAATGTGAGGTCCCTTAACAGACCATGTGCAGCTGATGAACTTGCGGAGGCCCTAGAAGTCTATAAGGCAGACATCACCGCCATTCAGGAGGTGCGATGGGATGGGCCGAGCAAAAAGAGGATGAAAAACTGCGGCATCTATTATGGCGATTTCTACAAAGAGGGAAGGCAGCACTTATTTGGATACGGGTTTGTTGTTCGAGGCAGACTCATGCAAGAAGTCTTAAGCTCATAACAATCCGCATCAAAGCTGCATTCGGTAATATCAGCCTAATCTCCGCTTACGCCCCACGGAGGATAAAGATGATGATAGCAAGGATGACCTTTATGATTTCCTGAAAAAGTACATATGATCCCCAGCTACGACACCATGATCGTTCTAGGAGATTTCAACGCATAGTTGGGTAAGGAAGACGTCTTTGCTAGAGTCATCGGAAAGCACAGCCTACATGACAACACGTCTGAGAACGGACTCAGGCTATTGGACTGCGTGACGGGGCAGAACCTTTCTGTAGCCAGCACATGTTTCCCTCACCTCAACATTCACAAAGGGACCTGGCGGTCCCCTGATCAATCGACCGTCAACAAGATTGATCACATTGCGATCGACGTCAGACACTCCTCCAGTATTCTGGATGTCCGAACATTCCGAGGAGCCAAAATCGACTCGGATCATGTCCTTGTTGTAGCCAAGGTAAGAACACAGATATCGATAGGTCAACGGAGTAAAGCAAGACCAAAACAAGCAGTAAAGCAAGCAGCATATAATGCGACGCTGGACGGAAGGACGAGAGCGGTTCGTGAGCTTTACGAACTTTGCCGAAGAGCACCGGCTTCTCAAAAAGAAGGTGAAAGAGCATGACAAGCGCGAGTTCGAAGAAATGGAAAGGTGTCACGGCAGAGATGATATCCGAAAGTTCTACCAACGGGTGAAAGAACTATCCAATGGGTATAGACTTCGGACAGAAGTCTGTCGTGACGAAGAGGGGCAAATAGTAATAGAGTCGCAGTCGACACTGAGAATCTGGAAACATCACTTCTGTAGACTGCTAAACGGCGAGGAAGACACCAATACCGCTGTCAGGCAGACTGTTCCACTCCACACAATGGACGATGATAGAAGGGAATTCCGTCCCCCCAACCTAGACGAAGTCAAAATAGCGAAATCGAGACTAAAGTCGAACAAAGCTGCTAGTGCAGACTGCCTGCAGAACTTTTTAAAGCAGCTGGAGATGAGATGTTAGGGTACATGCACCAACTCATCTGTAAGATATGGTCGGAGGAAAGCATGCCCGATGAGTGGAATCTCAGTATCGTTTGCCCGATCCACAAAAAAGGAGACCACTTAAACTGTGTCAACTACCGAGGGATAAGTCTCCTAAACATCACTTACAAGATCTTCTCTACTAACATTATATAAGACCCTAATCAGCCGTGTCCTGCTCTATGGCGCAGAAGGCTGGACAATCTCAAGACCAAATGAAGAAGCCCTTGGTCTTTTCGAGAGAAAAGTTCTGCGCTCGATCATTGGTAGCGCCGCTAGAAGAAAAGATGAGTCCAAAACATATACAATCTAACTACCAAATTTTATATAAGTCCCAAGTTTTGGTTTCGTTTCGAAAGAGTAATTTGGATGAAACAATAATACAAAATTTCGCTGGTAAAATGTGTCTGAATAACTTAGCTAATGCATGTGCAAAAAACTTCAGCACACAGATAAAAGATATTGTTCATCATTGTGACGCGGTAACACCACACTCAAATTCCAGATTAGAATGCACAAATTATATTCAAGGAGTAGATTACTATGAAACTCGAAGAATAATAAATCTGTTGAGTGAAAACAAGTCGCACGCGAGCATATAAAACGCGGACATATATACCCCAATATTATGTCGACTTATAAATTTAAGCATTGCACAAGAAAAAGTCCTTACAAGATTAAGAACTGCTGTAATCAGACAGATGTAAAAAGAAAGTACGAAAAGTGAGCTTAAAAACTACAGGCCAATACCAATACTGTCGGTAATAGATAAGTTCATGGAAGAGTTGGTAACAAAAAGGCTACAAGACTTCATCGCAAAAAATCGTACTGGACAACGTTTCGTTTCGTTTCGTTTCGTTTCGTTTCGTTTCGTTTCGTTTCGTTTCGTTTCGTTTCGTTTCGTTTCGTTTCGTTTCGTTTCGTTTCGTTTCGTTTCGTTTCGTTTCGTTTCGTTTCGTTTCGTTTCGTTTCGTTTCGTTTCGTTTCGTTTCGTTTCGTTTCGTTTCGTTTCGTTTCGTTTCGTTTCGTTTCGTTTCGTTTCGTTTCGTTTCGTTTCGTTTCGTTTCGTTTCGTTTCGTTTCGTTTCGTTTCGTTTCGTTTCGTTTCGTTTCGTTTCGTTTCGTTTCGTTTCGTTTCGTTTCGTTTCGTTTCGTTTCGTTTCGTTTCGTTTCGTTTCGTTTCGTTTCGTTTCGTTTCGTTTCGTTTCGTTTCGTTTCGTTTCGTTTCGTTTCGTTTCGTTTCGTTTCGTTTCGTTTCGTTTCGTTTCGTTTCGTTTCGTTTCGTTTCGTTTCGTTTCGTTTCGTTTCGTTTCGTTTCGTTTCGTTTCGTTTCGTTTCGTTTCGTTTCGTTTCGTTTCGTTTCGTTTCGTTTCGTTTCGTTTCGTTTCGTTTCGTTTCGTTTCGTTTCGTTTCGTTTCGTTTCGTTTCGTTTCGTTTCGTTTCGTTTCGTTTCGTTTCGTTTCGTTTCGTTTCGTTTCGTTTCGTTTCGTTTCGTTTCGTTTCGTTTCGTTTCGTTTCGTTTCGTTTCGTTTCGTTTCGTTTCGTTTCGTTTCGTTTCGTTTCGTTTCGTTTCGTTTCGTTTCGTTTCGTTTCGTTTCGTTTCGTTTCGTTTCGTTTCGTTTCGTTTCGTTTCGTTTCGTTTCGTTTCGTTTCGTTTCGTTTCGTTTCGTTTCGTTTCGTTTCGTTTCGTTTCGTTTCGTTTCGTTTCGTTTCGTTTCGTTTCGTTTCGTTTCGTTTCGTTTCGTTTCGTTTCGTTTCGTTTCGTTTCGTTTCGTTTCGTTTCGTTTCGTTTCGTTTCGTTTCGTTTCGTTTCGTTTCGTTTCGTTTCGTTTCGTTTCGTTTCGTTTCGTTTCGTTTCGTTTCGTTTCGTTTCGTTTCGTTTCGTTTCGTTTCGTTTCGTTTCGTTTCGTTTCGTTTCGTTTCGTTTCGTTTCGTTTCGTTTCGTTTCGTTTCGTTTCGTTTCGTTTCGTTTCGTTTCGTTTCGTTTCGTTTCGTTTCGTTTCGTTTCGTTTCGTTTCGTTTCGTTTCGTTTCGTTTCGTTTCGTTTCGTTTCGTTTCGTTTCGTTTCGTTTCGTTTCGTTTCGTTTCGTTTCGTTTCGTTTCGTTTCGTTTCGTTTCGTTTCGTTTCGTTTCGTTTCGTTTCGTTTCGTTTCGTTTCGTTTCGTTTCGTTTCGTTTCGTTTCGTTTCGTTTCGTTTCGTTTCGTTTCGTTTCGTTTCGTTTCGTTTCGTTTCGTTTCGTTTCGTTTCGTTTCGTTTCGTTTCGTTTCGTTTCGTTTCGTTTCGTTTCGTTTCGTTTCGTTTCGTTTCGTTTCGTTTCGTTTCGTTTCGTTTCGTTTCGTTTCGTTTCGTTTCGTTTCGTTTCGTTTCGTTTCGTTTCGTTTCGTTTCGTTTCGTTTCGTTTCGTTTCGTTTCGTTTCGTTTCGTTTCGTTTCGTTTCGTTTCGTTTCGTTTCGTTTCGTTTCGTTTCGTTTCGTTTCGTTTCGTTTCGTTTCGTTTCGTTTCGTTTCGTTTCGTTTCGTTTCGTTTCGTTTCGTTTCGTTTCGTTTCGTTTCGTTTCGTTTCGTTTCGTTTCGTTTCGTTTCGTTTCGTTTCGTTTCGTTTCGTTTCGTTTCGTTTCGTTTCGTTTCGTTTCGTTTCGTTTCGTTTCGTTTCGTTTCGTTTCGTTTCGTTTCGTTTCGTTTCGTTTCGTTTCGTTTCGTTTCGTTTCGTTTCGTTTCGTTTCGTTTCGTTTCGTTTCGTTTCGTTTCGTTTCGTTTCGTTTCGTTTCGTTTCGTTTCGTTTCGTTTCGTTTCGTTTCGTTTCGTTTCGTTTCGTTTCGTTTCGTTTCGTTTCGTTTCGTTTCGTTTCGTTTCGTTTCGTTTCGTTTCGTTTCGTTTCGTTTCGTTTCGTTTCGTTTCGTTTCGTTTCGTTTCGTTTCGTTTCGTTTCGTTTCGTTTCGTTTCGTTTCGTTTCGTTTCGTGGCTGTGTTTGTAAATTTTCAATGATGACATCTTTTCTTTTGTTGGTTTCTTTCACATCGTTTAGTTCTTTTATTATGTTGTCCATAAGGTCATTGTTTTTTCTTATGTTGGAGTTGAGTTCTTCGTATTTGGCGGCTAGGAAATCACAGCTTGCCGCAATTTCTTGAACTTCCCCTGTAAGAAGACGGATTTCCGCTATAACAGCTGAGCTGTTGTCAGTTGAGATGGTGTTAGTTGGGATACCGGGCTGAGTTCACGCATTCTCTTCGACGGTTGTTCTTTTGTTGTCTGGGGAACATAGTTGGCTGCAGCTGTAAATTGGACATCTCCACAGTTCCGGCATATTTGGCACTTCCATGCGTCTCTTCTCATGCCCATGGTTCTCCACGACTTCTCGGTGACCGTGGTGCAATCAAAGTGGAGCTTTCGCTTGCACGATGAACATACAGCAAAATCGCTTTCAGGGGGGAGGTCTTCACTGCAATAACCGCACACAACCATGGTAACAGGGGAATTCAAACTCAAAAATGAGTGATTTAAAGAAATGATTTAAAGAAAAACCAATATACTATAAAGGAAGAATAAGTACTCTGTTGTTTTATATAAGCTTGTTTTAATAAAAAGTCACTGTATTTGGGTTGTTTTCTTAATACTAATAGAAAAATTAAACTTTGAGAATAGGCAATCAGATCACTAATTCACAGAGCGATTAAAAAACACGTCCAGTCACACTAAGCTCACTAGCTCGGCCGCCGAAAACGATAATTGAAAATTGAAAATTTTCGTTTCGTTTCGTTTCGTTTCGTTTCGATTCATTTCGTTTCGTCTTACGGTACTGTGACGCGTTATCGAGCCGATATTTACCAATTTTTTTTTTTTTGCCCAAATTGGAAGATATGGACTTGGACGACTTGTGGTGTTAACAGGATAGTGCTACAAGCCAAAGAGCACACGTTACAATCGATTTATTGAAGAGTAAGTATGGTAAGAGTGTTATCTCGGGAAATAGGTCGGTCGATTGGGCGCCTCGTTCGTGCGATTTAACGCCACTTGACTGTTTTCTGTGGGGTTACGTTAAGTCATTGGTTTATGCCAACAAGCCGGCGACTTCGCCAAATAGAGCCCGAACTGTATAGCCGAGTCGTTGCAAATTGGGACTAACGAATCGACCGCTGCAAACGTGGCCGCGGTGGCCATATGAACGAAGTCGAGTTCCATTCATAAATGTTTTGATTGTACTTCAAGCCGATAATAAACGTTCTGAAACATATCAAATACGCCTATCAATACATATGCCTTACGTTGGGCGCCAATAAAACAATTATACTAATTTACGGCACAGTCGTGGGCGGAGACTTAATAAACCGACTCACTCGAGGCTGCTCGACTAAATCTAAAACTATTCTATTTATAATTCCTTATCTACACGCATGTTGTCCCGACTGCAGCCAGCTTTCCTTTATTGGCGAAAACGTCCCAAGCGACATGATTCCGATCGCGTCTCCCCGATGCCCCATTGTAGTATTGGATTTGGTGGTGGTTTTTCTATTTCTGAAGTTGGTTAACATACACACTTCCTTATAATCCCTACAACAATTTATTTCAGGCGTTATTATTAAGTTTATACTTAATATATTCTAAACTTGTGACAAATTGCAATGGTAGAATATAAAATAATAAAATATAATTCTATATACATACATACATGCATGTATATAAAATATATTATGTAAAATAATAAGACATTCTTCACAACAGACAATCTTGTCCCCTGTTTTAAATCAACTTCAGCATAATCATCAGCATTATTTTTTGTTTATATTGATATTGATTAAGTTGAATTAAATCAGTGACACGCGAGAACAATTTTTGTCTTGTCTCATCTATTGAATTGGGCTTCACTGATTTCAATTTTCATTTCGTTCGGTTGAACATGTTCCCTGATTTTATTTGAGCTATCTCATCCTTTTGATTACTCGTCACGAACTTCAATGGGATGGTATCGCTGCCCTTGTAGCTTTCATATCTAATTTGAAGCTCTTCATCATTTCCTGAGTCGCGGCTCTTTCCTTCTCACTTTGGCGGTCATTTGCTGTTGCTTTGACTTTGTGTTAACAATTCAGCAGGCGCATAAAGAATAAGAAGGACGATATGGTGGTATAAGCAATGGGCGAAAAAAAGCACACAAAATGGAAAAAAAAACTTTGAAAATCCCTTTTGATTATTTCGTTCTGATTGTGATGATAATAATCATTATTGTCCTCTCACTTCTGTACACACAAAGAGGAGTCAGATGAAACTGGTGTAATTGTCGTCCGGCGACGATCGCAGCGGGTGACGAAGGATTTGTTTTTCTTTTTCTTCAATTCGTTAATTTTTTATTTTGTCGCTGCTGTGCACCGATTCTTCTCGTTCCCCATTTGAAATGTGAGAGTAGGAATGTTATAAATTCCCGTTTGCTCTTATTATACAAATATACATATTATGTACATACAAATACGCACGTTTACACAAGAATGAAGCTCGTTGTAGGTATATTTAACGTTGGCTTGAATCCTATGGGCAATGATGATGATGATGACGATTATGGTACCGAAATAGGATCAGAGGGACAGAAAAACAATAAAAACAATTACTGTCGAAATAATAATAATAAATTTATTCGCTTTACTTCGAGTGGGCTGAATCCTTCTTTAAATGCTCTCTTTGCAAACTTGTCTGAGGTTTTAACGATTTTTTGGAATGGATTTAATATGTCCTTCGTATGTATGGATGTATTTACGCATAATCAAATTTGAACGAAGCACAATTCATAAATTTAAGCTATAGAGATATAAGAACATCCTTGGAAGTAGGATGTAAACATACAACTGTCCAGGATGTAAATCGAACAAGGTGCGTAGGTACTTAAAGTTGAAAAACGAGAATAGCGTACACGTCTTTATTTTGGTACGATATGTGTGAAAATGAGAGTATACTGATTTATTTTACTTAACTCAGGCCCCGGATGGACCTGAACAGATAATGGCTGTTCGAATTTGGGTAAAACTTGCGAATAGATAGCTTATGTACTCTGTTTTTTTTTCATCGAAACAATGCTTTACAAAACGTAAGTAAAATAACGAAAATTAATACTTAACTAAAATATAGAGAGTTAGTGGTATACCGTATACATTTATTTTCATTAAACTGTTCCACAAGTTTCTCAGCCCCGTAAACAGAGAATGCACACAGAAAATGTTTGTTTGCAGCGTGAGCGTGGAGAAAAATAATTCTGTGTAAAAGCTTCTTAATCTATGATGGATGGCCAAGATGATTGACATTTCACCATACGAACTTACTTATTTAATAGTTGATGGCCATCTTCATACTGCTTCCAGTCATCAATACCAAGCTGTCTTGAGTCCGCTATGACCATGCTCTTCATCGGAGTATGCGGATTTGTTGTTCTTCAACTGGCCGACTTCTTCACAGCCTGCGGGCAGGCTTTAGACAAGATGCCCGTACATTCTGCTTGTTCATAGACTGTGCGATATCTTTAAACTGGAGGTTGCGAAAGCTCTTTTCTTCTGGCGTAGAAGTTTCCTCTCATCTCGGCTTTTAGCCCAATATTTTCCTTGAGTTACCTTGATTTCCGCTGCAGCGATTTGGGTATTTTTCGTCGAATGTATGTTGGTTTCTTCTGCTTATATCTGCCATCCTATCACGGGTTTTTTGCCAACAGTTGTTTCCGGCACCTGAGTCTTCCAATGTTTAAGGCTATGTGAAGGCTGTTGTTTCCGATAACACCGGCAAATATGGTTTCCTTACCGTTTTAGGCATTGAAGTCTCTGATCACAATTACGACATCGTACTCCGGCCTGGTTTCGCAGGCACCCTCCAAGAGGTCGTAATAATTCTCTCAGATAGAACCTTCAGCATTGTCGGTAGGAGCGTCGGGCGATCACTTATCCAGTTTAAAGTCGATAACATTGCATTTTAACTGTTTTCCCAAATGATTTTATGTTCCTCTTAATATAGCCATCAAAAAGTGAAGAATTTATGTTACATTGTTGAGATGCAATTGAAGAGGCTTGTTCCGGACTGAGACAGAGTAGGTGATTTTGGATGACTTCTCTCTAATTTTTCTTGCAAAATAAACATTGATCTATAATCTATAATAAAACCTATTATAAATATTTCAACAATAATTATATTTATTTCAATGGGTTCTGCGGCCATGAATGCTCGTACTTGTGATCTCATTCATATGCGCTGGCAGAGAGTTCCAAAGCCTAGCCGATTGTACAAAAAACTGCCGTTCTGACGGAAGGCAAGTGTATCTCTTCAAACAGATATTCAGGTTGTCATGTTATAATCAGGAATGTTTAAAAAGCAAAGTATTTCAATTTTCATTAGATTTTTTAGAGCACACCCAACGATTGTTTTGAGAAACTTGAGACGATCGTCGTTTGAAATGGAACACTCTCAACGCGTTTGGAATTATCGAAAATATCGATATTGCAGAAGTTTACGAACACACAATAGAAATAGATACGATAGAAAAAGATACGACCGGATATTTAAAGAAATTGACAAGACATTTTTAGCTTAGAGTGCCCGCCAAGGGCCAGTAAATTAGAAATAGTAGCATGTTCGTCCAACTAGTGACGCAAATTTGATAAGGTAAACCTATAAGGACTCAGGTAAAAACCAGCGGTACTATCACGAGACCCGAGAACTACCTAGATAACTCTGGCTTTTGGTTGGCGTCCATATTAGCCGGGTGCCGGATGTTGTAAATGGTGACAACATCCTGCACCCGGCAGAATTAGTTCTAGCGAAATTCACAAATTTGTGATTTACTATTATAAAAACCACAAAAAGTGATTCATATTTTCCTCCGATATTATTTGTCCCGTTTGCCTTATGAATTTTTCTTAAATTTTACGAAGAAAATAGTACGACAAAAAAATTACAAAAAATCAGTATTACACAAATGTATTATTCTCGATCTATGAAGAAGTAAATCAACATCCAAAAACACGGGGAATATGATCCAACTTACTTTTTGAGAAAATTTATTACATTTTTTCACTGGCAAAAAGATTTTTTCGTCTACTCACACTATAAGCACCTCTCGCTAAACTTTTAATAGAATGAAAAGTAATGTGTATATGCAGAATTTGCAAAAGCAAAAAACCGTTTTTCATTCTGGCAATTAAAAAACCGTAATGATTCATATATGAATCACCATACACTATATGGTTAAAATAATGCGCTTGGATAGTACTTCTGTTTATATTTTTTGTGTGTATTTTATTACATAGTAAACAAATCCTTAATACCTATTTATGTCTTCTTATATTAAATGAGTTGTGCTGCTTTTTCAGGAATTTTTCTTAAATCTAATATATCAGAATACTCCATAATATTGGCATCAGCTAATTGTATTCGATTATCGAAAATTTGAACAGCTTCAGGTCAGAATTCATTTGATATAAACTTGACTTCCCCCAACTAGTGGTAAGGGGTGTCGTTCAGGAGGTGCGTACATAAAATTAAACGAATTAATTTGATACGTAACGCAGTACACAATTATATTCCTCCAAGATCAAGAACATTTATTTCGTAACATTATCGCTATCAGCCTGTCTCTTTTAAATATAATAATGTGAGTACTGTGAAGAATACTAAAATACATGTAAAATAAAAGCTATGTTAATTATCCAGCGCTAGCTTAAATTACAATCTGAGAATACAATTAGTGCCACGCTAAATGGAAACACTTTAAAAAGCTTTTAACCATTGCTACTGAAAGGTTATCAAGTTTCCTGTCGTTCCTCCAATTCGCATTCGGTTACCGAATACTCTTCGATTTATACTTTCCTGTGAGAGTAGACACGCACTCAATCACTTGGTCTCGTGAATGCGCATGTATGTTTCCCCATATGTATGTATGTGCGTTTCCGGTGAAATAATCTCATGGAGTCTTCACTTCTGTTATTTTTTCTTAATTCCCTTCAATTTTATTTTAATGCATTAGGCACCACTTCACTGTCTGTCGCAACAACAGTCATCACCCTCTTCTAGCTATAAACAAACCAATACAAAATTGTTACAAGTTACACGTGAAAAGTGATTAGGCGCCAATCATTTTTTTCTCGGTATTATTTCGGTTTAAACATTTGTGAACTGTCAAGGAAGACACAATGCTTAGATAGCACCACGTGCTTTTGGAAACCCTACCCACATCTCCTAAGATTCAACATTTTATAACAAAACACTGAGAGTGGAGCTACTATTTTTAGATCATCAGTTTATGAGCCCTCCCGGTTCGTCTTTTTGGTAAACTGAAACAATTGCGCGAGAGCAGTCTGAGTAGGACCGCTTGTCTCAGACAGCAGACTGGTGAGAAGTGTGCTACAATCCTCAGACATTTTCCCAGCAACCAAAGAAAAAATTGTTTTTTTTTTCTTGTGATTGATTGAGTGGACGTATTTCTATGGAAGATTGGGACACCAAAGAGCAACGAAGCGGAGGTGGAACATATGGAGGGGGCACAGCTGCTGCCGGTGGATTCCCTTCTTTGTAGGTCCCCGTGTTTGTTAATATAATTCATCTTCCTTGGTACTCTCTGAAGGTCCTTCAAATAGAATTTTATCTTATTTTCCCTCTTGTTTTGTTTTACGTTTCGTGTGCTGATGTTGAAGTGATTTTTTATTACTTGGGGGGTCGAGCATTTTAAAGTGAAGTAGATAATTAGGTGTCACAATTGAAGGTGAAGGTATAATATGAGTGTAGATGTTTCTTTACGTGTTTGTTTATGTCTAAATGTATTCTTGACAAGTTGCGTTGAATTGAAACGTCAGGTAACGACGAATGTGGACACGAACCCCTGTTGCTGAAGACATGATTGGGACAAATCGGTGGACACACATTTATTTCCATTCATTCCTGCAAAGTAATGAAATGTATACATATGTATATATTATAGTCTGGAGAGAGTGAGCTAATTAATGCACAGTATGTGCACGCTAATATGAGGTCATCATTTTTTTTAGATTCGTAATAATATAAATTAATAAATTTGTAGAGCACATTTTGTTTGTATGTAGACATTTTGTGTTTTGGATGGACTACTCAATCCGCTACCAAAAAAGTTGATAAATTCTACTCAGCGTATATTTGGAGTTAGATTAAATCAAATATTTTCTTAAACGAGTCAGTAGTATGATTATAGTCACACATTTAGTACATGTTATTTTTCAGTACAGTAAAAGCCCTTTAATTCGGTAAACTCGTTTATTCGGAAAAAATTGTTTTCCGAATTAAAGAGATTTTTATGAATAAATGAGAGTCGGTTTTCAATTTTTGTATGTAAAAATTAAATTAAATTAGCAAAAAATAAATAACGCTATGATTGAACACGTATATGTAGTCAATAGATGAAAAATATTTAGAACACGTATTGGTAGTCAATAGATGAAAAATATTTAGAAGTCGGGGAAAATCAGTCAAACAAATTGTATTGGAGGGATCTCTGTAATCCACATTTAGATGCTGTTGGGTTATTTGGTGTTAAGGTCTTGTATTTTTTTACAATAGGATCTCGTTTTAGTGCATGAAAGAAATCTCTCATTAATTCGGAAAATTAGTTTATTTGGAAAGACCTTCCCCTCGACCATTCCGAATTAACGAGCTTTTACTGTATATTAGAAACTTATAATATTCTCAATTTACCATCAAACCTTAGAGATTACTTATATAAAATAATGTGAGAAAATTCACAAAAGCCACGTACGTTGTTGAACAGGCATGGTCAGATCTCATTCCATAACTATGCTAGACCCCATACACCATACGTAACGGTGCAAAAACTACCAGGTACAGTTGGGATTTGCAATTCTTCCGTATCTACCGAACTCTACTCTCCTTACGATTCTCCAACAAACTATATATCCAACAACCTTTCCCGCAGTCTGGACTCGAGTCATTTTGTCGGCAGAAGGTATTCCGAAACTGAGCTGAAGTCATAAAAGAATTTCAAAACCTTATGGCGCCAAAAATAAAGCTTTCTATCCAAAAAACAGTATACCTTGGATCCAGATGGAAAATCCTATAAATGCTTACGGTCATATTACATTTAATTTTGTCTCATATTTTATATCAATATTTCCACATTTGACTTTACATACAACTCATGCCATAAAACAGTCCAAATAATAAAGTAAATATTTTTAAAAAAAATATCACTATCACTCGTCCAGTCTTACTGTACATGAAGATTTAAAGAACTTTAATCATGTAGCCACTATGCACAACTAAATCTGATAAATTTAATTAAAACCCATTGAATTAAATAATATTTTAAGTTGTGCATCACTAAAAGCGAATTGTTCATAGCAAAATATAAAAAAAAGTATAATAACGGTTAAGGATAATAACACAGCACACACAAATTACCATTCAACCGGAAGTGCCATTGTGTCCAACCGTGTTCCGTTATCACTGCACAGTCATCCGATGCAAACCCAGTAATTATTACTTTTACATACACCAGGAACACACGCAACCGATGCCCTTAACGTGAATCCCAATTGCAAATAATTACTTTCGCTTTAAGGGAAACAAAAGGATAAATCTAGGCTCGACTGTACTGCCCATGGACTGGGAATGTACATACATATGTACTTATACAATACATGTACAAACTATGTATACACGCAAGTGGCAAGTTAATGTTTCATTGCAGAATGTATACAATTCGAATCTTTCTTGGACAATGTCACTGGTAGAACGCTGGCATCCAATGTTTATAATAATTTAATATGCATGCAAGTGATCCATTCGAGCTGGGAACGAATATTCCCGAGGTAGGCATGTATCTGCCGTAGATTTCAAAGCTTCGATACGACATCTCATACACACACAGGCGTCTGCACTTTGTCTCTGTCACTACTCTCACCTTCACATGGTGAAATCTGTCTTTACATATGGCGGCGGAGGAGCAAATCCGCTAATTGCCCAAGGGGCAACATCCAGATATGTAGGGATCAGGAACCACCTGGTTAGTACCACTCCGACATATTTGGAGAAAAGGTTTAAAAGGTTTCCTCCAAGGCCACGTCGTGATCATCGAATGGACTATGGAGTTCGCGGCTGACAAGACTAAAAGCCTCAATACTCACATATAGACCCACGTACAGGCCTCAGAGCGTTTGGTTTACAAATTTCAATGTGCAGTCCGTTGCTGTTGCTAACCAGCACCTTTATTAGACTTTCGTTTCGCGGAACATACGGTCTGAGATGCTTTTGTCCGAATTCATATTAAGTGGATAATTGTTTCACTACACTTCTCCATCTCCTCAATCCCACACTTCTCACACTCTTTGTTTTCCTTCTGAGAAGCTGGTGTTCTTCCCTTGCTCTCGTTGTTCGTTACACAGTTGCTTTGCATGGCAAAGATGTGTTTTTACCCTGATCCTGTTGATGAATTTAGCCTTTATACAGATTGTTATACGACGCTCGCTTGAATATATCCCGCCAATGGTGACTTAATTCATTGTTATTGTTGTTGTTGCAATTTCGAATAGTTGCCGCATTGCACGTCCACCACCATTAGTTTATGTCGAATCTGCTTATTGACCACACGTTGTGTATTTTTTTTTCTAACCCTTAATCTTAATGTATATTTTTGTTTTTTCTAAATAGATAAACCAAGTACTCTTGCAATAAATGTCAACAATATTTGTGTTTTGAACATGTGGTGCCATTTTAATAAATTTGTTTTATTAAACCTGTTTAATAAAAATAATATGGGTTGCGCTACAGCCCGTAGAGGGCCAGGGTCAAGGTTCTCAGCAGCCACCCGTGTTTTTTTTTTATTCATTTTTGTTTATTAGTTCAAAGCAAACTTACATACTAGACAAAAATGCTTAAAGCTAGTTGGACGAACAATGTTACTATTTCTTACTTACTGGTAATAGGCGGGCGCTCTAAGCTAAACTTAATCTTAAATTATGTCTTTCAACCTAACCTAACAATAATTAAATTAGATACTCATATTTAAATGAACAAATGTATATTATAAAAAATTTAAAAACGATGACTTAACAATTCATTTAAAAATTACAAACTAACTTACATTCTTCCATAAAATAAACTCAAACTAATCTACTTATATATGCATATACATTTATATATACCCACATCCTATACACATATGTATACGCATGATCCTTATAAACACATTATAATGCATAAATGTATCTACTTGTATACATTAATACATCATTTGTCATTTTTTTTTGCCCCTCGTGTTGTGCGTGCCATTGTTCTCTCACGAGTTGAAGATACCTACAGTTTTATGCCGACTCCGAACGGCTAAGTTCGAGTAGCTTTTTATAGACAGTTACACTCTTTGAGCATTGTCAGTGACTCGAAGGAGGTGGGGCCATGAAAATTATATTTGGTCGTATTGGTTGTCGAACCCAGACACCGAAGTTCAAGTGCGTACCTGTTTACCAGAAGAAATTGTGGTTTTGAGAAGAATTTTTTTTTGCTTGGAAGGATACCAATTTTTGTTTATTTTGAATTTTAGGATTGAAATGAAAGAGCTTATTTTATTGATTAAATAACTTTGTTTTATTGTCAAAAAGCATACATATATTTAAAAAAAACAAACATGAACTATTAGTAACTAGTTTCGAAAAATCGACAATTGAAAGCCCCCGGCTGAATCAATCCAGAGCTGTTGGGTAAGTATAGCCTCTACACTGCACAATTGTACGTGAAAAAACAAAATTGGTACTATATTCTTCAGTACATTAAAAACCATGGTGAAAGTATTATTAAACATTACTCGTTATTGCCAATAGGTCAGTTGTGCGAAGATGCAGATGAGTTGCGCAATGAAGACTACCAAAAATTAAACTAACCCACTCCAGAAAATGCTCGAGATGTTCGAGCTCGAGCTGCAACAAATTAAGACGTTTTTCATACTTTGCTATTTAGGCGTCACCATTGATCAGAGTGCGTCACCAATGGCGGGATATAATCAAAGCTTAAGACTATAATAAACAAATGTACATCCAATCAAGCACCTCTCTGTTGCAATCATCTTAAGTTGACGTCCAACCGTATTCGATGTTTTGCGGTTATAAGGAAGATATGTATATAAATTATTGCATATTTCTTCATGATATCACTGATTGCAGTATTGTCAGTTGGGAAAAAGTAGCTGAAGTTAATGAATCCCTTGAGGGCATTCATAAGGAACAGCCTCCTCCTGACTGTCTGACTTACTTTACTATTCGAATAAAACACATTGGCTGACGCAATCCACGGTCGAGGTTGGTGGATCATATTTCTTTAGGTAGTCGTCGTGTGCAGTGTGTTAACTCTGATGGAGATATTTATTTACAATAACGTTGATAGAAACATTGTTAATGAGTGAGAGGGATAACTGGTGAGGATACGTAACTCTTGGGACATTTGCCATTGCTCGATCAGTTGATTAGCTACTTCGGTGAGATCCGAGAGATGAGCCCTAGTTCATACTCATTCTCCCCTATCTCTCGTTCGCAGCCGCCAGTTACTAGCTCGAAAAATGTTTAGTTACTATCCACAAAGCGTTATTAGAGATTTTTAATTTTCATATAAAATATATGATTAAATAGTTAATCAATAACATTTTAGCTTAAACTCTGAGGCTTTTTTCATTCAACATAACTTTAATTCATTGCATATATGAATATTGGGTGCCTGTGTCGGCGAGTCAACATGACATTGTGTCTGAGCTTGTATTTTCAGAATCATTGCCCAGGATACTATACCAACATCCTGTTAAAATGCAAATGACGAGTTGACGTGGTTCATGATTCAGTTTTAACACCCAACTCCGCCCTCAATTAAACTGAACATATGCATGTGTGAATGTATGTACACTGCACAAGCCTATGTTTCGAGATATTTTCTCCGTAAATAAATGTTAAACATGGACGCTCATAAAATTGTATCAGCCCACACGCCAAATGAGAAAATTTGCATACGAACCATCGACGATCTAGTCACACCCCGAAAAAAGAAAGAAAGAAACGCTATCATGAAAACGGCAAGAAATGTTTTCAGTTTGCAGTTCAGCATGAGACATCCAAAATACTGTTATAAGTTCCTTATGTCAATGGATTCATTAGTGGCGTTCACACCGTACCAGATGGTCATACTACAGCGTCGGATGGACCAAATTGTATTAGACGTACAGACTGTCGTTTGTCAGTTCAACTTCTTCGGTCGCTCATACTACATGTGGTTTAGTGTGAACACTGCTCGTAAGACCGCAGTGCAAATTTTCATTTACGTTTTTGATTTCATCGAATGATCATCAGCGCATAATCGAGGGAAATTATGTCAATGAATGATAAGAAGTTTTGCTTAGATTTTTTTTTAATGCTATCGTGAATGCTTTCCCTTTTCGTCAGTAATTAACACTCTGATAAAGTCGAGCGCCGCCATGTTGATGCCATGACACTACCCTCATAAATGAAGTCTGTCAACCGCGTGGTACAACGTGAACGGAACGCAGTTTTTGGTCGTTAGACCGAATCGTACCACGTGTGATACAGTGTGAACGCAGGTGTCATATTATGATCCGTTTGCGCAGTTTTGGGAATTACGCCGAAATTCTAGGGAACTTAGGACAACTTGTCTGTGCAACTTGTCTGTGGCCGATGTGTTATCGAAAATACACAACAAGATTTACGAATAGTGTTTTTAAAACTTAAAAACTTGCCATAATTAGCGAAAAGCTTGAATCTTGTGTACATATAACACGACTTAGGATTTTTCTTGTTTAATATTCTAATATCTGGCATCTATGTATATACTTCTTCACTCTGCAGATGGAACTCAAGGTAAATTTCTATTTTTTCTACCAAGAATTTAATTTTTTATAAGTTCGATTTTTCTTTACAAAATAGTATTTAAAATGATTTGCCTGTGATTTTCCTCTTAGATCGATCCTATTAAGTGGACATGGACATGAATTTCACATTTATTTGCATTAAAACATTTCCTAAAACATGAACGATTGGAGTTATTCACATGCTAATATTATCATTTTATTTTCTTCAGAAATTACTTTCGCTCATACACAACAAATTATCTTATACATTTATATTTGTGGGACAGAAAGCCTGCGCGTGATTCGGTTTTCTTGAATGGCTGACAACTTTGATAACAGCGGAAGTGTTAAACAACTTCGAAATCAAAATAAAAAATTGGAGCCGAAAAGTCAGCAGGTAGGTTCATATCAGAGAAAAGTGGCCTCCGATGTCACAATGAATCAATGATAGTAAGAGGTTGTAATCTCCGCCTACGGTTCCAGGCTTCATTAAAGATAAAGACCAAGATAGTTCGGAGAATGATCCATCAGCGGTGGTGATGGCCAGTTAATTTCGGTATTAACGTTCCAGAAGACACTGTTAGCCAAAGATTTCTTAGATCCCTGTATATCTCCTAGAGTCGATGGTATTCTACCTTTCGTGCTGCATAAGAACAAAGGCATCTTACATTCAAGAATATCTTCCTATGCAGTCTGGTTCACGATTATATACCGTCTGCTTGGAGTTAAAGTTTTCTTTAGCCCTAAAGCATGTGAGGCTAGCGAAAGACTTCAGACCTATATGACTTACTTGCTTCGTAATAAAGACGTTCGAAAAGCTCATAAAGGAATATATTTGCAGCAAATTTCAAGCACAACACTATTTCCTGTACACAACATGCGTACATGAAGGGCAAACCGTAGAAACCGCACTGCACAATGTGGTTAGTGTGATTGAAAAGTGTTAAAGAATTCGCACTTGCCGAGGCAATTAAAGTTGCACTCGAAAGGGCCAAGGTTGAGCAATCTCTTACCGTTATAGTAAGTCTGCTCAGCAAAAGAATTATCAATGCAACCTACTAACCAAGGAATGCTATAGAAAACTTAGGTACGGGAATTGAGCCTAATCATGATGATCGCGAATTGCGATGTAAATTGTCCTGTGTTAAAACAATAAATCGAAAACGTACCAAATTTGCCTATTAGCTACTAAGGTCCTTTGATTTAATACTTTTAAATATTCAAGGTTTTCCAAATAACTTTAATGAATTAAAAACATTAGTAGGTATGTATGTATATGAACAAGAATAGGACATAATAGTGTTAACTAAAACTCATGCGAATCGGTAGATAATAAAGAGATAAATATTAAAAACTATAATATAGTATAATGTGGAAGTACATATATCTTCACATACGGGAGGAAGTTTTTTATATTTGAAAATTTATTGGGAATTTGATGTTTTAAAAATTAAATATGTTGATGTTAATTGTGGAAGTACAATTTGACACAAAAGTATACTATTTTTTTACTCTATATCGTTCCCCGAATACTTTAATCAAAGATTTGCGAAGACAAGAATGAGTGGATGGATGAACTACTAGAAAAAGAAAATTTAATAATACTAGATGACTTCAATTTAGATTGGTTGGCGAATAGTGCCGAATAAAAAAAGAACTATACCTTATTTTTCGGAAGAATATTGCAAGGGTAACTTTAGAAAGCAAGACACTCTTGGACTATGTGGTTATTAATATTAAATGAAATTCTTAATATTTAACAATGAAATTCCTAATATAAAACAGTTTTAAATGTTTTTTACTGTAGAGAGATACATAAAAGAAACAAAATAAAGTCAAACAAATATGGACAACAATAAAGAATCTTGAACTAGATCTATTGGTACCCGAATATAAAATCATTGACACATTCAACTAGTACTTCATAAATAGTGTAAATAAAATAAATGAAGACATTCCAAGCAAGCCGTTCAAAAATGTAAACGGCAAAATGTAAAATGTTTTAAATTCGTTAGAAGAACTGTTTTTAAAATAATAAAAATAATAATAATTTTATAAAAATGCTGAAAGATAATTTCATATATGTCTGTAAGACCAGCGCTATTAAAAATTATTAACTATTCACTAATCTATCTAATATTCCCGGACTGGAAAACATCTATAATAATTGCGGTACAAAAGTTTAAGAAACAAATAAATGTCAAGATCTTAGACCAGTTAATATGCCACCACTTTATGATAATATATTAGAACAATTTTACAAACTCAGTTTTAAAAGTTTGTGGAAAACAATTTAATTATAATGAAAAAGTAATACGGTTTTCGTAGAAAACACTCATGTGAGACTGCATTAAAATTTGAAGGAGATGTTTGAAAGCAGCAGATTTCCTCGATCTCAGATGTGCCTTTGAAACATTTGATGGGAAAATTATTATAAAAACGTACTGTATTTAGGCTTAAATCATACTTAGAAATTGAAATCAAGCAACGACAAAAATTTAGCGGAATTTCTCTTGAATTAGGTGTACAGTAAGGCCTATGGTCCACTTTATATGTATATAGTTTATATATGTGTATATATGTATGTGTATAGTAACTAGCTGATCCGTGCTCGCATTGCTTCGCCAGCCTTATATCGAAAAATTTATAATATCGAGCAAATTTTTCTTGTACGAAACGTTAAATAAATGTGCGAAAATTTCTTTCGCACAGTAACAAAAAGTTGAAATATCTACCATTTTTACAACAGGCCCATAAAATGCATGCATTCACAGTCGAGGGAGTTGCTTTGTGCCGTTCTACTCTAAAGCAACAAATAAATTCGTTATATCGATTTTCAACTATTTTTTTTGTACGTTATAAAGCACTAATCCATTTGAAAAAAGTATACGTTATAGCGAACATTCTTCCTTACATAAATTAATTATTATACCTACATCTGAAATATACACATACATGTTTACATCCTTTAAATTACTGCAAAATCCTTGCTAAGTATTACGTAACCTATTTCTTCTTTGTTTATCGCTGCAGTCCGGAGTGGACCTGGGCCTCAACCAACAAGCCTCTACAGCCAGCACGATCTTTCGCCACCTGCCTTCGATTGCGCACACCAATTTGGTTGAGGTCCTTCTCCAATTGTATGCGCCATCTCGTTGGAGGACGCATACTGTTATTGCAAGTATTAATGCACATTTTATTTTTATTGAAATTCAGTACTTACATGACTTACTTCATTCGCCTTTCGGATTAAGCTAAATTTTTTTAGTTTTTGACGACAGACTTCTAACACTCGTGTGGCCAAGAACCTCTCTATCTTAGACTAAAATAAACAAACTTATCCTGACATACAGCATAAACGAAAACTCTTTTAACTTCATATATCAGTAACCATACGGACACGTGCACCAGGGCATATATGTGATGTATATTCGTACCATATATAGTTTAATCGCCGTGTCAAACCTTTTTTATTTTATAACTAAACTTCGTTTTTTTCTCTTCTAACTACCACAAATCGATGTCACCGTGGTCAAATAACCCTCACCAACACAGAGATTGATGATGCAATTGGAGGACTGGAGCAGTCAATCAACGGTTCCCTGGACCAACAAAAAAGGCCAAGAACGAGCAAAGACAGGTATAGTCACTTACCAGTTCATATCCAAAACCTTTATCTCCACAGGCAAAGGTTAAGGAAGAGACTACAGCGGATATATCGCAGGGGCTGGAACACACAAAGCAGAGACTACCAAACTGTTCTCAGTGAATTGAACTGCACTAAAATAATGTTTCAGAATGCAGTACGCCACCACAACAACACCCAGTTGGAAAACAAGCTTCGCCAAATAAGGCCAGGACTTGACACGTTCCGACAAATACATCAGATCATCGGTAATAAAAAGGGTTTACCAGAAACTCTAACCACAAGTGAAGGAGACGCAAGCAGTCCAGCCCAGAAAGCCGAAGCGCTCGCAAGATCTTTCGAAGGCAACTTCCAACCATCGCCACCCGATGATCCAGTATTTGTCACAGAAGTCAATAGCTACGTCTGCACCGTTGGAAATCCATCCCCACCAATCGTTATCTTCAACGAGGAAAATCCAACCGATGAACCAGCAGAAAATGAAGAGCTGACAACAACGGAGGAAATCACTGGAATCATTCAACGCAGCATAACAAGGAAAGCGGCCGGAGCCGACAAAATATCTAACTTTGTCCTGAAACGAAAGCCACAAGCGGTGATGATACTTCTCACCATAATCATGAACAGTAGCATCAACAATTGCTACTTTCCAAGTAAGTAGAAAGTTGCAAAAATTGTTGCAATACCCAAAAAGGGAAACGCTTCTAGTGTTTCGGGATACAGGCCTATATCGCTCTTGAGCAATATAAGCAAGATCCTGGAGTACTTGATAGCGATAAAGCTAAAGCGATGGTCCACCGATCTTAACATCATCCCGGATATACAGTACGGATTCCGGGAAAAACATTCGACGCTGTATCCCTTAATGAAGTTACAGTATGACGTCGTAGCTGGCCTGAACAACCACCAAGTCACAGTAGCCTGCTTTCTGGACGTGGAAAAAGCATTCGACACGGTCTGGATAGAGGGACTTATCAACAAGATGAATCTGATGGGATTCCCCTCGAACCTAATCAAAATTATCTACAGCTTTCTTCACTCTAGAAAGTTTTACGTCCAGGCAGAGGGCAGCCAGTCAACGGCACGGAACATCAAAGCAGGAGTTGCCCAAGGATCAAAGCTTGGACCAAAGCTATACAACATCTACACGGCAGACCAACCACCTCTAGCCGACACAGTTAGATGTTGTCTATTCGCAGATGACTCACTGACATACGCCACTTCTATGTCACCGCAAATCGCAGCGCGGAGGGTCGAAAACCAAGAAAGAGAGAAGTACAACTACTACACCAAATGGGGTATCCGAATAAATGCGGAGAAATCGATACTCATGTGCTTCAGAAGACCATCCGGAGGTAGATGCAGATCAGTAACGGCATGCCGAAGCATTAAAATCGTGCTTCCGAATGGCGCGACAATAACGCCAGTAGACAAGGTGAAGTATCTCGGCGTCAATTTCACCGAGAAACTGAAATTCAACAACCACTCGAAGCTGACCCTTAAAAAGGCCAGTTTTGCATTCCATCGCATCTACCCGCTTATGCGAAAACAATACGGACTAAGCCAGAAGACGAAGTTGCTACTCTACAAGCAACTCATTCGGCCGATCATAGCGTATGGGTTTCCTATATGGCATACCATCTTCAAGACCAGCATGGAAAAGCTTTCGATCTTCGAGAGGAAGATACTCCGAATATGCACCGGTCTCTCCTATGACAGAGACCGCCAAAAGTACCCCAACAACAGGAGACTTTACGAAGAAGCTCGCATCATCCCCTTGCAACAATACTTGGTGACACTGTTCCAGAGGCAACTGCACGACATCGGAAATCACCCAAACATGGTATATCAGGGACCTGAGAAGTTCGACTCCCGGACAACAATTCCTCAACGCATTGAATCTGCTAAATAAGCAGACATTCCCAAGGACATCAAGCAACGGACCGTATCACTTCTACCAAAGTAGTGATAGCAGTCAACATCGCGGCTAGATAGGCCGCCACACAACCACCCCCATCCCGAGAGGACCAACAAGGACACACGGAATTGAACACCCCGATGTAAAAGATCTCCATTATGTAAAATTATCAAATCAATAACTTAAATAACATTGTAAATCTTGTAAACATTGTACATCCGTTGGGCCCCTATTGTTGAGCCAAGACCTTTTCCGCTAGCTTAAGCTTTTAGCATGTAAGACCAATTTTATAGTTTATGTTCAAGTAAAATAAAATTGAATTGAATTGAATTGTGGTCAACTAACGCGTCGTTTTGAAAGTCAGCGGCGGTGGAGACTGGTTTTGGTGAAACCATCAGTTAAAACTGCTGACCGGAAGAGATTCGATCCTGTATTAGTCCTATCGTGTCAGAATATAATAATGCTTCAGTTGGAATAAAGCCCTTAAACCCGAGAAATAAAACTTCTCCCGAAATTTGTATGAAAAGAAGGGGCAGCGAACATATACAGGAACAACAACAACAAACGCCTACGTGATTAGAGCACTAGTGGGGTATGTATAGACAACCTAGAGGAAATAATTAAACCACCAATTTCATCTCCGGACGAGCTGCAAATAAAAAGCAAAAGATGTAGCAAAAAACCCTTGTTCGATGGTGACTGAAACGAAAAGGCGCACTTTCACTTTTCTTCGGCTGTTCAGAAAATACGACTATGAACTTTTTAAGGAGCTGACAGTGCCTGACAGCAACACAAAGGCAGCGGTAAGGAATGGTGAGGCGTTGTCCGAGTGGTTTGCCACAGAAGAAGGGGTTAGATAAGGATGCAATGAAAGCTCAACACTTTTCACTCTCTACATTGGAGACATTGACGATTTTGTTTTGCAAATACTCGTATAAAAACGCTTAAGTATGCGAACGATATTGTCGTATTAGCAAGTTCACCAGACACTTGGCAACTTATGATAAATCGAGTTTACTACAAGTTAACTTAAGCAAACCAAAGGCGATGGTTTTCAATAGAGGTGGTGATGGATAGACGGTTGCGGAAAGGTGGACATCAAACGTCGAGCCTATTGAAGTCGTAA
Source organism: Eristalis pertinax (assembly GCA_907269125.1). NCBI lineage: Eukaryota > Metazoa > Arthropoda > Insecta > Diptera > Syrphidae > Eristalis > Eristalis pertinax. The sequence continues at coordinate 93,264,274 of OU026145.1, forward strand.
AACAGTATAGATATCTTAAAGTCATAATTTCCAGCAACTTGGAATCCTCCACATTTGGGTGGAATGCTTCTAAAATCTTAAATTTCAATAAGCTCAAGGTGGAAAAACTGTTCCCAAACCTGCCGTATATCCCATCATCATATCAAGGGATATGAAAACAGTTTCAAGGATCGTCACAAAGTATGCAGCAGTCGGGAGTAGTCTGAGGTATAGATAATGTGTGAACGTCTAAAGCCGTTTTGCACAGCACGTATCAGTGCACCTTCCGGTCGGGCAAATCGACTGTAGATTGAATATTTACACCAGGGGAAGGCTAGCGAGCTCTGTATCGAAAATGTATCGCACCACGCTAACACATACGCGATACGCTGTGCAGTTCCGTTCAAGTAAGTGTGGTAAGATGCAGGGAATGATCGCAGTTGACATACATATACCTCTTGGTGGTCTCTGGATAAACACTACAGCCACTAATAGGTGAACTATTGTATGCAGAGACTTTTCTCTCCATTGAAAAATCAGCTCCTCCAGGTTCGGGCGTTTCTCGATGTCGTAAATTCCCCACCTTGTAAAAAATACCTGTTATGAAACCATAAAAAGCCTCGCCTACAGATGATGGAGAGTTTTAAGTTGCAATGTACGAGTTCGCATAACCCAGAGCGTATAATCTACATCAATTCTAGATTCGGCAAATGCTGCCAAATCTGCGCCCCTTTCCCAACGGAGGACACAGATGACGATGGCAATGAAACGACTTCTATGATCTCCTGGAAAGAACATATGGTGAATGTATCAAGATCTTTCTAGGAGGTTTCCAGTTCAAGCTGGGCGAGGAAGACATCTTTGCAGACAAACGACAGTTTTTGGACAACAATATCTTCTCCGTGAATTATAAGCAATCTCATTATACAGATTTTTAGTTAAGCTCTTTAAAAATCTAGACTAGGGAAATGCCTTATAGATTTGGCGTTCAATGAGGATTGATTGTCTATCAGGTTTAATCATATATATAGTGAGCCAAAACCGCAACAAGTCGACATACTTAATTATATGAACAAAATAAACATCTTTACCGCTTCTGTCTTACCCGCGGAGTGTATTTGAGACAATCCACTTCACAGTCCACTTGTACTCCGTTACCGCAATTAATCACAAGTTATAATTGCAAATGGGCAAGTTCTGCAGCTTGCAACAAATGACTGCTATGCGGCTGTCAGTGTGTCTACATCGCCCAACACCAATGGCCTACGTGATGTTGTCGCGGTAGGTTAATTTTCGACCGCGTTTTCCTCTTACTCAATTTCTTCATGAAGTTAGAAGCCAGACCGTTGTTATCGCCGACGCTTCCTTGGGTCTGTGTGTTGTTTTCCAGCGACAATTCTTAACGTGGTCGTGTTGTTATGCAGTTTCTTTGAAACATCCATCTTTTTTCGTGTTTTGCCTTTTCGTGGGCAGAAAGCAATAATTTAAGTCGAAGTTTGTGTTGCTCAACCCATGGGGATAATTTAAAGGCACAGAGTGGGATCGGTAGTGCGGTACAGTACCCCAAGTCGTTAACAAAATGTTTCGAGTTGTTTACATGATTTGCGGTTTGTAGGCATTTCGTATTCAAGTTCTGCATCCTCCTCTGACAGGTCTTATGCCTCCCATTGTGTCACATCAATTGGCAGTGGGTCTGTAAGCTATATATGTATTTCCAATCAGCAGACGTATGTACCGCATATATCACATGTACGCTGCTGCATTGTAAGTGGGACAAATGTAAAGAAGCAATGGCTTTATGCTGAAGGAGACACTTTGAGAGAATGACATATTCTAAATGCCCCATTGCGTGTCGCGTTAAGTGAGCTGTCAGTGGATATGATGTCTCAATCACCAGTATTGTATGATAAGTGTACGCAGGAGAATGATACTGGCTACTTGGTGGGGTGTGTCCAGCCCGATGATGGGAGTACAATAGCCGTACTTTTTTCCTGTTGTATAATCTAGTGCGATACGTCTCAGCGGGGGTTAAAATGACAATTTTTTTTTCTAGGAATTAATATTACACACGGTTGTACACGTGATCTTAAATGTATAGCCCTGTGCTTATATGCTGAAATAATAGCTGGGAATATATGATTCATTCATTCTGTGCTTAATTTTCGTGCGGGCAATATGTTTAAATATTTGCTAACTAGCCTGTACACGTCTCTATATCTCTATCTCTATAAGGGTGTCCTATAATTCACGAAAAATTTAAATTGAATTTTGCGCCATTTAATATTACGGTGATGCCAACATAATGTGACAGCTAACATTTCGCGGTTAGTAAAAATGGAGCGCCGTACGCGGAGAGAGTTCGTTGAATGGATTTTGGAATAACAGCAAGATGATGCTGATTTTTCGAACAAACTCATTGCCAGTGATGAAGCCGTAAGGTAAAGTGTTCGGAAAACCCGAAAGTAATTGTTGAGAAACAAATGCATCCACAACGCGTACGAGTGATTGTTTAGTGCGGATTTTCGGCTCCAGGCATTATAGGACCATTTTTCTTGGAAAATGCAGCTGGTCAGGCAGTAACAATTAATGGTGTTCGTTACATGATATGTATGTGACCAACATGTGGTTTCAACAAGACGATTTTGCAATCGTGCTCTATCAGACTATATTTCAGACATAATTCTTGTCGTATTCGTAGCAGAAGCGAATTTTTATTTCGTCAGATATCACTCTTCAGTAATTTTTATGGTTATACTGGATTTGCGATCACATTAACTCTTTCAAATTTTTACAGATTTATAAAAATGGTGAAAATAAATTTATCAGAACAGCTGTCAAAGCTTTACTTGATTGGTGATGTCACACACAACCAATGAGAAATATTTATTAAGGGCCATTCATATGAGCTCACTAGGAATAGCGAACTTCACAAACTCTGGCACTCCATTCACAACGAGTTTTCTCATTCGCAGCGAACTGCGGGTAGAATATGTGCAAACTTACATTTCAACGCGAATTTTTTGGTCATTGTTGATCACACATGTCTCTTTGATTCGCAGAGAAACAATGAAACAGTGAATTAAGAGAACTGTATAATCCAATGTATGATTATTGGATTTTATTTCGTTCATTACCCAATTTCATCACTATACGTGAGAGTTAGAATAAATACAGAGTTGAACACCGCTAACTTAGCTTTGACACCAAGATCTTCCAAGCTGTTTAAAAATTAATCCAGCGTGGCCAATCCTACAGGAAAGCTCAGCATTACATTAGTCCTCTATTCACTCGTAAAAAAGACCTCGAGATATTTAATTCTCCACCTGCTTCAAGGGGACTCCACTAACAGATAGAGTGCATTGAACAAGCGTTCTGGAAATTACCATAAATTCTGATTTATCCACGTTAACTCTCACCCCAGCATCGGCACATACGGCAACAAACCAAGGACTTCCTCGTCCGATTTTCAGATTGTCGAGAGAGGGCTTTACTGCTCAATTGCATCTTACGCCACAAGAAACAGCGATTGGCAAGAGCATTTAAATTCGGTACAGTTGGTGTTAGTACCGTTTACTGGGCAGCCGAAATTCTGGGCATTCGAAATTATATCTGCTTATATATTGTGACGTTGTGGCGCAGTCGTCTATGTTGTGTGTCCTTCCTGGAAGACAACGCGTCTATTTCAACATTTATAGTCTTGATGAACTCGTTTCCGACCTTGATGGATTAGCGAGAATTCTCCATCTTCATACAATCGCACAATCTGACAAGTTTGGGGGGATATCAAAACAACATATGCCAATATTATCGCTGTCATATAATAATATGGGTGGCGCTACAGCCCATAGAGGGCCAGGGCCAGCAGCCACTGGTGTTGTGCGTGCTATTGTTCTCTCACGATTAGAAGGGAGCTAAAGTTTTATGCCGACTCCGAACGGCCAAGTTTGACAAGCTTTTTTTCTAGACAGACAGATATTACTCCTTCAGCATTGTCATTGACTCCAAAGAGGTGAGGCCTTAAAATTTTTGTTTAGGTACGATTGGTTTAGTGCACACTCAAAAAACGGCAGAGAAGATCTTATAAGTGGATAGCAGACTCCCTGCACGCTTCACTGTGCAAAATAAGAACAAAAAACATAAAGATTGAATTTGGATTATACATTTATTGTAATGATAATCATGTCTACGATAATCAACATTTTTTGTTTTTGCATTTCCTAAGTGAATAACACTGATGGTTGGCCGACACGTGAACAGCTAACGTACAATTGTCCGTGAGAGAATATTGGATATTATATATTTATCTCAAAGACTGGCCTTGCATAAATCGGAGGATGTCATTGGACTGCGGAATCAAAACGTCGTCACATTTGAGTTTTCCAATCAAAATATTGGCTACAATAATACTGGCCAATTCAGTTTCATCAACTGGCATTGCCTATCGTCAACAATTGCGTTGAAAATTCAACAGCTGATACATCATTTTTCAATTGAACACGAATATTTGTTGTAAGAAAAAAATATCTTCACATGCCTCCACAAGTACGATGACTTTAAGCAAGCATTAATTTCATCTGCGGGAGTTGATCCTGGTAAAACAGACAAAGTTTGTCGAAAATCTCCTGACAACAAAATCAAGACATCACCAAACAAATCGGAATTATCGTCACTCTTTCAGCGTTTTTTTCCAAACATTCAACTGATTTTTTATGTTGATTTGCCATGTTGATTTTATCCCATACAGTAAGAGCAGCATGCTGCAAAACATTGGCAGTCCCAAACGACATAGTACATGTTGATGTTTCATTGATTTGTATATTCAATTGAAGTTTTAGTGCAAAATGTGCATTTCGACCACTGATTTGTATGCTTTTTTTCGATGCGCTCCAAAACAAAAATTAAGCCACATACAACCATGTTATTTAGCTACACATCGTATTGACACCTACTATCCCACAAAAAAGAATTTGTCCGAAAGAATGAACCGTTTTCGAGAACCCTTATGACAGAAAGAATGTGATGTTTTTTCTATATGTAATGAAGATGTTTAGGAGATTTTGTCCCACTGTAGTTGTTGCAGTTGAAACGATACTGTTATTCCACTCATTGATCATATCTTACTCATCTCCAGCTGCCTTAAGGGGTTATGCAGACAGTTCGTCTGCACCAGAAGCCTTATTCGACCTTATTCTCAACATTGCTATCTTGACTTCGTATAGGTCGTTGGGCATCACCGCTTAGCGACTGGGACTCTACTACGAGTAGTGCTTCTTCGTCCTGACATTCTTCTGTCCAACAATATATAGTTTTCTCATTCGTAGATAACTACGGATATAATTTGACACTTCATCGCAAACTGACATTAACAGCTTATTGCAGTGACTGTGGATCCATGTAAATACATACATTCAAAGTGAATAGGATTTTTTCCTCACGCTACTAATTATATAGATAGGCCAGAAACGATTAGGAAATAACCCTATCTTTCGGCTCGATAAGTCCTAGAAAACTATTTTTCTCTATTGAATTTATTGGAACTGGGTAAAATCGGACAATGCTTTTGCATACCCATACAGTATTCGGTCATTTTCACGTATTCCAAATACTATTAAGTTTAGATATATTATATAGCACAACTAAACACAGCTTCAAGAGATGTTATTTTATACTACCCATTGTTATTCACCTATCCTTTTACGTCTGGTTGAATATCTTCTCTAACACGTTTATCGTAAGCCTCTCATATACTCTAATCTGTCAAATACATTTTTTCGTTGATTAAACAATAAGTGTAGCGTTGGTTACAAGCAACAAGGTAGTAAACTTGACTGACACCTTATTGAGGGCGATGGAGTGATTAACCTTTCAAACAAGGGTCGGAACATTTGGAGAGGGGACTAAAAAAAATACTCCCAAAATGTACGCGTTAACAAGGCTTTTCTAATCACATGGAAAATCCAAAAATGCTGGCTAACATATCACAGCATATGTATATGTAGCTGCGCACTAGGCCGTGAAACTGAGTCCTCTTTCAGGTTAATATGAGGTAATGTGTTATAAGGATGAAACCCTCAAAGGGATTGCTGTTTAATTACTGTGAAGCAGGCAATACTTAAGTATATGTACATACGTACAAGATGCATGCCACCCTACAGCGGAGCATCCAACATTCCAACATAAAGTAGAATACCAGTGTAAACGGATCGATTTTCCTAGTGAAATACTATTTTAATCCTATGAATATGTGATTCGTTCAAGCCCGTACTGCCTTAATCATTTACAGACAATAGTTTTGCGAGGATGTTCACTTTTCATTAAAAATAAACATATAGTGGTGGTTGTATTCGTAATCCTGGAGGCCGAATGTTGGTTCAGTTGAATTGCTTTTGTTCCAGAAGCAAGCAAGTGTAGACTGGGTAAAATGACTAAGATTTATTTAAAAAAATAATTCTATCGCACGTCGGATCTGAATAGTAAAGTTCCAAAGAAAAGGATTACACTGAATGTAGGATGGTCTCATGAGTAATAAGAATTGTTAAGATTCTATAATAAATCGTTATTACTTTAGACCTGTCTGCATGCAGTTAGAGTGTCCCAATGATTGTTTTAAGCTTATGTGCATATTTCTCAAACTGCTAATTATTGCAAGGATGAAAATAGTAATTGTTGGTTCATACAGTGGACACCGGATAATAGAGATTGTCTCGTTGTATACTCATAGATTAATTCTCTAACAAATTCTCGTGTGCAAATGACATGTGGCATGCCGTGATGTGGGTAGTGGGTTCCGAGGTCGACTCCATCGCTAGAATTTCCGCGTTCAATCCCCAGTACTAATAACATACGTAATTCACGACTCCACCACTTTCGAGTCACTCACAAAACTCCGATAAAATACGTATCCAAAGAAGCTTCTCAAACAGCGAGTTGCATTTCATTACGCAGAAATTAACGTGCAAAATACAACAATTTTGGGAATTTTGGATTTTGCCATCCGCTCATAAAGAGTTATTCTTAAAGTAGTATTATGAAATAAATGTGAGATAATTATTTATGTCAGACTATTGGTATGTACATTAAAATTCACTGTAATTTTATTAAAATCGTAAGTAAGCCTTAGTCGTCATATTATATTTTTTACTAAATGCACCTTTAAATTAATGCATAATTTAAGTGCTGTCACTCAGCGCAACATCCTTTTTTTCTCTTACAGGTTTTTTTCATATTGAGGGCAATTATTTCCTCTACGGGAAGAAGTCTTTTCATTTATTCAGAGTAAAAATCTTTTGAAGTCTTCACTAACGGTTTGTGCAACGGCTGTTTTGCAGTACGTGATGTCTAATCAAACTGTCAATATCAATTCTTGATCACAAAAAATGTCTCAAAACGCTTTTGTCGCACCTTTACAAAAACTACGAAGAAAAAAAAATCACTAGAAGGCTTATTAAAAACTTAAGAGTGTTGACTTTGAAAAAGGTTTAAAATTCCATTGCCTGAAATTTATATGCATTAACTTCTAGACGAGGAAGACGTGGAATGGAATTTCAGGAGTGTGAGAAAAAAAGAAAAATTCAAAACCTTATGCAAAAATCGGCCGAAGAGTTATCGTTTGCACCCAAGTTAAGAATAGGAGGAAAGCAGTCTAAAGACGAAGCTGTAAAAAGCGTTTTCGAGTGTTCTCCAAAAGCACTTAAAAAGCTTATAAAACGTGAAACTCTGAATACTCTGATCTCCTATAACTGATTTGAAATTGACAAAACATCAATATAAGCAACTTTAACAAACAACACATTTGGATAAGGAAGAATCATTTGTTTCCAAATGTAATTGGATAAAATGACACTTATTGTTCATAAAATTCAGTTCAGTGCTGATGTCATTGAAAGTTTTCCAATTCCTATCGGCCAGCCGTGCGGTCAGACCATATGTGCAGAATGCGTAAATGCACAGGGTTAACATTGTGACGACTAAATAAAACCACCAAGTGGTTGAGTGAAACGTGCAAAAATGAAATCTGCAAAAATCGACTATATATTTACAGTATATTTGACTTCAAATTTTCAAAAATTCTTAAGAATAGTACTCTTATTTTCAATATCTGCTCCACAATTTTTTGAATCTACTTCTTTTTCTTTGTACTAATAATTCATTTTTTTTTATTTCACTTTCTGAGCTCAGCATTCTCATCTCTAATCGAATTGTATGTTACCGAGTATTAGGCCTACCGGGGATACCTCAATAAAATAAAATGTATTAAAAGTCTACCTCTTGTGTAATGTGAAATCCACTTACGGTGCCAAAACAGCAGAATGGGCCGCCAAACGTAGATCATGCACTGGGCGCTCATTTGGCTCGGATCAGAGCGGCGCGGCTCTGTTTAGAGCAAAGTAAAATACCAATACCTTTGTACCGTCAATAGCTTTCCTACTATAGGAATTATTAAATAAAAAATAATAATTAACACTTGTTTAAATATTTCAATTATTTTTATTTCGAGCCTGTAATTATAGCTTATTAGTAATTACATACTTTATATAACTAATTTTACCACAAAACGAGTTGTCAACATTATTGCACCGATTATTGTCTTGCTTTGTATGACATTGTTTCAAATTACATAACCTGCTTTTTAATTCAAGTTAAAATAAATTAAATATGCTTCAATTCACACGTATAAGTGCTATATTACCCCTTCTATTACCTTTATATTACACTATTCCCTGGTCTCTTGAGTGGTACTTTCAATGTAATAATTTCCATATTTACGGCTGTGTTGCAGACCTATACCAACAAATATATTTTATTGACTTTCATATTTGAAGCATAACATAATAAGGTCATGATCGCCATTTTTAGATTTAGCTGAACGTCTATTTCAGCACAAAATCAATTTTCAGCACCATTCACTCCATATGTGTTCAACTCGATTAACACGAGTACATACTTAATTTCAAATTGTATACAAGAACACTTTTTAATTCAGTAGTCCCAAAGGCATACATTTACTCCCTGTCAAGTCCCCAATGAAGTGAATTGCCGCCAATGTTTTTCCAAGCCTGACACGACAATCCCTGTGGTTTTTGGCACCGCCATAAAGTCTGCCTTTTCGCAACAGGAGGCAGTAGTAATGCCATTCAAATCAAATCAAATCAACGTCAACTTCATAGGGGGCCCTTCATTCCCATAAAAGAACATCAGCATGAACATTCACAAAAGAACACATTACCCAAGAAAGTTCAACGCACTTTTTACGAAAACTAATCTACTCCCAAAGTATGATGAAAATCCATCAGTATAGCTCTCAATTCACTGCCAAGGGCTCTGTAAGAAGAGATAGGCGCACTTTATTGTGGAGCGTTTGCATTACACAGCTTCTTTTTGACGTCCCATGATTTAAGAAAAGTAAAATACGTATATACATACACATATAAATATTACAAGGGCATATACACATAAACACATATATACATATGCACATGTGTATCTTTGGAAGATATCTAATTTCATGGCCCATTAGTGGTTTGCTATTATTATTCCATCAGAGTATGGGGACTATCACATTTCTTTATTATCCCTTTTTTGCATTAGATTGTACTTGTATCAGTGTTCTCAGCAGAGTCATGCTGGACGAATCATAGCAACCTGTTTCCCATAATTTTACAAAGATTCTGAGTCTTCAATGCACTGTTATGATGACGCCCGTGCCCTTCATATGCTCCCTGCGTTAGTTAAGATTAAGGTGGTATTGTAAATTCTGTTCTTTAAATGGGTGGGTGCACAAGCGTAACGCTAAATCCATTCATAAATTGCAGAAATGAAATTGTATTCCATTTCATGTGCCATGTTAGGGGTGGGTTTATTCTCCTAGACCTGATGAAGATGACGGGTGATGGTATGTATAATGTTTTCAGGGGGATAGTGTTTCTAGGATATTTTTTTCGAAATAAACCAAATCGAATCTTATAATATTTACAATGGAGTACAGAATTTAGCTTATAAAGAATGTACCACGTGGATCAAATGATGCACGGTTACTTGGGAAGATTTCATAGAAGGAGAATATAAATTGTAAGTCAGCACCGAACATTTTCTTTATACATTAATATTTGTGTTTGCTGATATAAAAATATGTTTCTGATACCTATACCTATTCGTCAACATGCTTTCCAACATGGGCTTGGTGTAGCACTTTCCTTCTAGGTATCGTCCTTCATTGCCGGTAGATGGGTGAATTAAATCAACAGCAATTTAAAAATTCGGTATCCACAATATCAGGAAGGAAAGGACCCAACCAAGTTAACGTTCAAGTTTGTCGTGATTCGTTTTTGGAAAAAAAAATTCTATGTTGTAGAGAAGATAATTCTAAGCTACTTTTGTTCCACCACTTTTCATATAACTCACCTGGGTATGCGACAGGTGACAGGGTGCGATTTTGGGCACGAACTAAAAATCTCAATTATGGAATTTTTTAATTTTTTTTTAACAGTTGCTTCGCTTTCTGGACACAATAATGAGTACGGAAATATTTTTTACATGTGTGAAGATCGCAAATTTACAGAAAATTAATATCGTCGTCCGGCGCAGACCAAGCTTTCAAATGCAGTTGAATTCAAGCGGCAACATACTGTTTCGCTTGTATATCAGAACATAATAAAACTACTCCCACGCAGTTTGGAATATTTTCGTTGGAAAAACTTTTTCTTCAAAAAGTGCTTGCCCAAAATGGACCAGTGGACATTAAAGGGTAAAACCAACCATCATCGGGGATATCTTACCATACACTCAGTAAAATAATGTAATATATCTTATACTCAGTGAATATATTTCCTTTATTACGATTCTCTCCCTCCATAATCAGAAGTCAACGGCCCTTAGTAATAAAGGAATCGAGAACTCGAGTTTTACGTAAGCTCGAGTTTAACACGAAATCCGTAGTAATAAACGAGCAACCCACTTCTAAAATCGACAAATATTTAGATGTGGCCTAGTCGTATCTAAGTCCAATTTAAAAGTGACAGTTTAATGTTTCAAAATGAGTGTCAAAACCAGCTGTGCTAGCTCACAATAGCGAATATGACAGGTTGTGATAGCTCACAATAGCAAATATGACAGGTTTATTCACAATGATTACGTTAAATTCGAGTTTTGTTAAAACTGATTTATTACTACGGAAACTTAAAAGTACCTTAGCTACACCTAACAAAATTCGACTTTAGAAGCGACTTTATGATTTTCTATTACTAAGGGCCAATGATTATAGAGATATCCGACTTATACATCTTTACATTTTTGGACAGCGTTTTTTCGGACAAATAAAAGAGTTTTAGTTCCATGATTTCGTGATAAGCATAAAAAAATTATGATTAACTATCGAAAAGTTTTGCGGTATACAAGGGCATAAAGTCCTTTTGTGAATGGCGTCATACGTCAATTATATTTTATATTTGTGAACTAGACAACTGCAGTATACAAGGAGACAAGCAAACAAGCAATGAGACGCTATACCCCGCTAGAGCGTGGAATAACTTTGATTTTTTGACCAACAAAAACAGCGTAGAAAGCTAGTCGGCAGTAGTGAAGCTTCAGCTTTGAATTTTTTGAGATGTAATGATGTCTGAATCTATTACGTATAGCTTAGGAAACAATAGGATACAACTGCAATTGAAGGTAGCTTATTTTGAATTAATTTTTATAACAATTCAATGGTATCGATGGACACAGGGTTTGTATTATATTTCCATTTCACCTTTTTCTACAAATGTTTTTTTTGGTTTGTGATAACTAAATTGCGAAATAAAATTTTTAGATTGTAATCGATCTAGAAATCGGGCAAAAACTGCATCCATAGTGGTTCCAGATTTCGTCGTTGCTTCTCCTCGGTCATTCGCTATTCGTAGTTGGAGTTGAGCATGGAGAAAGTTTATTAATGGTTGATTGATTTGCAGATGAAAAATTTGCATTAAAATCTCCACTAAGGATTATTGGTATTCTGCCAATAAATGAATTTAATGATATCTGCTATCGTTTGATTCGGAGGCCACCATCAAAATTGGTTCTAGTTCTAGTCCTCTATGACGCGCTCGGCAGCGTATATATCGATGATTGCTGAAGTATTCACAGGCAGAAGTAGTGTGTTTGACCTCTGCACTACCACATCGGCGAAATCCGCTTTATGAGCTACAAGTTCTTTGACAATTTAAAGATCATATAGAGTATAGACAATCCTCTCCGTGCAGTTATGAAATCTCAGAGCAGTCTGTCTACTGTCATAAATCGGCTTAAACAGAGTCTCTGCCACTGATCGACATCTCCAGTAATAGTATATTAATATGATCCCAATGGCAAATGGTGACTGGACCAGATTTGAAAACCGGATAAAGCGATTTAACTTTGCCTTCAATGGGATTCAAACCATTGGCCTCTCTAACAAATTTCAGGCACTCAACCAACTGCGCCATCCACCTGTCTATTTAATAATAAAGAGACATATTTATTTGTTTTTTTTTTTGATTGCGTAACAGACATTTTTATTCGTTCTTTATTTAAACTTATTCTTCGGATGATCGACTCATTTATGCCATATATTTTTCCTAAAGCAGACGGCTTCTAACCGTTTTTCCAGTTTCTTGATTGTCTCTATTTTCTTAGTCAAACTCAACATTTTTTTTGTTTTAATTTAGCTTTCTCCCGGAAACAACTACTAATTTGTTATCTTTTATCGTAATTCCAATTGTGGAACTACTGAAAAAAAACGATTTTTGCTGTTTCTACTACTCCCGGATTCAGTCATTCACAAAACAACTGAGTAAATTCATGGTTACTTGGCATACATATGTATGCATTAACATATAGGTACTACCTCCAACTACTTGTTGTATTGCGGAAGATTAAGTAATGCTAACCACATATCGCACTCCATGGTGCTATTTAGGTCTTTAAACATCTTACCAGTTAGATACCTACTACTTTGATGTCCAATTTCCAACAAGCACAGCTTAAGAAGTACTTCCTGTCCTCTAGCCAAATTACAGCAACACTCATTTTAGAAATTTTGTTTGGGCAGCATCTTGCAAATTTTTCAAACGCATTCATAAACAGTTTTAAAATTTGGCTTGTTGGTTGTAGTTATAATGATATCGAATTCTTGCTAACCTATATGACCTAATATTTTTTAAAATTTGTTCGTGTTGTTGCTTTTTAGATATTTGTTCCTTTTTTCGGTTTATCTCTGTTTACCCTTTGTAAAGTACTTATATGAATTATTGTCTATCCCACAAAGAATTAGTTGTCTGGAAGAGACATTCGCATCTATTTATATTGGTCAATACTGAACGTCATTAGCTGTATTCTTAGATTTGCATATTTAACGATTGTACACAATAATAAACAGTGGCGACCGTGGCGTTGTGTGTCAGTGCGTCGACTCCTACGCACTTGGACCTGCCTATCTAGGTTCGATTCCTGGTACAACAAGAAAAACTTTTCACGGCCCCACCTCTTTCAGGTCAGAATGTTATTCAACTACTTACACCGTTTGACGTGGCTACAGACAAATACAGTATCTGGGGAAATTTCAACTAATTTTACCACTAAATTGAGGAATATTTTTGAAACTATCCAAGCTGATAAACAGTCTAAGCACCGTAATAGGAAAAGCAGTATATAATGGTTTGCAGGCATCTATTAAGGACTGGCTCTACCTTATGATGAAATAACTCCCCTAATGTTATCCACGACATTGGGTCTTAGGTTTAAAAAACAATTCCTTAAATCCGAAGAATATGTAACAGAGAGTGATTTCAAAAGGACAAAAGTATCAGACGAATATGAATATAATGAATGCGGAGCGTTCACATCCGCAAAGCACCAATATTCCTGCATCTGAAACTTCGTACTTTACAGAAATGGAATCAGAAATCCAGAATCCCATTAAGTGACGCAATAATTGACATATACAATTTTTAGAAAAACCGCCAATTGATAGTGGCAAGCGCCGCATAGATTATTGGATAAAATCCAGCTCCGAGTTACTGAAGACAATTGCACTGTTATATTCGCGCATCAATGCCGAGCGAACTTAATACATACCGATCTGAGAAACAGTTTAAAGGCAAGACGCCTTCATGAGTTGCTTTTCTTAAGGCAAAATATAAAATTATTTGAAAACACAAATATTATATGTTTATTTTTGAATTTTATTGTATGAAAAAAAAAAGTTTTTGGAGTAATTTTTTATAATGATTAAAAGGAAAACATCGATAGTATCGAAATACGAAACTATCGATGTTTAGTTTCGTATTTCGATACTATCGATGTTTAACGTACCCTAGTAAATATATAATGGTTAGCTAAGAATTTTTAACTACATTTTATTATATTCATCAGTAAACATCGGCGCCTCACCCGCAATCTTTCATTGAATGAAATAGTCATATTCCAAAAGAACTGGATCAATAAGAATCGAATGCACGTTCTTATAAAACTTCACTTTCTCTTCTTAAGGAATGATGGTGCTTATATATTTATATCCAGCATCCATTCTGAAGTGAACACTAAAGACATTTCTCATCTCTAATTATAGCCATCTAAGCACAGAAATCATCTTCCTGGACTATATGTTCGGAAATGAAGGCTTGGGCTTTATTTTATAGTGGTACTACCTGAAACATGCTAGCTTTACTTCTACCGTAAACCGAAAATTCGTATGATCGAGCAAATTTTCGAATAATGTACGAAAGTTGTTGTTGTTTCTGCACAGTAACAAAAAGTTGAAGCATCTACCAGTTTTATAACAGACATATCCCATGCATACATCCACAGTCGAGGGAGTTGTTTTGTGTCCTTCTCCTCTAAGGCAACAAACAAATTCGTTACATCGAGTGTCACATCTTTTTTTTCGTACGTTATATAGCGACACATATGTATTTGGAAAAAGTGTACGTTACATCGATCATTCGTTATACCACCACTGTATTGGCGTTGAAATTTTTGTTATATAGGCAGCAATTTTCTCAGGCTTTGAACTGCTAGTGTGTAAAATTGCATGACAATTAGCCTAAAACGGATTTGATTAAAAGGCAAACATACATACAAACATTCTACCTTGCATAAATTATTTATTATACATATAATAGTATGGTTGGCGCTACAGCCCGTAGAGAGGCAAGGCCTAGCTTTTCAGCAACCACTCGTGTTGTGCGTGCTATTGTTCTCTCACAGGTGGAAGGGACTTACAGTTTTATGCCGACACCGAAAGCTCAAATTTGAGAAGTTTTTTCTAGACAGTTATACTCTTTGAGCATTGTCAGTGACTCAAAAGAGGTGTGGCCGTGAAAATTATATTTGGTCTACATATTAAATATACACATATATATTTACATCCATTAAATGTAATTCAAAATCCTTGATCAGTTATATGTAATATTTAGACTATTATTTGTGCTATTACATAATTACATACATATGTTCATACCTACGACTAAAAATTATTAAGTTATATATGCATTTGTGTACTTCAATAATACGTAGGTACCAACATAACGATGTTTCTGCAGCTTTGAATATAACATTTGCGGTTGTACGATGTAGGGTTAATAAATGCAAATTTGCCTGCATATTTACTCGTGAGCAGGCTACGTAAACTTGTCGATGCGAAAAAGCATTCATTACTTAAATCAATGGCAGTCAATTTTGCAGTTTGACCTTGAGCCTTATTGATAGTCATAGCAAAACATAATTTAATTGGAAACTGCAGCCTTTTAAAAAGAAATGGGTAGTCCGAATGTATCATCGGTAGTCGTGGAATAAATACATTCTCACCTGTGCCTGGTTCTGTTATAATATTGGCTTGAATTACATTAGGTCTCAAAGCTTTAACCATTAACCTTGTTCCATTTCACAGCTTTGTTTCTGGAGGAATCTGTATTTTGTTATGTTTTGTGAAGACTCGATACAAAGCTACAAAGCGAAGACATCGGATAATCATTTTCAAAGTTGGACGTTAGGCTTCTCTTTCTTTGAAAAGAAACTTCAGAGGACGAAGATTATAAAAGTGCATTAGCCATCTCAAGTTGAAATGCTATTAGAGGAATATGCTTATCCTTTGTATGTAGAAAATTCAAATGTTTTGTGTAAAGTAGCAACGCATTTATTACGGATGTTTCCAGGCAAGGTGGTTTACCTTGTAGAGTTCCATCAACATATCTGCATATATTTCCAATGACTTTATTGTATCGGGTCTTTGAATATCTATGGATGTGTTCTTTTGGGCCCAAACGTTTGCAAAACCCCAACAGGTTGATGAGCTGCACACGACCATGCATGTTGTACGTGTTTAAACATAATTATTTATTGTTGTTTTCACATTTACTGTTATAAGACCATCCCTTTTTTTCAGTTCAATATCGGAAAATAACTGGCAATTGTTACGTGCATTACCATTAATTTCCGTGATATAATTTGTCAGGCAAAAGGGTTTCTTAGAATGCTTGTATTGTAAACAGGATACACTACAAATTCGATAATATACAACATAATTGCCCAAAGTTGCCTACAAGCAATTTGACAACTTTAAAAATTACTCACCTGATGGTAATTCAAAATTGAACACATTCACTTAAATAATTAAACAATTAATGTAACGTTTGTTGGAAAAAAAAATTATTTACACATTCATAATTTCGGTTACGTCTTCTTGAAGTCAGAACAGTATTTCCGCCACAACTGCTGACGCCTCTTGAAAATAACTTTGTTAAATGATTCACATGTGGGTTATTTTTTGATCACACTTCATACAGATATATACAACTAACATTGTCATTACCGGTTCATCAAACAAAAACGAAAGGAACGTAGATGATAAGGCTATAAACATGCGAAATTGCTCTCTGGCAAAGTTGGAGTCGAATGGGTTAATCAGTGGATCGGATGTCTGTCTGGGAGGTGCTAGAAAAGAAAAAGCATTATTTTAAAGTTGCTGTAGTTGGACGAGTTCGCTGTACTGTATTCGCTTTCAATAAGAAAAGACAGAACTCAACACGTCCCATTGTACAACAACTTATAATATTATAATGCATGTCTACTTAAGTGAGAATAAATCCAATTCAATGGGTTTGAGTGTTATTTTATTCTCAATCAGCTAGGCTGAACACTCCTTCTATAACTCGTTAAAATAAATGAAAATCGTAATTATTTAAATCACTTTTTTGCGAGTATTTCCCTGGTTGATGAGGACTTGTGGGTAAAAACAAAAAAGAAATAAAATGGTAACGGACGAAATGAATATTTGTCAAGGCGTATGAATTCAGCATTTACGCATTATTTGCCCCTCGCAGATGCGGGTTCCGATATTAATTTACATTTGCTATCGAATGGACGTCGCCATCGTGCGTTGCAAATACACGAAAACAGCAGGCAGGATGCATCAGTACAATGTCGGAATGCCATTTGAACGAATCGCCACTGACATCGGAAGCAGTTTCCGGAAACCCAAAATGGAAATCCCTACATCCTCGTAATGTTGGAATGCAGCAAATGGCCTGAGGAGTGCTCTATACCCATGCAGGAAGACAAGGTCAACCACAGTTGATATGGCATGGTTTCATGCGCCTCCGGAGTTAAATTCTGAAAAAGGCAAATTTCGAATCAAAATTTTTCCAGGAGGTACACTAGCTACTCCGGATGATGACGACAAGCACGCCATGCTGCTATCAGACGGATAGATTGGAAGCTTAATGTTAATTTTTCGAAGGCTGTATCCGAACTTCATGGCTGTAAGCGAATTACATGGAGACTGGGACCGATTCGTTAAATAGTTTTTGGTGCCATATCAAGTTGAAGTGTACATATGGGATTATTTGACATATGTTTGTACATAGCTACTATATCTGAAAATCAAAGTTTATCGGACAATGTGACTAAACTACTGAGGGGTTTTGAAAATCTGGCCTGATCAATGCAGTGGGCCTATTGGATTGTTGGTAAGTGACATTGGGGGTTCACACAAATCGGCAAAGAAGCTGATTCTTCTACATCAACTTTTATTTCTTTCATAGAAAAATTGAATTTTTACATTTTGATGGCGATCCCAATTGATGGTAATGATAATTTGTATCACTATGCGCCGCCTGGTGATGAACACGCAAAACCACTCCACGAGTGTCTTCCTTAGCGGACCCTTTTCTTTTCTCACTTCGTCCTTATTTTTCCTTATTCAACTGTCATGGTGAAAGGGTTCGGTGGGAACGTAATTAGGACTACATATGTGCCCCATGCCTCAGCTCTGATACTTTATATATAAAGCGTATTTTTGAAATATCTATAAATCCAATATGAGGTATTTAAGAAGGACAATAGTACCTTAATATCCTTCGCAGAATTCTCATCAAGTGAGTTGAAGAAGGGTATCACGCATTGAATGGGTTACGGTCTCCATCTCAGCTGTGTTGTTGCAATTGCTACAACACACTTCGTATCTTGTGAGTAGTGTTTCTTACTTTCACAAAATTTCATTTTCATCCTTTACCCGATAATTACTTACCCTACTCCTACTTGTACTTTTGTTAATATCCTAACCGAAAGATTTCTTTCTGTTCCTTTTGATGCAACCAAACTTCAATTGAAGTTTCCTGCTTCTTTTTAACATATATTTCCAATTCATTGGAACGCATTTTTTTCCATCTCTTTATTAAACTATATAAACATATCATTTTACCTGCATGCAAGTACACATTTGTTACAAATGAAAATATCAGCAATACGAAAGTCTTCCAATACACCCTAATGAACAATATTCCAAATCGTTTTAACAAGGATTTACAAATGGCATTACGTTATTCGGTTGGCGGCTTTCTTAAGCGACATAAAACGATTTGCTTGCAACATTCCGTTTCAATAAGTCTTGTTCAAGAAGACCGATTTTACAAAAATCTTAAATAACTCTATACAAAGTTCAATTTCAAAGTAAGTAAGATTTTTAATATGGACGAAGCAGGGATGCGTGCTGTTTAAAAAATAAACTTCAAAAGTAATTTTAACGTATGGGAAAAAATCGTTGGAAGAGTTGTGTCTGCAGATATATTTATGGCTTAAAATGGCGTAAATATAAATTTTTTTTTGAAATGAAATGTTGTTTGGCCCCTGTAGGAAAGTCACTTGTATTTTAAGTATGTGGTTAGTGGTTCGATTCGGCCGCTAACAAGATTTTAACCCTTTTTTCGGCAGGGCTTAGGTGCCTGAATTTTTTTAATGGCGTATCGAAAACACTTCCCCCGCTCTGTCGTAGTTTTGACACTACAGCTACAACTACGGAAAGATTGTTTCAACACTAGTAAAACGGTTATGGAATGAAAACAATACCATATATTATATTAATGTAGATATTAATGGATATTAAAGGTGTTAATGTGTCACCATGTACAACAGTTTCACCTGTATCCAGTGTGCCAGCCACGTGATCTACCACAATGCAGCAGACAATGACTTGTTTCGGGTAACTCTAAGTGTGAATTGTTAAATGGATTTACTGTTCTGGGAGTTGCCCTAAGAGAAACGAAATTATTTAAATTTCCAATACATAAGACATTGATTAGAGCAAGGGAATGTTTTCTACGTTGGAATTGGCACTTTAGAAACGTGTTTTTCCTTAAAGAAAAAAGTGAGATTTGGCATTGAGGAATATTTTAATACAGTTGAACCAGAAACAGACAAGAGAATGAATCCTAAGAATATCAGGACAGGCAATGGTCTGAAGTATACTGGTAAAAGTGTGCAAGACATTTTGATTCGAGAATGTGTTTTCCATCAAAGGACAGTTCCGTACATTCCGAAGTGCGAAGCATGGATAAGGACAATTGTTGAAGCTGTACGCTCAATGAACCGTGCAAAGAATTTGGATACCAAATTTTAGGAAGACGCTGTAAATACAGGAGGAGTTACATGTATTGAATAGCACAGCAAGGAGTAAAGTAAATGGAATATCGCTGTTTAAGCTATGGTTTGGGATAGAAGCGGCTATCTCGAATTCAGAAGTTTAAAGTATTTGATTATGTACTAAACGGGAAGAAAGCAAAACGGAAAAATTGGGATGGGAAAAACGAAATTAATGGGTTTGTTTCGAAAACAATACGAAAAATATTTAAATGGATGTTGGGTTTACGGTACCAGATTTGACTGATTTATGTGGCTTTTAAAAAGCAGAGGACTAGGAAACTATTTATGAGAAACCCGCTTAGGATGTGTCGAAAATTTGGTAAATGCAGTAATTCATTTCTGTTGATTTCAGTGACCAAATAATAGCTAGTTAATACCGATTTATTAAATGTATTTAATGCTCCTAAAGTGGGATACTTTGATAAGTTATTATTTAAGGAAGATAGAAAAGTATAAATCAATTTATTTTAAATACAAAAAGAAAAGCCCATACAATTAATTGTATTTAACAACTAACGAAAATATGCTTTGATATGATATTCTTTATAGGATGTTCAAAGTAAATATAAATTCATTTATTTTGAAAAGAAAACAAAAATATTTTTGTATTGTATTTGATAAGTAACTTGGAAACTTTTAACGAACAAGGCAAATTTATTGCAAAATTATTTTTAAAAAAATATTAAGGCAACTGAACGTGTATGTAAATATTGGGAAGTTATTTTTTTTCCAAACACTTAACCACACTTTGTTCCCTTTGTTTTAAAATATTTTTATAAAACTTTGAAATTTAGATAAAATCAGTTAATTTAACAATGAATTCAAAAAAAATGTTTTGATATTCTTTTGCGTGTTTTATTAATGTTTTTAGGTGTAGTTTCACTACGTAAGCAGTAGGAAACTAAGAAAAAAAAAAGGTGCAATATTTTTTTTAATAATTTTTATCATAAGTTGTGATATGATGCAAAACAATTTGTTTTGCCATTCAAGCAAAGTCCAACCTCGCAGCAAGAACAGGACCACCTTATACGGTGAGGCTCAGATGCTGTACTGCAACGTGTACACCACGGAGTTGAACCATTTTTTTTTTTTTATTAATTCGTTTTTATTTTATTAATTCATAACAATCTTATATACTAGACAAAAATGCTTAAAACTAGTTGGGACGAATGGTGAAATTATATTTTAACTTACTGGCCCTCGGCAGGCACTCTAAGCTAAACTTAATCTTTGTCTTTCTTAAACTATGTCTTTCGACTTAACCTAACAAATATTGTTCATAATATTTAAAAAATTATTATGTTTAAAAATATGTAATAAGAAAATTGAAAAAACTTATTAACTGAACATTTCTGTGAAAATTATACTAACTTAAATTCTACCTTAAAATAAAATTAAAACTAAATAAAACTTAACTAGACTTACAAACTAACTTAACTTACCCCGGGCCGAAAGGGTTCGACGAGGGAGTTCCCTCACTCTCTAACCACCAGAATGTTTGATGTTGCAATCCAACATCCCGAACATCTCGCCTTGACACCGCCGTACTGAAGCGGAGGAGACCCTCCTCAGCTCGTCGTGCGACGGAACGGTCGTCGTTGAGTCGCCCATCCAGAGTTGAACGGGCGATGTGAAAGAGAAGCGGTACCGCATTCTTGTCTTGTATCAGACCGTGCTTATCAAAATGGAGGAATGCTTCTGGGGGGACGAAGCCGTTATACCGTACCCTTTCATGGTACTGAGGATTGGGGTAGTAAGCCCTCGAGATCAGGTTATTAACAGAGTTCATCGCTCTGTCAGTATGACCTCGAATCATCTTCACCAGGAAATTGTCTACTCGTATCAGGTTCGCCCTGCTGTATAAAACCTCATTGGAGTAGAATTTTCTGTACTGGGACTCTGGTGTTCTGTAAAGGCGACAACATGTAGCAAATCACCTTCACCCTCGCATCGAGTTGGCTGTGGTAAAACAGTCTCTTTGTAAGAGCGAAAGCGCCTCGGGCTCGGGCTAGAGCAGCATCTACATGTTTGTTAAAATATAGATATTGATCTAGCCAGATCCCCAGGTATCTGACTACAGCCCTTTGCACCAGTGGTTGCCCGTGACGCCCAACAATTGAGAACTTTCGCCAATTCTTTTTTGTATCCGCCGAAGCCTTATACAACGGGGTCCTGAACAGTATGGTTTCCGACTTCTGAAAGTTGATATTCAACTTCCAGTCATCGCAACTTCTCATGAATGAGTCGAAGTCACCCTGCGCGAGAGTAGTGATGTTCTCGATCTTTTTACCTGATCTGTACACAATCAAGTCGTCGGCGTAAGCAATTACGTGAGGAAGAGAACTTATCAGATCGCTCAAGAAAATGTTGAACAGGATCGGCGAATTAACGGCACCCTGTTGGAGACCATTTTTTACTTCAAATATACCTGCAGAGGTCACATTGCCATTCTTGACGACGAACCTTCTACCAGTAAGCATGTTACACAGTAGGTACAGCAGTGGTTTACACATGCCTAGCCCATTGAGTTTGTAAAAAAGTCCTTCTAACCATACGGTGTCGAAGGCCTTCTCCAGGTCAATCAGGCAGGCACCCGTACATTGTTTCTGGCTCTTGTTCCATTGGATATCCGACACCAGTTTCGACGCGGCATGAATATTGTGCTGCCCCGCTTTGAAACCGAATTGGTTATCCGGAATTATATGTTTTTCCTCTGTCCAGTTGGTCAGAGCTCTATTTATCACCTTCTCAAATACCTTGCTGATGTTCGGAAGGAGACTAATTGACCGGAGGTTGCACGGATTCGAAGAATCTTTTCCTCGCTTGGATATGGGTTGCACAATCGCAGTTTTCCAATGCTCCGGATAATGGACATTATTCAGAGCATTGTTAAACAGGATAGTGTACATATTAACCACATCTAGGGGAAGATGTCTTAGCACAATGTTCGAGATCCCGTCGATTCCAACTGACTTTTTCTTCTTTAGTGATTCGAAGACCGCTTGGAGGTCTGTCTTCGCTATGAACGGGGGATGAATCTCTTCGTCGGCGATGACATTATCTGCCATGTTATCTTCATTGAACACGACAAAGCCGAAGTTCTCAGATCGCCATTGTTGCATGTCTTCTCGAAGTTGCGAGTTGCTAGATTGTACGCAGTTCTCCAGGTCGTGGTTTGGGCGAACACTCACATTCACCTTATACACTTCCGGAAAGACCGCGCCTAGTACCTCCATTTTTTCTTGCGGGTCTTCGACCACAAAGAAGTTATCGTCGAGTACGGCGTTATCTGGATCAATACCTGCTGTAGTCAGTATTTGTTCATTGTCCGTCGTTCTGGGGAGCTTAAGACACTGAAGATCGCTACGCTTACTGCGAAAGAATTTGTTTATTTGCGGGAACATGCTCGGGTTGTTGGATCTTACAGCCCGAATCTTATTGTTCCAATGCATGTTAACAGAAAGTCTGTAGTTCTGAACAATTAATGTTTGAATGTTTTTGATGGGCTATTTCAGTGTCTTAATCTCCTCATCTCCTCTGTCAGTAAACCGTCTGTACAAGGTTTTTAATCTTGACAGCAGTCTACTTAATTGTTGGTGGAGTGCGTCAATTGTGCATTGCGGTACAAGTTTTCTTTGTTTGTGCGTGTATACCGTGGTATCGTACTGTCCATCGTTTCTATTGGACGGAATGTGGAACGCATTCGAGGAGACTGCTCTGGTCATTTGTCTGGAGAAGCGTGTCCAGCGTGTCCTACTATAATTGTAGGGATACGTTTGACCAAACTCCTAATTCCGCAATATCGTTGGGGATCTTGATTTCGGCACTGAGTCCGCAATGGTCACTGATATACACGAAAGTGTTCAAACTTCTGGGGCAGGTCGAGATCTCTGTTGCTTTCAAATCGAGTCTGTACTCGACACTGTGCAAGCAATATCAGCTGTAAAGGTGGTCCCTCTACTATTGCAAACTATGTTTCCCCAATATCCGTGGCGAGCATTTAAGTCCCCGGCCAAAATCAAATAGTTCTCCTCCGAGTTCAGTCTAAGACATCAAAAGAGTGAATCGAGCTCTGATATAGTCTTTCTCGAACTAGGGGAGCCGGAGGAGTAGACCGATACCGCATACAGCTTCTTTCCACTGCGGAGAGAAATGCACACGATGCATGCCTCCAACTCCTGAAACCGTCGAACTTTACTACTATACACTACTTTGTGATTAATGTGCTTGGTTTCGCTAATCAGAAATAGCTCTATATAAATTCATTTATTTTGAAAAGAAAACAAAAATATTTTTGTATTGTATTTGATAAGTAACTTGGAAACTTTTAACGAACAAGGCAAATTTATTGCAAAATTATTTTTAAAAAAATATTAAGGCAACTGAACGTGTATGTAAATATTGGGAAGTTATTTTTTTTCCAAACACTTAACCACACTTTGTTCCCTTTGTTTTAAAATATTTTTATAAAACTTTGAAATTTAGATAAAATCAGTTAATTTAACAATGAATTCAAAAAAAATGTTTTGATATTCTTTTGCGTGTTTTATTAATGTTTTTAGGTGTAGTTTCACTACGTAAGCAGTAGGAAACTAAGAAAAAAAAAAGGTGCAATATTTTTTTTAATAATTTTTATCATAAGTTGTGATATGATGCAAAACAATTTGTTTTGCCATTCAAGCAAAGTCCAACCTCGCAGCAAGAACAGGACCACCTTATACGGTGAGGCTCAGATGCTGTACTGCAACGTGTACACCACGGAGTTGAACCATTTTTTTTTTTTTTATTAATTCGTTTTTATTTTATTAATTCATAACAATCTTATATACTAGACAAAAATGCTTAAAACTAGTTGGGACGAATGGTGAAATTATATTTTAACTTACTGGCCCTCGGCAGGCACTCTAAGCTAAACTTAATCTTTGTCTTTCTTAAACTATGTCTTTCGACTTAACCTAACAAATATTGTTCATAATATTTAAAAAATTATTATGTTTAAAAATATGTAATAAGAAAATTGAAAAAACTTATTAACTGAACATTTCTGTGAAAATTATACTAACTTAAATTCTACCTTAAAATAAAATTAAAACTAAATAAAACTTAACTAGACTTACAAACTAACTTAACTTACCCCGGGCCGAAAGGGTTCGACGAGGGAGTTCCCTCACTCTCTAACCACCAGAATGTTTGATGTTGCAATCCAACATCCCGAACATCTCGCCTTGACACCGCCGTACTGAAGCGGAGGAGACCCTCCTCAGCTCGTCGTGCGACGGAACGGTCGTCGTTGAGTCGCCCATCCAGAGTTGAACGGGCGATGTGAAAGAGAAGCGGTACCGCATTCTTGTCTTGTATCAGACCGTGCTTATCAAAATGGAGGAATGCTTCTGGGGGGACGAAGCCGTTATACCGTACCCTTTCATGGTACTGAGGATTGGGGTAGTAAGCCCTCGAGATCAGGTTATTAACAGAGTTCATCGCTCTGTCAGTATGACCTCGAATCATCTTCACCAGGAAATTGTCTACTCGTATCAGGTTCGCCCTGCTGTATAAAACCTCATTGGAGTAGAATTTTCTGTACTGGGACTCTGGTGTTCTGTAAAGGCGACAACATGTAGCAAATCACCTTCACCCTCGCATCGAGTTGGCTGTGGTAAAACAGTCTCTTTGTAAGAGCGAAAGCGCCTCGGGCTCGGGCTAGAGCAGCATCTACATGTTTGTTAAAATATAGATATTGATCTAGCCAGATCCCCAGGTATCTGACTACAGCCCTTTGCACCAGTGGTTGCCCGTGACGCCCAACAATTGAGAACTTTCGCCAATTCTTTTTTGTATCCGCCGAAGCCTTATACAACGGGGTACTGAACAGTATGGTTTCCGACTTCTGAAAGTTGATATTCAACTTCCAGTCATCGCAACTTCTCATGAATGAGTCGAAGTCACCCTGCGCGAGAGTAGTGATGTTCTCGATCTTTTTACCTGATCTGTACACAATCAAGTCGTCGGCGTACGCAATTACGTGAGGAAGAGAACTTATCAGATCGCTCAAGAAAATGTTGAACAGGATCGGCGAATTAACGGCACCCTGTTGGAGACCATTTTTTACTTCAAATATACCTGCAGAGGTCACATTGCCATTCTTGACGACGAACCTTCTACCAGTAAGCATGTTACACAGTAGGTACAGCAGTGGTTTACACATGCCTAGCCCATTGAGTTTGTAAAAAAGTCCTTCTAACCATACGGTGTCGAAGGCCTTCTCCAGGTCAATCAGGCAGGCACCCGTACATTGTTTCTGGCTCTTGTTCCATTGGATATCCGACACCAGTTTCGACGCGGCATGAATATTGTGCTGCCCCGCTTTGAAACCGAATTGGTTATCCGGAATTATATGTTTTTCCTCTGTCCAGTTGGTCAGAGCTCTATTTATCACCTTCTCAAATACCTTGCTGATGTTCGGAAGGAGACTAATTGACCGGAGGTTGCACGGATTCGAAGAATCTTTTCCTCGCTTGGATATGGGTTGCACAATCGCAGTTTTCCAATGCTCCGGATAATGGACATTATTCAGAGCATTGTTAAACAGGATAGTGTACATATTAACCACATCTAGGGGAAGATGTCTTAGCACAATGTTCGAGATCCCGTCGATTCCAACTGACTTTTTCTTCTTTAGTGATTCGAAGACCGCTTGGAGGTCTGTCTTCGCTATGAACGGGGGATGAATCTCTTCGTCGGCGATGACATTATCTGCCATGTTATCTTCATTGAACACGACAAATCCGAAGTTCTCAGATCGCCATTGTTGCATGTCTTCTCGAAGTTGCGAGTTGCTAGATTGTACGCAGTTCTCCAGGTCGTGGTTTGGGCGAACACTCACATTCACCTTATACACTTCCGGAAAGACCGCGCCTAGTACCTCCATTTTTTCTTGCGGGTCTTCGACCACAAAGAAGTTATCGTCGAGTACGGCGTTATCTGGATCAATACCTGCTGTAGTCAGTATTTGTTCATTGTCCGTCGTTCTGGGGAGCTTAAGACACTGAAGATCGCTACGCTTACTGCGAAAGAATTTGTTTATTTGCGGGAACATGCTCGGGTTGTTGGATCTTACAGCCCGAATCTTATTGTTCCAATGCATGTTAACAGAAAGTCTGTAGTTCTGAACAATTAATGTTTGAATGTTTTTGATGGGCTATTTCAGTGTCTTAATCTCCTCATCTCCTCTGTCAGTAAACCGTCTGTACAAGGTTTTTAATCTTGACAGCAGTCTACTTAATTGTTGGTGGAGTGCGTCAATTGTGCATTGCGGTACAAGTTTTCTTTGTTTGTGCGTGTATACCGTGGTATCGTACTGTCCATCGTTTCTATTGGACGGAATGTGGAACGCATTCGAGGAGACTGCTCTGGTCATTTGTCTGGAGAAGCGTGTCCAGCGTGTCCTACTATAATTGTAGGGATACGTTTGACCAAACTCCTAATTCCGCAATATCGTTGGGGATCTTGATTTCGGCACTGAGTCCGCAATGGTCACTGATATACACGAAAGTGTTCAAACTTCTGGGGCAGGTCGAGATCTCTGTTGCTTTCAAATCGAGTCTGTACTCGACACTGTGCAAGCAATATCAGCTGTAAAGGTGGTCCCTCTACTATTGCAAACTATGTTTCCCCAATATCCGTGGCGAGCATTTAAGTCCCCGGCCAAAATCAAATAGTTCTCCTCCGAGTTCAGTCTAAGACATCAAAAGAGTGAATCGAGCTCTGATATAGTCTTTCTCGAACTAGGGGAGCCGGAGGAGTAGACCGATACCGCATACAGCTTCTTTCCACTGCGGAGAGAAATGCACACGATGCATGCCTCCAACTCCTGAAACCGTCGAACTTTACTACTATACACTACTTTGTGATTAATGTGCTTGGTTTCGCTAATCAGAAATAGCTCTGGGCCACTGCAAGGATCTTATATGTGATCTCCGTCTGCGCAGCCATCAAGACTGGTGACGTGCTTGGTTCTGCAGGAGCCCCAGAATTTGGCTTACCTGCTCCTCTAACCGATCCATACGCCTTTCAATGGAGGATTTAAAATCGGGAGTGTGATCGTGTGCTCTTGGCACTGTAGGCTGCGGCACTACCTTCGGTAGCTCCTTTCCCGTGCTCCTCTGACCAGACGCCATTTGGGCGTATGTCACTTAAGGGGTGACGGTTATGGCTGCCCCGATTGGATTTTTCACTGGGGACTGCTTCTGCAGAACTGTCTTTGCTTTCCGCTCTTGGAACTTAGGCCAACCCCTATAGTTAGCAGTGTGCCCCGCGTTTCCGCAGAGTACGCACTTGAGCTGACTTTTGTCAGCTGCTCCCTCTTTCCCCAGCGGGCATTCCTCAGCCGAAGAAGAACTCTTATTGAATGAATATTGCTATTAATTTATATAGACCCAGTGTAGCAACATAATAAGATAAGGGAATTGCACAAAGCCGATGAATTACATGCAATAACAAAATATAGACAATCAGACAATATAGGCAATCAAATGACAGGCAAACCTACACAAAATCATACAATCAATTACAACAGGTGCGGAGCAATTCATGCAAATTGTAATTGGCCGCCATATTGAGATAAATACTCCAGATAACACAAAATAGGGCATTACTCAGAGCAGCGTTAGAGAATAAAACAAGTGTATTCTCTGAATGATAATAGTCAAAGAAGTACATTTTCACATATTCAAAAAACTCTGATGAATGTCTTGTTTTATACGGTCGAGTGTAGACAGGCTAAAAACTGGACACGGTTTTGATGGATGCATGAATCACCTCCTCTCTAGGATACAACTGTAGGAAAGCTATAATATCAACCACTTATTCAATGAGTCCAAGGCCGCATATAACTGCATTTGAGCAGACGAGTTGTACATTGCTATGTCCAGTTTTAACATTCTTCTCAAACTTGCACTCAAAACTGAAGACGCACACCAGCAAAGAGAAAATATGTCGTATTGTACGGTATTTCTTCGTTAAAGACGAACACGAAAACCAGGAGGTGCAACGATCTGGTGCGAGGTGCGACGACCTGGTGCGGAGGACAATGATTTGCGCGTGTGCTCCTGGAATGTAAGAACACTCTACACTCCAAGGGCAGCTCATAAACTGGAAAAGATCCTAACGCACTAAAAGGCGGATATTACTGACATTCATGAAATACGCTGGACAAGACAAGGAATAATGAAGTCCATCAGCCTTATATGTGATGGAGTTGAACCATATTTCGGCAAATGTTACTATTTGTCAAACTTTTTTTAAACGGCTCTTGGTCCACGGCGCACGGCTGTTTGTTGCGTCGAACAGATTTTCAATATTTGTTTCAGGATTTTCCTTTTCTTCACCACCAAATCAGATTCGATATCCGATGAATAAAATCGGAAAAATCTAAAATCTGAAATTCTTCCGAACCCATCGCCTCTAGGTCAAATCAAAAAAACGATCATTGCTTGAAATTAAAATAAAAAAAAAATTTTATTCCCTACTGGGTTCACAGTGAAATCATCTCCAAAAACCTTGATAAATGGGTCCCGTTTCATAAGTTGGTAATAACTATATTTTGTATGACAACAAAATAACTAATTCTTGCATTTACGCAAAAAACAACTAACTAATAATAATTTTTCACTGCACAAGAAAAAAGCACTTCAAATGACACGAACCATCAGATGTGAATGCACTCAAAATAACATTCATTTTTTTTTTTTTTCATTCAGACAATCATTCAAACTGCACAGATATGTAGGTCGGCCATAGGTAGTGGTCATTTTAGTATTAAAAAAAATAAAGGCTTCGAAAAATACTCAATAAGCTGCAAGACACTAGAGCATCATGAAGCTCTTAAGAGGTGTCTAAAGCGTTCGATGACGGAGTTCTTCTCCTTCACACCAAAAGGAAGAAAACTCCAGTCAAAATTACTAAAGATCGCTGCACCGCTCGAATCGGATGAGATTTTCCAACTGCTCAAAGAGCAAGTGTGTGACGGTCTCGAGTTCGTCGGGGTCAAGCCCTTCACCACAGCCAAGGCAAAAAGAGAGGGACGGAAATTACCGTTCTTCATTCTACAGCTGTCACCCAATAGCAAAGTAGATAAGCTAAAAGATATAACAACATTAGCTGACTATGATTGCGTATGGGAAAGTATTAAAAGGCGCGACGGCATTATACAATGCGTTCGCTGCCAAAGGTTTGGGCACGCCGCGTCGAACTGCCAAATGTGGCCTCGATGCGTGAAGTGCAGTGAAAACCACAAGGCGGAGTAATGCCCGCTGGGGAAAGAGGGAGCAGCTGACAAAAGTCAGCTCAAGTGCGTTCTCTGCGGAAACGCGGGGCACACCGCTAACTATCGGGGCTGCCCTAAGTTCCAAGAGCGGAAAGCAAAGACGGTTCTGCAGAAGCAGCCCCCAGTGAAAAATCCACTCGGGGCAGCCATAACCGTCACCCCTCAAGTGACCTACGCCCAAATGGCGTCTGGTCAGAGGAGTACGGGAGAGCAGCAGCTGCCGAAGGTAGTGCAGCAACCTTCAGTGCCAAGACCACACGATCCAACGCCAGATTGGAAATCCTCCATTGAAAGGCGTATGGATCGGTTAGAGGAGCAGGTAAGCCAAATTCTGGCGCTCCTGCAGAACCAAGCACGTCACCAGTCTTAATGGCTGCGCAGACGGAGAGCACATATAAGATCCTTGCAGTAAATGCAAATTCATTGATAGGGATCCCGCGAAAAACGAGCTCTATAGATTCTTGGACGATCAAAGCCAAGAGCTATTTCTGATTAGCGAAACTAAGCTAACTCAGAGAGGCACATTAAACACAAAGTTGTGTATAGTAGTGAAGTTCGACGGTTTCAAGAGTTGGAGGCCTGCATCGTGTGCATTTCTCTCCGCAGTGGAAAGAAGCTGTATGCGGTGTCGGTCTACTCCTCCGGCTGCCCTAGTTCCAGAACGACTATATCAGAGCTCGATTCACTCTTTCGATGTCTAAGACTGGACTCGGAGGAGAACTATTTCATTTTGGCCGGGGACTTAAATGCCCGACATGGATATTGGGGAAACATAGTTTCCAATTATAGAGGGGACCACTTTACAACTGGTATTGCTTACACAGTGTCGAGTATAGACTCGATTTGAAAGCAACAGAGATCTCGTCATATCCTAGAAGCGGTTCTTACTTGGATATCCTGCTGTTCAACGCAGGACTGCAGCTGACAGACACAAACTCACAAACGGTAAACTGTTTGAACACTTTCCTGTATCTCAGCGACCATTGCGGACTCAGTGCCGAAATCAAGATCCCCAACGATATTGCGGAATTAGGAGAGTTTGTTCAAACGTATCCCTACAATTACAGTAGGACACGCTGGACACGCTTCTCCAGACAAATGACGAGAGCAGTTTCCCCGAATGCGCTCCACATACCGTCCAATAGAAACTTGTCAAACGAGGAGATTGACATGTATCTTATACAATTGGACGAGACAACAAAACGAACAATGGACAGTACGATACCACGGTATACACGCACAAACAACGAAAACTTGTACCGCAATGCGACAATTGACGCACTACATCGACTGAAAAGTAGACTCCTGTCAAGATTAAAAACCTTGTACAGGCGGTTTACTGACAGAGGAGATGAGGAGATTAAGACACTGAAATAGCCCATCAAATCATTCAAACATTAATTGTTCAGAACTACAGACTTTCTGTTAACATGCATTGGAACAATAAGATTCGGGCTGTAAGATCCAACAACCCGAGCATGTTCCCGCAAATAAACAAATTCTGTCGCAGTAAGCGTAGCGATCTTCCGTGTCTTAAGCTCCCCAGAACGACGGACAATGAACAAATACTGACTACAGCAGGTATTGATCCAGATAACGCCGTACTCGACGATAACTTCTTTGTGGTCGAAGACCCGCAAGAAAAAATGGAGGTACTAGGCGCGGTCTTTCAGGAAGTGTATAAGGTGAATGTGAGTGTTCGCCCAAACCACGACCTGGAGAACTGCGTACAATCTAGCAACTCGCAACTTCGAGAAGACATGCAACAATGGCGATCTGAGAACTTCGGCTTTGTCGTGTTCAATGAAGATAACATGGCAGATAATGTCATCGGCGACGAAGGGGTTCTTCCCCCGTTCATAGCGAAGACAGAGCTCCAAGCGGTCTTCGAATCACTTAAGAAGAAAAAGTCAGTTGGAATCGACGTGATCTCGAACATTGTGCTAAGACATCTCCCCCTAGATGTCGTTAAGATGTACACTATCCTGTTTAACAATGCTCTGAATAATGTCCATTATCCTTAGCATTGGAAAACTGCGATTGTGCAACCCATATCCAAGCGAGGTAAAGATTCTTCGAATCCGTGCAACCTCCGGTCAATTAATCTCCTTCCGAACATCAGCAAGGTATTCGAGAAGGTGATAAATAGAGCTCTGACCAACTGGACAGAGGACGAACATATAATTCCGGATAACCAATTCGGTTTCAAAGCGGGGCATGACACTATTCATGCCGCGTCGAAACTGGTGTCGGATATCCAATGGAACAAGAGCCAGAAACAATGTACGGGTACCTGCCTGATTGACCTGGAGAAGGCCTTCGACACCGTATGGTTAGAAGGACTTTTTTACAAGCTCAATGGGCTAGGCATTAGTAAATCACTGCTGTACCTACTGTGTAACATGCTTACTGGTAGAAGGTTCGTCGTCAAGAATGGCAATGTGACCTCTGCAGGTATTTTTGAAGTAAAAAATGGTCTCCAACAGGGTGCCGTTAATTCGCCGATCCTGTTCAACATTTTCTTGAGCGATCTGATAAGTTCTCTTCCTCACGTAATTGCGTACGCCGACGACTTGATTGTGTACAGATCAGGTAAAAAGATCGAGAACATCACTACTCTCGCGCAGGGTGACTTCGACTCATTCATGAGAAGTTGCGATGACTGGAAGTTGAATATCAACTTTCAGAAGTCGGAAACCATACTGTTCAGGACCCCGTTGTATAAGGCTTCGGCGGATACAAAAAAGAATTGGCGAAAGTTCTCAATTGTTGGGCGTCACGGGCAACCACTGGCGCAAAGGACTGTAGTCAGATACCTGGGGATCTGGCTAGATCAATATCTATATTTTAACAAACATGTAGATGCTGCTCTAGCCCGAGCCCGAGGCGCTTTCGCTCTTACAAAGAGACTGTTTTACAACAGCCAACTCAATGCGAGGGTGAAAGTAATCTGCTACATGGCCCTCATCCGGCCAATGCTCACCTATGGCTGTCCCGTGTGGTTCAACGTGAGTGCAAGCTTGATGGAAAAGATTCGGGTGTTTGAGAGGGCTTGTCTTAGGGCTTGCCTTCGCCTTTACAGAACACCAGAGTCCTAGCACAAAAAATTCTACTCCAATCAGGTCTTATACAACGGGGCGACTCGGCCAACAACCTGATCTCTGGGGCTTACTACCCCAATTCTCAGTACCATGAAAGGGTACGTCATAACGGCTTCGTCCCCCCAGAAGCATTCCTCCATTTGGACAAACACGGTCTGATACAAAATGAAAATGCGGTACCGCTCCTCTTCCACATCGCCCGTTCGACTGTGGATGGGCGACTCAACCACGACCGTTCCGTCGCACAACGAGCTGACGAGATGTTCGGGATGTTGCAATGCAACACCGAAAATTCTGGTGGCTGTGCAGGGTACTCCCTCATCGAACCCTTTAGACCCGGGTTAAAAACGGGCAGTGCATGTCGGTCTTTGTCTTGCAGCTGATTAAACGCTATTTTATCCGCCGCAACCTATGGCCTACATATCTTAGTGTAGTTTTTAGGGTAGTGTTAACTTATATGTACAAGTATATAAAATAAAAAAAAAAATAAAATAAAAAAAAAAAGAACTAAAAAAAAAAAAAAAGTTTCCACATGTGTCCATTATGTGTATACACATGTATATTAAGGACATATGCATATATATGTGCGTACATCATAATATACACATATATATATGTATGCATGTTTAGTTTAAGGTAGTTTCAGTTATTTTAAGGTAGTAAGTAAGTTAGTATATAAGTTTTAGTAAAATCAGTTCTGATATTAAGTTTTTTCTAATTTTCTTAATCTTAAATTACGGTTAAATTTATTTACTTTTAAAAATGCATTGTTAGGTTAAGTCGAAACACATAGTTTAAGATTAAGTTTAGCTTAGAGTGCCCGCCTAGGGCCAGTAAGTTAAAAGTAGTATAAATGTTCGTCTAACTAGTTTTAAGCATTTTTGTCTAGTATTTAAGTGTTTGTTATGAATTCAGCAAATAAAAATGAACTAAAATGAAAATGAAAATGCACTCAAAATCACTGACAATGCATTGAAAATTATCCAAAAACAATTTTTTTACCATTTTAAAACGAATAACAGTTTGTATAAATGCGTGCCATGGTTTTACCAATGCTCCATAAGGAATGTAGAAAAAAATATTAAATGTGTGGTTTTACTGCGAAACCACTAGGCAACAAAGGATTAATGTGGTACTCTCTGCGGCAGCTGGGACATCTTAAACTACAATTGTCCGAGCTTGGTATGGCATTCATAAACTTCTGTTTTTTTCCAAAAATCTGAAAGAAATAACCGCCGTGTAGTACAGTTTTTGTCACCGTCAATTAGTACATTTATTGGCGGTGCCAATAATTGTAGCCCCATATAAACAAGTTATTGCCACCCCTTGGCAATAATTGAATCCATTTTTTTTTTTGATACAAATGCAGACCCATTAAAACAAATTACAGTTAATTGAATGGTAAAAAGATAAAATTGTTGCTTCTTTATGTGCTCAAGCGGATACAGTGGTAGTTATAGTTATAGTTTCTTTATTGTAGCAATGAATTACATTTTCTTTAAAAAAAAATGACATAATCTACAGACAAATCACATATTTACTACCTTGGTACTGAAAAACTTAGGAAAAGCTACAGAAAAACCTTCATTAAACACAAAATTATATAAACTCAAGACTTTGGGGATGAAAGAAGGTGAAGCGATGACCGACTTTTGAATTTCAATTGATTTCTATCACAATTGGGTTAAAGTGGTAGTAAATGGGTTAAGACACAATTCTTGGGATTGGAGTCAGTCATACAAAATGTACAAAGCGTACGATTGCAATATTTGAAGGACACAGCTTCTCTTCAGATCCGTCAATTACAATAGAACCGCTCTGCTCCGTCACCAGTGTTCGAACCTCAAAAAGGTCGGATTATCATAACAAATTTGAATAAATAATCTTTCCACTTAAGTGCGACTACTTTGTTCTCCACAAAATTTTTTGGAATAAATCCACAAAACCTGTTGTAATTAATGAAAACGAGCAATATTGTATGATTACGTATATACTCGTAGTTCTTCGAAGCTAGGCTAGAGGGTTCCTTCATTCCTTGCGGCGCGGAATATAGGGGTTCAACTGTGTGCTATAGATATATGTATTGTATGTGTATTGTCTTTTGACAATATCAATCGACATTTTATAAATTCATTCCATAACACCGATGTTAAGTAGCATCGATGTTTTGTGTTAAAGTATGTGGGTGAACACAAAAAAAATCGAACATCTTCAAATCAATTCAAATCAAGGTAACTTCTATTGTCTTCGTTTATCGTAACTAAAATGACCTGACTCAGAAAAGCACAATATCTTCAAGTTACCGACATTCTATGGGGCTGTAAAATCGTCGAAATCGATTTACGACTAACCATATCCAAGTTCACCTTAATTCCCAAGAAACACTTCCTTCTCATAAAAGAACAATGTCCCAAACACAAGCTTGTATCAGCTACCAAAAGTATTACCCTTGCGTCACCCTCAATAGAAACCGTCTTCCGAAAAGTGACTGGTCATAAAGTGAACTTTAATAAGAGCAGGACTGTAATAAAACAGATGTAGGAGTACCAATAAACGGATACATATTGTTTTTTTTGGAAACGTATTCCTGAAAGAACAGTAAAAACATTTATTTCGTACTTTTCTGTGGTTTTACGTACGATTTTGTTCTCATCCTAAATATGTACGTAAGATTCTACTTACGTAAAGAATACAATAATTTGTCACACCATTGGGGGTTATCCAGATCTCCAAAGGTGAAAATATTTTTCTCGGAAATTCTCTGGACACTAGACATGTCGTTGCGTTCGGTTATTTATTCCGTCGCACAAAAATTAAGACGTAAATTTTACTACATGAGCATATAAAGGTAAATAGAGATCAGGTGTGCTAGTTGCTTTTTGTGATTTAATAAATCCCTAAACGTTAATAAAAGCTTGTGAGAGCATGAGATAAAATGGAAAAGTGTGCGACGGAATGGAGTTTAAGTATCCTCATACCAGAGAAAAAATCACAAAAGCTTGTGTGCATTAATGAAAGTAAAGTGAAGATGTTCTTAGATCTTGATTGTCTCATAAGCCTAAGTAAATGAATGGCCTAAGGGACTCTTGTCTATCTTAGCTACATGCAGACTAATCTGCAAATATTAATTGTAGGACTGTTTGTTAATCTGTACTGAAACTTACATAAAGTGTACTCATATTTTACGCATACAATTGTTTTTTGGATTGGATTGTAAATTGCCTAAAAGCGAAATTTGGAATATGTACAGCTTCAGGATCATTCTATTTTACATTGGTTTTTCTGCATTTTGTAATTAGAAAGATTGCAATTTGATTGACTATTCATAACTTTAGAAATTAGTCGTTTCTAAACTGTTATTCAGTGGATTCGATAACGAATAATATACTCAACTAACCTACGTAAGCATTCAGAAAAATTAATAGTTTACATCGCAGCTTACATATTTGAATTATAAGTTTTTTATATCTAAAATTAAATATTTACATTTTAGAAAAAAGACAAGTCATTCACCTATATTTTTCCACACACTTATGTTATCCTTTTTCCTTTTTTGTTTTGCTTGTCCGCTCCCTTCCTCTTTCTATCCCATCTCTGTTTCACCTTTCTAATGTATTATAGTTTAAGTCTAAAATTAAAAGAAAATGTAATCTTGAATTATATCCCTAAGTACTAAAAAGGATTCTGTCTTAATGTGCAAACTAATCAAAGGAAATAAATTGAAATTCATTGATGTTATTCTGCATGGCCACGATCGATCTTTTCTGAGGATACGACGTTAACTATACGAGACGATTTAGTGTCATGTACATTATGTTTAATTACATATCATGTCACTAACGCCTATGAATTATTGCATTTGGAAACATCTCTCAACGAATTATTGCAATTAATTAAAGTAAATCCATTAATCTTCACAGAACCAACCGGTCGTATTTTAATAGTGAATATTATTGAATGTCAGAATCGCGAACTAAATAAAAGCAGATAAGATATCCGATACAAGAACTGAACGGTTTTATCAACGTTATATAAATTTTGTTTATCATCCAAAATTGACTTAATTTCAAGCTTAGCTTAATAAAAGAAAATGTAATCTTGAATTATATCCCTAAGTACTAAAAAGGATTCTGTCTTAATGTGCAAACTAATCAAAGGAAATAAATTGAAATTCATTGATGTTATTCTGCATGGCCACGATCGATCTTTTCTGAGGATACGACGTTAACTATACGAGACGATTTAGTGTCATGTACATTATGTTTAATTACATATCATGTCACTAACGCCTATGAATTATTGCATTTGGAAACATCTCTCAACGAATTATTGCAATTAATTAAAGTAAATCCATTAATCTTCACAGAACCAACCGGTCGTATTTTAATAGTGAATATTATTGAATGTCAGAATCGCGAACTAAATAAAAGCAGATAAGATATCCGATACAAGAACTGAACGGTTTTATCAACGTTATATAAATTTTGTTTATCATCCAAAATTGACTTAATTTCAAGCTTAGCTTCATAACCAGTTCAGTAATTTGGATCTGAAATACCCGTACTACTCTACTTATACATTTATTTATTTATTTATTTATTTAATCACTTCTTTATTTATCCATTCATTAATTGGTTTATTCATTTATCTATTGATTGATTTATTTAGTTAATTACTTATTTATGTATTTATTATGTCTATCATGTACTTATCAATTATTTATTAAATTGTCTCTTGCCTGTTATTACGTCCTTAAACGATTTTTTATTATGGTTGTATAAAATAATGGAAGTTGAAATCAAACCGGGATAACATTTCTTACTTTCCCCTACGAAATATATACATTGTATTTTTGCTACCCTGTTTTATACAATTTTATCTTTTATTCTTTGATTAGTGAAGGTTTTTAGTGGCTTTTCCTTCAAATCATCATAATAACAATAAAATAAATAAATTGTATTATTTGTCAGATGTAAGGTTAAAAACATCAATTCTCTGTATATAAGACTTGTAATAAATTAATTGTATAATTTATGCCACAATACAAATGTAATAACAATAATTAATTGCTTAATAGTATGTCAAAAACAAAAATATACTGACGATGCAACACACCGCAGCGTAAAAAAACGGTACATCATTTGTTAAGCCGCCAAAAGCATTAAATATTGCCAATAACATTGCGTCCAACATTATACCTGGTTTTTAGTTCCCGCAAAAAATCTCCAGAAATTCAAGTAGCTACTTTTATGTCTCCCATCGAGGCAAACGCCGCCAACAAATATACAACTCCTTTCATTAACGGTAGAAGAGAGCAAAAAGCTC
The DNA here is from genome assembly GCA_907269125.1 of Eristalis pertinax. Taxonomy (NCBI): domain Eukaryota; kingdom Metazoa; phylum Arthropoda; class Insecta; order Diptera; family Syrphidae; genus Eristalis; species Eristalis pertinax. The sequence continues at coordinate 93,302,932 of OU026145.1, forward strand.
CCCTAAATAAGAAGTTCAAAGAGCATTTCGCTCCAGAAGTCAACCTAACATTTAAGCGTTATGTGAGTTGTCGGTGTGATGAGCGATGCTGTTGTAAAAGATGTTTGGCTGAAGAACAACTCATTTTTCATTTTCATTTTAGTTCATTTTTATTTACATAATTCATAAACACTTAAATACTTGACAAAAATGCTTAAAATTAGTTGGACAAACATTGCTACTACTTCTAACTTACTGGCCCTAGGCGGGCGCTCTAAGCTAAACTTAATCTTAAACTATGTCTTTCGACTTAATCTAATAATGCATTTGTAAAAGTAAAAAATAAATTTAACTGTAAATTAAACTTAAGAAAATTATAAAAAACTTAATATCCGAACTGATTTTACTAAAACTTATATACTAACTTACATACTACCTTAAAATAACTTAAACTACCTGAAACTAAACTTACATACATATAAACATATGGATCTTATAATATACGCACATATATATAAATATGTCCTTATGGCTTGCTTCTGGGGGGACGAAGCCGTTATGCCGTACCCTTTCATGGTACTGAGAATTGGGGTAGTAAGCCCCCGATTATCTTAAAGTTGATATTCAACTACCAGTCATCGCAACTTCTCATGAATGAGTCGAAGTCACCCTGCGCGAGAGTAGTGATGTTCTCGATCTTTTTACCTGATCTGTACACAATCAAGTCGTCGGCGTACGCAATTACGTGAGGAAGAGAACTTATCAGATCGCTCAAGAAAATGTTGAACAGGATCGGCGAATTAACGGCACCCTGTTGGAGACCATTTTTTACTTCAAATATACCTGCAGAGGTCACATTGCCATTCTTGACGACGAACCTTCTACCAGTAAGCATGTTACACAGTAGGTACAGCAGTGGTTTACTAATGCCTAGCCCATTGAGCTTGTAAAAAAGTCCTTCTAACCATACGGTGTCGAAGGCCTTCTCCAGGTCAATCAGGCAGGCACCCGTTCATTGTTTCTGGCTCTTTTTCCATTGGATATCCGACACCAGTTTCGACGCGGCATGAATATTGTGATGCCCCGCTTTGAAACCGAATTGGTTACCCGGAATTATATGTTTTTCCTCTGTCCAGTTGGTCAGAGCTCTATTTATCACCTTCTCAAATACCTTGCAGGAGACTTGTAGGAGACTAATTGACCGGAGGTTGCACGGATTCGAAGAATCTTTTCCTCGCTTGGATATGGGTCGCAGTTTTCCAATGCTCCGGATAATGTGCATTATTCAGAGCATTGTTAAACAGGATAGTGTACATATTAACCACATCTAGGGGAAGATGTCTTAGCACAATGTTCGAGATCCCGTCGATTCCAACTGACTTTTTCTTCTTTAGTGATTCGAAGACCGCTTGGAGCTCTGTCTTCGCTATGAATTGGGGATGAACCTCTTCGTCGGCGATGACATTATCTGCCATGTTATCTTCATTGAACACGACAGAGCCGATGTTCTCAGATCGTCTTGAAGTTGCGAGTTGCTAGATTGTACTCAGTTCTTCAGGTTGTGGTTTGGGCGAACACTCACATTCACCTTATACACTTCCTGAAAGACCGCGCCTAGTACATCCATTTTTTCTTGCGGGACTTCGACCACAAAGAAGTCGTCGAGTACGGCGTTATCTGGATCAATACCTACTGTAGTCAGTATTTGTACATTGTCCGTCGTTCTGTGGAGCTTAAGACACGGAAGATCGCTATGCTTACTACAAAAATGTTTATTTATCTGCTGAAAATGCTCGGGTTGTTGGATCTTACAGCCCGAATCTTATTGTTCCAATGCATGTTGACAGAAAGTCTGTAGTTCTGAACAATTAATGTTTGAATGTTTTTGATGGGCTATTTCAGTGCCTTAATTTCCTCATCTCGTCTGTCAGTAAACCGTCTGTACAAGGTTTTTAATCTTGACAGCAGTCTACTTAATTGTTGGTGGAGTGCGTCAATTGTCGCATTGCGTGGTATCGTACTGTCCATCGTTTCTATTGGACGGAATGTGGAACGCATTCGAGGAGACTGCTCTGGTCATTTGTCTGGAGAAGCGTGTCCTACTATAATTGTAGGGATACGTTTGACCAAACTCCTAATTCCGCAATATCGTTGGGGATCTTGATTTCGGCACTGAGTCCGCAATGGTCACTGATATACACGAAAGTGTTCAAACAGTTCACCGTTTGTGAGTTTGTGTCTGTCAGCTGCAGTCTTGCGTCGAACAGCAGGAGATCCAGATAAGAGCCACTTCTGGGGCAGGTCGAGATCTCTGTTGCTTTCAAATCGAGTCTGTACTCGACACTGTGCAAGCAATATCAGCTGTAAAGCTGGTCCCTCTACTATTGCAAACTATGTTTCCCCAATATCCGTGGCGAGCATTTAAGTCCCCGGCAAAAATGAAATAGTTCTCCTCCGAGTTCAGTCTAAGACATCGAAAGAGTGAATCGAGCTCTGATATAGTCTTTCTCGAACTAGGGGAGCCGGAGGAGTAGACCGATACCGCATACAGCTTCTTTCCACTGCGGAGAGAAATGCACACGATGCATGCCTCCAACTCCTGAAACCGTCGAACTTTACTACTATACACTACTTTGTGTTTAATGTGCTTGGTTTCGCTAATCAGAAATAGCTCTGGGCTTTGATCGTCCAACAATCTATAGAACTCGTTTTTTCGCGGGATCCCTATCAATGAATTTGCATTCACTGCAAGGATCTTATATGTGATCGCCGTCTGCGCAGCCATCAAGACTGGTGACGTGCTTGGTTCTGCTGGAGCGCCAGAATTTGGCTTACCTGCTCCTCTAACCGATCCATACGCCTTTCAATGGAGGATTTAAAATCGGGAGTTGGATCGTGTGCTCTTGGCACTGTAGGCTGCGGCACTACCTTCGGTAGCTCCTTTCCCGTGCTCCTCTGACCAGACGCCATTTGGGCGTATGTCACTTAAGGGGTGACGGTTATGGCTGCCCCGATTGGATTTTTCACTGGGGACTGCTTCTGCAGAACTGTCTTTGCTTTCCGCTCTTGGAACTTAGGCCAACCCCTATAATTAGCAGTGTGCCCCGCGTTTCCGCAGAGTACGCACTTGAGCTGATTTTTGTCAGCTGCTCCCTCTTTCCCCAGCGGGCATTCCTCAGCCGAAGAAGAAATCTTATTGAATGAATATTGCTATTAATTTACATAGACCCAGTGCAGCAAAATAATAAGATAAGGGAATTGCACAAAGCCGACAAAATATAGACAGCCAGTACATATAACACACTTGAATAAATGCTCAAACAAGCGGCAATCAAATGACAGGCAAACTTACTCAGAGCAGCGTTATAGAATAAAACAAGTGTATTCTCTGAATGATAACAGTCAAAGAAGTACATTTTCACATATTCAAAAAACTCTGATGAATGTCTTGTTTTATACGGTCGAGTGTAGACAGGCTAAAAACTGGACACGGTTTTGATGGATGCATGAATCACCTCCTCTCTAGGATACAACTGGAGGAAAGCTATAATAATATCAACCACTTATTCAATGATTCCAAGGCCGCATGTAACTGCATTTGAGCAGAGGAGTTGTACATTGCTATGTCCAGTTTTAACATTCTTCTCAAACTTGCACTCAAAACTGAAGACGCACAGCAGCAAAGAGAAAATGTGTAGTATTTTACGGTATTTCTTCGTTAAAGACGAACACGAAAACCAGGAGGTAGCGGAAGTCACTTCAGGCTACCTACCGCCTCCGACAAGAAGCCCGTGGTATGATAGCGATTGTGAGCAGAAGAAACGTGCACCCGACAAGGCATACCAAAAAGTGCTGCAACGGAAATCAAACGAGCTAGAACACGGAAGGAGAAGTTTCTACGCCTGAAGAAAAGGTTTTTCGCAAGCTCCCAACTCAAGGATATCGAAGAGTCTAGGGACAGACAGAAAATACGGACATTTTATAAAAAAGCCAAAAGCCTGGCTTCCGATTTTATGAAAGGATCTTCAAAAGTGTGGGGGAAACAACGTTTCCTACAATATTATGTCCAGCGTATTGTGTTGACGTCTAAAACCGTTTTGCACCGCACTAATCCGTACGAAGCCGCACTAGGCTTCCGGCCCTGCAATTTAACTATAGACCAAATGTCCACACTAAGGCAAATCGTAGAGAAGACTTTTTTAAAGCCGCATACGACATGAGTTTGTCTGCCTCGGGGCAAACGTGAACACCATCACTGTGGAGATCCGTCGTAGAATTGCCCTTGGCAACCGGTGCTACTTCGGATTTTTTTGTTTTTTTTTTATAATTTGAGCGGGCTCAAGGGATTGCCAATACGCTTAATGCCTGAAACACAATAGAGCCTTGCTGCTGGCGTTTTCACGTTACGAGTCTAGAGTTTCAAACGCACTTTGAAATGTCAACTCAATTTATCAGCTGTTTTCAATTCACAAATCCCACATGAAAAATACTGTGTCCTTACTACTCCACTAATTTCACCCGAAAAATTAACATCAGTCAGCTGTTGCCATTTCTCAAATGTCAGTTGACTCTCAATTTGAGCGAAGATCTCCCATTTTTTAATGGAGTGTGAGTGAAAGCGCCTCTCGCACTGATTTCTTCCAACATGCGCGAAGCTGTATTATGTGCATAGCATATGAATTGCCTGTGTTGGGAAACAACGCCAGCAGCAAAGCCCTATTGTGTTTCAGACATAGTGTCCGGGGTAAAGACACAGCACGGGCCGAAGATATAGAGGGAGATAGGAAGAGGAGGTACCTGTGTACATTGGCCTTAAATACCTGCGGGTTGTAGTCTGTGGGAAATATTGGGATGGGAAGAGCAACCCATATTCGTGTAGTACGGCTGAAGAACGAGTCTCTAAATTTAACTGTGCTTCCGAAAGTAGGCTTATGGGTAAACTGATGAGCATTCCTGGCGAGACGAGTATTGCGGGTGAATTTATGGAGAGGAGGAATGCAGTTGGCTAGCTCACTTGAGCATCGTTTGTTGGAAAAGCGATAAAATACGGACAAAGAAGAAACGGTACGTCGATGTTCGAGCGAGTTTACTGACTGCGAAATTGTTGTCTCCTATAAGTTTTATCGCTCGCTTTTGGATTCTATCTAGTAGGTGCAGGGTGGTCTTTGGGGCACCAGACCAGATATGAGCGTTTTATACTCAAGCTTGGGGCGGATATTTCCTGTATCGATTAAGGAAACCTAAACAATTCGCAGCATTTTTGGCGACCTCAAATATGTGATCGTTCCAACTAAGTGTTGTGTTGATACACATACCAAGGATGGAAAGCTTTCCGGTTTCATTGACACAAGCGCCATTCACGGATAATGGCTGATTAACAAGGGTTCGCTTGAGTGACAGCAGACAGCATTGAGGTTTTGAAGCATTGAATTCCACTCTCCTGCTCTTTCCGCAGTTAATTAAGCTGTCAAGATCGGAATTCAATGTGCTTAACATACGCTGCCGTTCCAATCCTACGGCCGACGGGCGGGGTCGTGAGTCTTGGAACGCATATGAAAGGCTGAGAGTGCTGTCATCAGCGAAGAAGTGATTTGGATTAGAAGTAGCAGGTCATTTATAAAAATGATAAAAGTGATCGGAGACAGAACAGAGCCTTGGGATACACCAACACTTTAACCCATACAAAACAACTTATAATATATTAAAGAAGAGATTCATCGATACCGTACATTTCTAAAAAGAGCTGGATGCCAAACTCTGTCAATAGAAATATCAAGCTCAACGATCTTGTTTTCGCCTACATTATGCAAAGATTGGTTCCACTTTTCGGTAAGATAGGATCACCAGTGGACCTGTTGTTGCGGAAACCGTACTGCCGGTCATAAAGAAGCTTCTGCGATTCGAGATATTTCATAAGCTGACGATTTATCAGCCTTTCCCTGACCTTAGAAAGAAGCTCCGAGTTGGGTGACGAATATTCGCCCTTTTTTGTGACGGGCTGGACAAATGCTGTTTTCCATCTGCTCGGAAACAGAGCTAAAGAGTAGGATAGATGAAAAAGCTAACGCAGTGGTTTTGCCAGCGCAGAAGAACACCTCTGCAGAAGTATAGGGGGAATACCATCCGGGCTAGCGGGTTTGTGCACTTCCAGATCTTTAACTACTCTCGTAACTGTACGAGTGCGGAACTGGATTTGGCCCATGGAGCCTTGTATGTCCGGAAATTTGTCTCTCTCATCCTGATAGCGTCTTTGCAGCTCGAGTCATACCATGCAATTTTTTTTTGGCCCGATCCAATCGGCTTTCTCGTACAGTCATACTGTTCTTTTAGGAATTTATTCTCTAGCTGTGTGTGGTGATAACGAGAAGTTAGCTGATACGACACAATGGTCAGACAAGTCTAGAGGTGACCTTATGTCATCAGAATATTTATCAGGATTAGAGGTGAGCAACAGGTCCATGGTGTTGGCGGAAAGATCTTCAATGTGAGGTATTCGTGTGGGCCCATTTAATAGCTGGATCAGATTGCTTTATTTACATCAGCAAAGAGTTAGACATAGCTGCGATCGGATGTTGTCTGGATTGAATGTCGAAGCCAATTAGAATTGTGTACATTGATATCGCCCGCAATAGCAATTTCAGTGCGAGGATACAGGGATACAATTCTTGAGATGGAATCGAATAGCATATCAAATTCGTTAAAAGTTGAATTGCTATCTAAGTTCTGTAAATAAAGCAGTAGTGGATTAAATAATTACGGACATGGTGTTTTTACCACAGAAAATTAAACTCCGGATTGGAACAGAGGCCGTATTGTGATTGAAGTTGGTAAGCTACATCACTACGCACGTAGATGGCGGGACCGCGGTGAAAAAAGAAAAGCGGCACCAAGCTATATCCAGGCAGGTTCAAATCCGACAATTCGGTATTCTCACCTACCTGTGTTTCACTTAGCGCCAAGACAGCTGGTTTATATCGGAATAAGTGGACATGAACTGCGAACAGATTCGTTCTTAGCCGACGAACATTGCTCATATCAACCCTAAAGTTTCCCATTGAATACAAGACGGAGATATTAAATAGCCAACTTCGACTACGTGTGGTAAAGCAGAGTTGAGAAGTGCAAATTTCGAATTAGCTTCCCAACAACGATTAGAGCTGGTCCACCAACAAATTCACACTTCTAAAATCCGCTACGTCAGATGCTACGCACTCTCAGTCATTGCATCAACCCGTCTGATGAAATCAAACGGGAGTTGCGACCGAGAATGCGCAGCAGTGGCCTGATGACACCGAAACACTTCACACTAGCACTTGCCATGAACATGAAAACGGAAATGGTACTGTATTTCTTAAGAATTGTGACGCATTAAAGTTTATAGCTTTCCTCCAGTTGTATCCTAGAGAGGAGGTGATTCATGCATCCATCAAAACCGTGTCCAGTTTTTAGCCTGTCTACACTCGACCGTATAAAACAAGACATTCATCAGAGTTTTTTGAATATGTGAAAATGTACTTCTTTGACTGTTATCATTCAGAGAATACACTTGTTTTATTCTATAACGCTGCTCTGAGTAAGTTTGCCTGTCATTTGATTGCCGCTTGTTTGAGCATTTATTCAAGTGTGTTATATGTACTGGCTGTCTATATTTTGTCGGCTTTGTGCAATTCCCTTATCTTATTATTTTGCTGCACTGGGTCTATGTAAATTAATAGCAATATTCATTCAATAAGAGTTCTTCTTCGGCTGAGGAATGCCCGCTGGGGAAAGAGGGAGCAGCTGACAAAAGTCAGCTCAAGTGCGTACTCTGCGGAAACGCGGGGCACACCGCTAACTATAGGGGTTGGCCTAAGTTCCAAGAGCGGAAAGCAAAGACAGTTCTGCAGAAGCAGTCCCCAGTGAAAAATCCCCTCGGGGCAGCCATAACCGTCACCCCTTAAGTGACTTACGCCCAAATGGCGTCTGGTCAGAGGAGCACGGGAAAGGAGCTACCGAAGGTAGTGCCAAGAGCACAGGATCCAACTCCCGATTTTAAATCCTCCATTGAAAGGCGTATGGATCGGTTAGAGGAGCAGGTAAGCCAAATTCTGGCGCTCATGCAGAACCAAGCACGTCACCAGTCTTGATGGCTGCGCAGACGGAGATCACATATAAGATCCTTGCAGTGAATGCAAATTCATTGATAAGGATCCCGCGAAAAAACGAGCTCTATAGATTGTTGGACGATCAAAGCCCAGAGCTATTTCTGATTAGCGAAACTAAGCTAACCCAGAGAGGCACATTGGAGCACAGTAATTATAATAATATTAGAAGAGACCGGCCCAACTCCAATGGTGGAGGCGGTGTTGCGATCTTCATTAAAAATAACATTAAACACAAAGTAGTGTATAGCAGTGAAGTACGACGGTTTCAGGAGTTGGAGGCATGCATCGTGTGCATTTCTCTCCGCAGTGGAAAGAAGCTGTATGCAGTGTCGGTATACTCCTCCGGCTGCCCTAGTTCCAGAACTACGATATCAGAGCTCGATTCACTCATTCGATGTCTAAGACTGGACTCGGAGGAGAACTATTTTATTTTGGGCGGGGACTTAAATGCCCGACATGGATATTGGGGAAACATAGTTTTCAATAGTAGAGAGGACCAGCTCTACAGCTGGTATTGCTTGCACAGTGTGGAGTACAGACTCGATTTGAAAGCAACAGAGATCTCGACCTGCCCCAGAAGTGGCTCTTATCTGGATCTCCTGCTGTTCGACGCAAGACTGCAGCTGACAGACACAAACTCACAAACGGTGAACTGTTTGAACAAATACTGACTACAGCAGGTATTGATCCAGATAACGCCGTACTCGACGATAACTTCTTTGTGGTCGAAGACCCGCAAGAAAAAATGGAGGTACTTGGCTCGGTTTTTCAGGAAGTGTATAAGGTGAATGTGAGTGTTCGCCCAAACCACGACCTGGAGAACTGCGTACAATCTAGCAACTCGCAACTTCGAGAAGACATGCAACAATGGCGATCTGAGAACTTCGGCTTTGTCGTGTTCAATGAAGATAACATGGCAGATAATGTCATCGCCGACGAAGGGGTTCATCCCCCGTTCATAGCAAAGACAGAGCTCCAAGCGGTCTTCGAATCACTAAAGAAGAAAAAGTCAGTTGGAATCGACGGGATCTCGAACATTGTGCTAAGACATCTCCCCCTAGATGTCGTTAAGATGTACACTATCCTGTTTAACAATGCTCTGAATAATGCCCATTATCCGGAGCATTGGAAAACTGCGATTGTGCAACCCATATCCAAGCGAGGTAAAGATTCTTCGAATCCGTGCAACCTCCAGTCAATTAGTCTCCTTCCGAACATCAGCAAGGTATTCGATAAGGTGATAAATAGAGCTCTGTCGAACTGGACAGAGGACAAACATATTATTCCGGATAACCAATTCGGTTTCAAAGCGGGGCATCATACTATTCATGCCGCGTCGAAACTGGTGTCGGATATCCAATGGAACAAGAACCAGAAACAATGTACGGGTGCCTGCCTGATTGAGCTGGAGAAGGCCTTCGACACCGTATGGTTAGAAGGACTTTTTTACAAGCTCAATGGGCTAGGCATTAGTAAATCACTGCTGTACCTACTGTGTAACATGCTTACTGGTAGAAGGTTCGTCGTCAAGAATGGCAATGTGACCTCTGCAGGTATTTTTGAAGTAAAAAATGGTCTCCAACAGGGTGCCGTTAGTTCGCCGATCCTGTTCAACATTTTCTTGAGCGATCTGATAAGTTCTCTTCCTCACGCAATTGCGTACGCCGACGACTTGATCGTGTACAGATCAGGCAAAATGATCGAGGACATCACTACTCTCGCGCAGGGTGACTTCGACTCATTCATGAGAGGTTGCGATGACTGGAAGTTGAATATCAACTTTCAGAAGTCGGAAACCATACTGGTCAGGACCCCGTTGTATAAGGCTTCGGCGGATACAAAAAAGAATTGGCGAAAGTTCTCAATTGTTGGGCGTCACGAGCAACCACTGGCGCAAAGGACTGTAGTCAGATACCTGGGGATCTGGCTAGATCAATATCTATATTTTAACAAACATGTAGATGCTGCTCTAGCCCGAGCACGAGGCGCTTTCGCTCTTACAAAGAGACTGTTTTACAACAGCCAACTCGATGCGAGGGTGAAGGTGCTTTGCTACATGGCCCTCATCCGGCCAATGCTCACCTATGGCTGTCCTGTGTGGTTCAACGTGAGTGCAAGCTTGATGGACAAGATTCGGGTGTTTGAGAGGGCTTGTCTTAGGGCTTGCCTTCGCCTTTACAGAACACCAGAGTCCCAGTACAATAAATTCTACTCCAATGTGGTTTTATACAACAGGGCGAACCTGATACGAGTGGACAATTTCCTGGTGAAATTGATTCGAGGCCATACTGCCAGAGCGATAAACTCGGCCAATAACCTGATCTCTGGGGCTTACTACCCCAATTCTCAGTACCATGAAAGGGTACGTCATAACGGCTTCGTCCCCCCAGAAGCATTCCTCCATTTGGACAAACACGGTCTGATACAAAATGAAAATGCGGTACCGCTCCTCTTCCACATCGCCCGTTCGACTGTGGATGGGCGACTCAACCACGACCGTTCCGTCGCACAACGAGCTGACGAGATGTTCGGGATGTTGCAATGCAACACCGAAAATTCTGGTGGCTGTGCAGTGAGGGAACTTCATCATCGAACCCTTTAGACCCTGGTTAGGGAAAGGGTACTACAGATCCCCTTATGGGGGGCGCAGTCGGTCTCTGTCTTGCAGCGGATTAGTTCAGCTGCAACCTATGGCCGACCCACGTATCTTAGGTAGTTTTTAAGGTAGTTTGTTATAAGTAAAAAAATCGTATACACATTTGTACAATTCTGTGTACTTATGTGTATACAATGTAAATAGTTGTATATATATATATATATATATATATATGTGCGTATAGCATTATATATACATGTATATATGTATGTATGTTTAGTTTAAGGTAGTTTAAGTTATTTTAAGGTAGTATGTAAGTTAGCAATAGGTTTTAAAAAATCAGTTCTGTTATTAAGTTTTTTTAAAGTTTTCTTAATTTTAAATTGTTCAGTCAAAGTCATATAATATTAAGCACATGCATATGCATTGTTAGGTTAGGTTAAGTCGAAAGACATAGTATAATATTAAGTTTAGCTTAGAGTGCCCGCCTAGGGCCAGTAGGTTAGAAGTAGTAACACTGTTCGTTCAACTAGTTTTAAGTATTTTTGTCTAGTATTTAAGTTATGTTATAAATTTCTATTAATAAAAATGAATTGAAAATGCAAAAAAAAAAAAATCAAATTAACAACACTATCACTGGACGTGTCGATCAGTGGTAGCTGTCTCACTATGGGTATCACAATGGACCAAGAATGGTATAAGTGTGCTGGCGATTTCGTTGGCAACCCACCTACATACTTATATTTCAAGGTTCAAAGTTATTTCTCATTCCTTGCTAAGAACATCCAAAGTCGATACATTTTTTATTTATCACCCGAATAAGGAGACCAGTAGGTGAAAGCATGGCTTCCAGGGTTGCTTCTCTGGTTGGGGAATAAGACCTGAACTGATACCAACAAAATCGAGGTTTTAGATTGGCCTGCGCAGTGGAAGATGTGTGAGTGCCTATGAACATAGTAGACAACCTAATTAAGTCCATGCCAAAAAGATTCTTGGCTGTGATTAAGGCGAAAGAGTTCGCAACGAAATATTGATTACTTTGTTATGCTTTTTTTCAACTTTTTTGAAGAGATTTGGTACTGGTACCTAGAGGGTGTCGCGGTGATTTTTTTGTTTAATGAATTTTTTTTGTAACAGACATGTATAAACATAGCATAAATGTTGGCTTGCATGTTTTATTTTTTTTTTCATGCTCGTCACATCTCTCTTTTACCCGATACCAGCAAAATACTCTAAAAGTACTCAGTTTGCTTATGGGGGTGCTTTAGGTTTGTCCGATACTGTATGTTTGTCCTTTTATATCTCGAGTTTGGCAACAACAAATTTTATGATTCTTTATTTATTGCAAAGGTACTCTTTTGTAGCAGTTTTGTATGTAAAAAGAGCTTATTTAATATTTGAAGTGAATTTTGTCCGTGTCAATTAGTGCAAGGTGATAATGACAAGAAAAATATAAATAGAAACCGATGTTCTAATCGAAGAAGTCTACCGCATAGTCGGTCTCTCATTTGAAAGTGGTGAACAACAATCAGCAAGTCTTGCTTTGGAAGAATTAAAATTGCCTTCATGGTATAATTCCATGAAGGCAATTTTAATTCTTCCAAAGCAAGACTTGCTGATTGTTGAGACAATGAGACAAAAAATGTAATATTATCGTCAACAATTAGTTGTGAACACGATAAGTAGCGCTGTTGAGATTTTTGTTTTCTTTTTTATTCTCCTTTCTCTGATACATACAGCTGAGTACATACAAAGAAATGTATTCGAAGCGTTGCATTGTGTGTATTTTCGTGTGAGTAGCGCCTCTGTTAAAACAAATGGCGGAGAATGGTGCATACAAATTAATAGCCTGTAAAAATTTGTTAGAAAAAAAAACTATTTCTTGAATAATAGTGTACAGCCTTACATTCGCCATTACCATCAATAAATCGTAAGGACAATCTCTTGAATTGTGCAATATAAATTTGGAAAAATCAGTTTTCTCGCATGGCCAGTTTTACTAAGCATACTTACCAGTCGGAAAAGATTTTTGGTATGAAAAATCTGCAAAGGACGACAGAGTAGTTTTGTTGAGAGCCCAAGTCGATAGCTGCAAATCAATTGAATACAATGAAAAGGTATTACATATAAATAGTAAAACTAAAAATATATAAAAACGAAGTTGAGTCTAATCACTCTCACGACAGAGAAAATATTTCTATTTCCATTTCTACGACTCATGCATATTACGCAAAGTAAATAATTTTCTGTAGATAACTGTTGAATTCAAGCAACAAACGAATGCACAGAAGAATTGCACAGTGTTAATCAACCATTGCGCCTCCAGCCTAAACTGCAAATTTATATATGCAAAATTATATATCTGTCTTTGTCTTTTAATTTTTTTTCCTTTTTGAATTTCTCACTGAATAAAGGCTTAAAGGAGGGATGAAAAAGAAGACGTAAGTACGCATGTAGCTAAATTGAAAAAAATATTCGTGGATGTGTATGCCTAGTCACCCAATCATAAAGCAAATGCTCTTTCAGAAAGAATATTGAATGGACGAATCATGTCAACTCTCGAAAAGAATGTGACAACTTCCGCGATCTTTGGGATACTATTCCTAAATGGAACTACCAACGTACTGCGTCAGTGGAGCTTCAAGACCAAGTAAATTATATTTCAAAAGTTTCACAATATTTGCTGTACTTGAAATAAATATATTGTCTAGGAAAGCAAGGTGTTACAATGAAAACATATGGTCAATGAGACGTAAATGTTCAAGCGTACACTGAAGGATCATGGAAAGATGCAACGTTGAAAGGTGTTTGATATGTGCCAGATGAAAATGGGCATCTGTTCTTAGTGAAAGCAGCAGCGCAAAAAGGTTTTGCTACAACAATCGATAGTCACACTATTAAAATTCACGAAACGCATAGTGGCCGAATAGTAATCTCCGGAAATCTGCAGAATGAATTGTATGTGTTGAATATTCGTGTCTCAAGGCCGTAAAAAACAGCAGAAGTATTTTTAGCAAACGTAACAAATACGTTGCATGTGTATCACGAAAATTTTACTCACCATAAAAGGCATGTCAAAAAGATTTTGCATAATATTAACCTTGATGTTACTGAAGCCGATGATAGGTTTTATAAGGCAAAATGCAGAAAAGACTTTCAAGCAAATTGTCAAAAGCACTGTTTGCTGAGGCTTGCATTACAGCGTGTATTCTCAATCTCACCGGTCCAACTGAAGTGCCAAACAAACTTCCTTATGAATTATGGTACAGCAAAGATGGATCATGTGAAAATATTTGGCACTGGATGTTATGTACACATTCCGAAAAAACGTCGGAAGTAATTTGACCAAAAAGCATTGTTTGGCAATTTAGTCGGATATGTCAACGACAAAGGTTTATCGAGTCTGGATTCCGAAACTGAGAAAAGTAGTTCATGACGTTATCTTTAAGCCAGAAGTAGTATGTAAGAAAAATTTTGTCTAAAAAATGTTTAATTATGCTACCATTGTAGTCGCCAACATTATTAAGACATGTATTTAAACAAATCCCTGTGGTGGCCCGGGGTCCGTGGCGTATGTTGTGGGTATGTGCGTCGACTCCTACGCACTTAGACCTACTTGTCTAGGTTCGATTCCTGGTACGACGAGAAATACTTTTCACGGCTCCACCTCTTTCGAGTCACTGACAATGCTAAAATAGTATAACTGTCTAGAAAAAGCTTCTCAAATTGGCACAACCAGAATGGTTGCTGATAAGCTAGGCCCTGGCCCTCTACGGGCTGTAGTGCCCCCCATATTATAATTATTATTATTTAAACAAATCGTTGCTGCTAATTTGTTTTACATTTCTTGTATAAAAACGAATCAATCGCCACACAAAATAAAAAGTCGTTCAAAAACGTAACAAAATTCAAAGCATTGTGATGCATCGCAAAATCAAAAAATCATTGCATAGCATCACAAACGCTGTAATGCCTACGCGATGTGCATTATTTTGACGTTTACGAACTCAGCCTATGTATGTACATATGTCTCTTGAAAGGAAGCCTGTATGGACTCAAACAAGCTCCACGCTGTTGGCACAAACGATTTTTGAAGTTCATGAAGAAGTCTCTATTGGAAAACAGTAAAGCTTCTTTTCCATTGCAACCGCTATGGAATTATATTGTACGTTTTTGTATACGTCGACGATGAACTGGTGATTGGTAACGATGAAAAACTAATTCAAAATTGACACAAAAACTGAATTTAAAATAACCTCACATAATTTTCTTGGCATGAAAAACACAGTTAAAAATGTATAGTAATGCAGATTTCGCAGGTGACATTAAACAAGACGATCGACAACAGGGGTTATCGCTATTTTCTCTAGTGCAGCAGTCTGCTAGACCAGTCAACTACAACGAACAGTATCATTATCAACTACCGAAGCTGAAATTATGGCTGCTAGTGAAGGTCAAAAGAAGCTATGTGGCTGACACGTCTGATGGAAGAACTTACCTTTGCAAGAAGTTTTTCAACCTGAGCTGTTCATCGACTCCGCAAATTTTGTCAAATTGGGAATACCATAAAACGACAAAACACATTGATGTGCGGTATTTTTATGTTCGAGAATGTTTCCTGAATGGCATTATAAAGCTAGAACATATTTCTGGAGAATACCAAGTTGCAGACTTGCTGACCAAGACCCTAGAAAGTGTGCGTTTTGAAACTTTACGACGTAAAAAAAAAACAGTTATAAATGTTGCAAAGGGAGTGGTAAATTATATACAAACTGTCACATTCTAGGAGCAGAAACTACAAATCCCTCCTATACACACATCCAGACAAACGAAACAGCTGACAAGCTAGCTAAGAGTGCCTTTACCATGGCATCTGACAAATTAAGCATCGCAGCTCCGATAAATGTGTCTTCAAAGAACTCGATAATGAACTATTAAAAAAAGCAAAAGATGCGAGTACTAATTCATGCAAGAAAGCCAAATTCTTCTGTATAAGTCTTCGAATACAACATTGCCAAAACCAAGCCTATACCCTCTTACTAAGTATTAAATGCAGTATACTAGTACGGGTATGGATCACCATGCTAGGCCTGATTCTCTTTAGCATCTTCTTTGCTTCTGCCCTGCCTCAGCCAAAACACGATATAAGACTCTAGGTCAACCAATATTTAAATCATCAAATGATGAGGCCATCGTGAAAGCCCAACATCTCATAAACTTTGCTAAATCAACTGAAACATTTTGCTTATCTAAGGCTAGAGTGAACTACAACTAGGTTTACTCTATTTAGTGGTAGCACTTTGGACCAACAGGTGAGGCTGAGCCGCCATCCCCTAACCTAACCTACCTATCGTAATATTGCTTTTTGTTCAGAAACGAAATTTTGACTTTCGGCGTGACCATTTTTCTAATATCATCTAATAATAATACATCTGCCGAAACTATTTAATTTTATGAGGGTCTAAAATAACAACAAATTAGGGTTGAGAAAAAGTCTCAGCAATAAAAGGATCTAGAATCTGTAAACCTTATCAAATTGAAGAGATGCACAATAGCTTCGCCTTTGAGTATAACATCAGCGTACAACTTCGCACCAGCGAACATAAATAAGTATTCAAGAAGGAATAATTCACCATAGGCCCAACCAAAATGTAATAAACACCTAATTACATCTAAGAGGAGTCCGGAGAGAAACGTCTATAAGACACTTTACAAAGGCAACGATAACTCATTTGGACTCAAAAATTCAGTTGGTCATCTCGCCTACCACTTTAAAGATAAACTACAACTTCTACTAAATACTCACTTCCCAGAGTGTAACAGGTGAACTTAATGTCGATACAAAATATATAAGAAAGAGAAGGCTTTAATCTCACATATAACCATTAAAAAGGTAGAATGAGCGATATGGAGCTTCTAGCCATTAAAAACACCAAAATGAGATGGTACTTTTTCGCCTCTTAATAAAACTCCAAAAGGTTTAAGAGCGCTCCTGGTTAAAATAATTATATCTTGCATGATATATAATTGCATACCGTACAAGTGAAGAGTGGTTTGGGGTAATCATTATCTTAAAAGGAGGTAATAAACCACCGGATTTCTTGAATTCTTACCGACCTATTAGCCGGCCTATTAAAAATAAACCCACATCGGCACTTGAAAACTCACCACTGAATAAATTACAATTTGCATACCAAAATAACTGTTCATCACAAAATAACAAGAATAGTTAAGAGACTGTTGGCACTTTAATGGACGTATAAGGACTATTTGACATTAACAATAATGCATGTTGGTTGAAATAAAAAATATATATAACTGAAATAAATGGCACATCGAAGTAAGTTATAAGAACCAGTACAAACCGATAGAGAATAAAAAAAATTCTAAATCTCAAAATCAAGGATATTCCTGAAGAAAAGGGAGGGTAAGTTTCGAGGACTTCACCATGAAATCTTTTGGTATAAAGGTGCACGATGTGATCTACAAATAAGCTGCCAACGTGGGATGTTGAAAACTCCAATCGCAATTGGCAACTAATTTTAACATGTTTAGTTTGGCCATTCCTGCCAAATTTGCCAGGTTGCGCAGGGTAAATTATCAAGGAGCAGCGAGATCTGATTTTACTTCTCCATCATCATTCAAAAGATGATCAAGCAAAACTTGCTCTACGACTCAAGAGACACGATTATCCCAAAGACGGATGAGCGGATGACATTGATGCAAAAAGTCGAACTCCGTGAGACGTCAATGAACCATTTGCTGGCATTGAATCAAAAGCGGCTTAAATGGGTTTAGCAATGACGGAGGGTAAAACGATCTACTGTGAGCGTCAGAGGTGGATTTTGAGGAAGCTATCAATAGGATTACTGCTCTTAATATATCCGTTTCTGGCATAAGGACTAGGGTATTTGGCATAACCCAAACAGAAGAAATAACGTTATGTCGTGAAGAAAATTTGGAAGAACTTACGAATGGAAACCAAGAGTCTACACCTCGTCAATATAACCCAAGAAAGACACTCCGGTTCAAATTCTCCAAAAGTATAGTAGGAACTTAACCAGCTGAACAGAGAGCTGGGATGCCAGCACGTAACTTGATACACGTACATCGCACAGTAGTGGTTTTGTGCGATAAATTATTTTAAAAAGTCTAAAGTGACTTTTTGTGCCTTGTATAAGAGTGAAAATAAGTTCAAAATTAACTTTTACTACGAAAAGACAAATTTAGAGGGTTGTTTCAATATAAACTTACGGAAAAAAATAGCTCGGAGAACTTCACACGATGAAATACCAAACCTGAGTTGCTGTCCACTGATCGGACTGCGGCTTTTATGCTCCCTGTCGTGGTAGTCCCGTAACGGATTTGTTTCAAAAACAAAGTCTTCAGGGCTGCCATGCCGCACGAATTACATTGTGAAATGATTTGCTTCGGACATTGGTATAATATTTAACAATATTTCTTTCTATTCACAATTCAATAAGTTTAAGAAAATAATATGATTGAAAATTATTTAACACGGTTATGACAATATAATGAGTAACATAAAATCATATCGTTACATTCTCTCCCTCTGGCGCTGAGATCAGTTGTTTTATGATGACGTATGAGCCGTCTCTTCTTGGCATGAATTTGGAAGTTAAATTCTTTGAGGCCTGGCTGAGAAAATGGGAGGTTATTAGAACTTGATCGCCTATTTTGAATGTTGGCTGCGGTCGACGTGATTTGTCCGCATAACGTTTGTTGGTATCTTGAGTTCTTTCAGTTGTTTCTCTAGCACTCTTCAGGCTTTCGGTTAACTTCGATAGTCCGGGGATAATTTGCGGGATGAAGTTCTCATACTCGGATATTGGGCGAAGATCATTCGTAACTTCGTCGATTGCCAGTGCATTTTGTGGTATTCATCGCGAATCTTATCTTGGGTAGTTCATAAATTCATGTGGTGTGATTTGTACCTGCAAGTATAGCAAGTTGTGTCTTCATATCCCTATTTTTGCGTTCAACTGGATTTGATTATGGATGATAATAAGAAGTTAGCGTTTGCTGTATTCCGAGGAAATCTGTAAGTTTCTGCATGATTGTTGAAATAAATTGTTTGTTAGAAGACGTCTGGGTATCCCATAGCGGAGAAAGACTTCATTCAAAAGGGTCATTGCGCAATTTTCTGCTGTTGCCTCTTTTAAAGGAAACACTTCTATCCATCTTATCGCTAGATCTTCGACTATAAGAATCCATTGGTAGCCAGTGCTTCTAGAAGGCAGTGGCCCGAATAGATCAACAGCTACTATCTCAAATCGCTGGTGGCTGGATACAGTTTGGAGTAGTCCAGTTCGTTTCCAGTTGCTGGATTTATATCGCTGGCATGCATGTTAGTTACATCGTTCCTAAATCCTGGCCAATAATATCTGGACGCAATTTTTGCGAAGGTTCGGTCGACTCCATAGTGACCAGCTAAAGGTGCATCATGATAGTTTGATAAAATCGTTTGTCGTTCCTCGGAGGGTATTACGAGTTGTGCGTTTTCGGCGTCCGATACTGGGGAATACCTGTAGAGAGTTCCATCATTCATCAGATATCATCGAGATGTCCATCTGATTAAGTTTTCGTCATTATGTTCGAACGACGCAATTGTTGCTTTTAGTTCATCATCTTTTAATTGAGCCTCACGTATTTCCTTTGGTCTTTTTGATGGTATATCAATTTGAAAACTACATATCTTACACTCAGATTCATTATGGGTGATATCGCAACATGGAGGTCAGCATGTCAGCTACAGCATTTGTACTTCCTGGTGTGTAATCTATCTTGAAATTATCTGTCACCAGGATGACTTCACCTCCTTCAATATAGCCACAAAATTTGTCCACTGCCCACACTATGGCAAGGGCAGTGGTTGAATAGTTGCGTTCGGCTGACGTCAGAAGTCTCGACGCTTATTCAATTGGGTGTTCTTCAGTTGCTGGAGTCCACCTTTAAACGGTATGGTTCGGAATCATTAGCTTGTTGTAAGATGGGGGCTATAGTGAGAAGGGTTTTTAACGTTTCGAAGGCTTTTTGTTCTGCCTTTTCCCACTTCCACGTTGCAAGTTTCTTTGTTAAATTACTCAGTGGTTTTGAAACATCAACAAAGTTTTTAATAACGCGACGATACCAGGAACAGGTTTGTAATAATGATATGACCTGTTTCGCATTTCTTGGCTCATGTCGATTTAGAATGACTGATACTTTATCGGGGTCCACTGGAATACCTTGTTTTGTGATCAGATGGCCAAGATATTTCACAGTTGGACAACAAAAGTTCGATTTAATTCTATTAACCTTTAGTTTAAATAGCTTAAAGCGCTCGATATCCGCCGGAGATCTTGAAGATGTTCCTCGAAACTGCTTGAACAAATGATAATGTCGTCTAAGTAGACTAAAAGAAATAAGTCCGGCAGGCCATTTCGGAATCTGTCCATCAACCTCTGGAACGTTGCCGGAGCATTTCGTAACCCAAAAGGCATACGTTTGAAATGGAACATTCCAAATGGTGTAATAAATCCGGTTTTGTCTACATCATTTTGATCCACCCCAATTTGGTAATAACCCGTTTGTAGGTCAAGCGTACTTTTTTATGTGGTGGTTTTTGTAGAATGCAGCAGATCATCAATTCTTGGTAGTGGGTACCTATCCGGGATTGTAATGCTATTGAGCTGCCTATAATCGACACAGACTCAAAGTCCTTTTTGGGCACTAGCACAACCGGTGCCGCCCAGGGTGATTCACATTCTTCTATAATGTCGTTTTTGACCATCTTAATAAGCTCTTCCTTTAGTTGCTTCCCAGTTGCTATGGGTTCGTGATCACCTGTATTTATTTTGTGGACTGCATATGGAGTTGGTTCCGTTATGGTGTCAAACACACTTCCTTCTTGAAGTAGAAGTTCACTTAGTTTTTGTTTATCGTGATCGTACAGCGTATTAGGGCTGGAAATAGGTCATCCTTGATATTCTTTGGTGTGCCCTCGCCATCCATCAGTGAAGCATTAAATGTTCGTTGTATGAAGCCTGGTGAGTATTTATTATCAAGCATTCTAGGTGTAGTGGTATTTCGCTTTTGCGGATACCGGAATGGCGAGCCTTGCATTGAATGGATATTAGGGCTACGAGTCGGTGTTGCAGCGAGTGGTGAAATAGCTTCATGCTGGTTGAACCAAGCAAGAAATGCATTAATCTGAGTTGAGGGTGGGGGCTCCGCCTGTGTCTCTGTAGTTTGATCATCAACGTACGTGGCAAGGATGTTAATAGGGGCTTTTCCGGAAACAGTAGTGTGGGATGATAGAAATCAAATTTCTTTTCGATTTGATCTGCAAAGTGCCAGATCCTTTGTCCCAGGTCTAACACTATACTGTTTTTCTCGAGGAAATCAATGCCTATTAGTGTGCGGTTGTCAGTGGCTTTTGGAAGTGCAATGAATTTGATAGGCCGTTATCGGTTTACAATTATAATATTGGTTTCAGCCGTATAAATCTCTTCCTGGCGCGCGTATCCATCTGCCAAAGTAACATTAGCATCGACTTTATAGAATTTGGTGCCATTACGCAGTAGATGTACAAATAGTTCTCTGCAGGCAACACTTGTGCGTGCTATTCCTGGTTCGCCATGTGATGCGATGGGAATAGTTGGTAAGTCGGTTCCCAATGTTGTTGTAATGCAGTTAAAGAAAACTGTCGATGGGCCCTTTGGTAGATCCCTGCATTTGGCGCAATTCGACCTTACATAGCCTGGCGTCTTGCATTTGTAACAATGTATGGGAGCTTGTGTAGGCGTTATGATTTTTTCCTCACATTTTTGTTTCTTTCGAAAATCGGCAGTAGTATAGTCGACGTGTTTGCAAAAGTTACAACGCCTCTTTTCTGAAATAGAGCCATTAGCTTGTTTTTGTTTTTTGCGAATTGCGATTCCAACTGCTCTGGCTTTGGGTAACAACTCATGAAAGGTGGCAAAACTGTCTCTAGGGACACCATCGCGGATGCGTATGTGCAGTAAACCGTAGATCATGTCTAATATCATGGTCTCATTTGACATAGTATATGGAAGTTGTGCTAAGAGTGATATCTTTGTGGTGATAAAGTCATCTGTCGATTCATCTACCTTCTGTTTTTCTTCGAAGATTTCCATGTAGATGAGGTAAGCAGGCTTGGAGAGGGCATTACGTAATAGAGAAATTACATCTTCCCAAGATTTTGCTTCACCCTTTATGGCTTTCCCCCAATTAACAACACCTTCTTGTAAAAGTAACGGAAATCCTCTTATCGCGTCTTTATCATAGATACGCTCCACATCTTTGTAGACATTTATTGTTGTGATAAATGCCTCGACGATATCTGAATCCCGTTCTCCTTTGAATCTCAAGCAATTGCTAAAACTGCCCTTCATGGTTGTTTGAGTTTGCATTGCTGCAATGAATTGCTTGAGCTGAGGTTCAGTAAACTGAGCCATCGTGCTTTTTGAGCATTTATCAGTACGCAATCTGCGTTTGCTTCTGCGTAAACTGTTATTTTCGCTTACAGACTGTTTGTTCTCTGAGTAGTGACCCACTCGTTGGGCGTCAATTGTAGAGCTCGGCAATAGCTCCTCTTCTAGGTCTCCACTCTCCTCTGGAGAACTCCCTCTGGCAGCCACTTTGCTTTACTCTCTACCGGGCGTATGCTGTCCGAGAACCGCAGTACATGCTTAATAGGCAATAAAGCAAAGAAGAAAATATAGAAGCAAGGAAAGTTTGGACAACAAGTAAAACTCCTTGTGTTAGAGTTTTATATTATTTATTGAATAGCAATAATTGAGAAATGTGCGCAAATTAGCTAAGGGACGCAAGTGTGGTATTTTTCCTTGGACGCTCGGAGAACTTCGCAAGATGAAATACAAAACCTGAGTTGCTGCCCACTGATCGGACGGCGGCTTTTATACTCCCTGTCGTGGTAATCCCGTAACGGATTTGTTTCTAAAACAAAGTGTACAGGGCTGCCATGCCGCACGAATTACATTGTGAAATGATTTGCTTCGGACATTGGTATATTATTTATCAATATTTCTTCCTATTCACAATTCAATAAGTTTAAGAAAATAATATGATTGAAAATTATTTAATACGGTTATGACAAAATAATGAGTAACATAAAATCATATCGTTACCATTTAAAATTTAACACAATTTAGTTTATTAATTTTCAAAAGAAATGTTTTCCACATGAAACAAATTTTTAGTATCTGAACAAAAGTGTTTTTTAATAACAAGAATGTTTTGACTCCTAAGACTTGATAACAAAGGATCTGACGTAAACATCATTCTATTGAAAATATCAGTTAAATTAATTCTTGATGTTTTTCGGCTGAATTGCTCCCTTAAAATTTTGAAATCTCTGTTTCTTGATTCCAAGTCTTCTTCACTTAACTGACCGATCGGTACAACACAAGAAGAAGCATTTAAACTTGGAGGAACGTGGATGGTGATGATAATTTAATCCCATTTAATGTTATTCATGAATGGGAGCGCTTGATAATAGATGGTCTCTTATCTTTGAGCTTATTTCAAGTAAACAATATTCGAAATAGTTTAGATCGAATTTTAGATTTAGTATTTTTAAACAATGAAGTAAACTTTATAATATCAGAAGCCTTGAATGTGATCGATTCGAATAAAATTCTTCACAAGGCCTTACTTTTGGATTTTAAATTTTTTTGTTACGGAAATTGTAGTAATAGCAATACCGGCTTAACTTATAAATATGCTAAGACCAATTTTGTTGCACTGAATGAGTACCTAAATCAATTCAATTGGGATGACTTGTTGGATTGCCCCAATTTCGAAGGTAACTACGATATATTCATGAATAAAATTAATTCTGGTTTAGAGTCATTTGTTCCTAAAACGCGTCATAGAAATCGATTTAGAATTCCATGAACAAACAAAAGCTTAGTAAATCTACGAAATGTTAAAAGGAAAGCATATTCAAACTATGTTTCAAATAAAACGAGTTAAAATCATGAACGGTTTTTGAGATTCAGGAAAGAATATGAGTTCTTGAATAGATTTTTATATAAACAATACATCTTGTCCGTAGAAACTTCGGTAAGGAACAATGGTGCATCATTTTGGAATTACGTTAATTCAAAAAGAAATTCCTTGGGCTTGCCCAAGATAATGGAATTTGGTAACGTAACTTCAACAAACTTGGATGAAACCTGTGACCTATTTGCCAACTTTTTTGAGTCTGTCTATAATGGGTCACCGGTCCAGACAAAGATGAACCATTACTCTAATATACTCGAGGTTCTGGATATAGGTGTATTGGAATTTACGGATCAGGATGTAATAAATGCCTTAACTAATCTTAAAGTAAATTACAGCCCAGGCCCCGATGGGGTCCCGGCTGGTATTTTAAAAAAAAAGTTGGAATTCGCTTTATCGTCCACTAAGAATTATCTTTAATCAATCCCTAAAAATGGGTGAATTTTTAAATGAATGGAAGTATTCTTTTCTGACGCCTATATATAAAAGCGGTTTAAGGCAAAAAGTAGAAAACTATCGGCCAATATCCAAGCTTTCATCGATACCAAAGTTATTTGAAAGTATTGTAAAAGAAAAATTATATTTCATGGTAAAAGAAATTATTTCTAATAACCAGCATGGCTTTATGCAAGGCAGGTCTTGTACAACTAATTTATCATTATTTTCAAATTACATTTATACAAATTTAGAAAATCAATTACAAGTTGATGTACTTTACACCAATTTCTCGAAAGCCTTCGATAAAGTACATCACACTTTGCTTTTAAACAAACTAAAGTCTTTGGGATTCCATTCGTCAATGTTAGAGTGGTTTTCCAATTACTTAAAGGACAGGAAGCAATTGGTAATGTTCGATAGTTTTAGATCTCGAGTAATAAAAGTTACATCGGGCGTTCATGTTCACGAAATTTTCAAATATTGTAAAATTCTAACATTCGCAGACGACTTTAAATTGTATATATCTATAAATAGTTTAACTGATTGTAATAATTTCCAATTGGATATCCATGCACTAGTAGAATGGTGCAAGCACAATGGACTAGAGCTGAATATTCAAAAATGTAATATCTTTACGGCATATCGAATTACATCCCCTATTGTCTATGATTATTTCATAAATGATCATAGACTTAGTCGCCTAGAAGAGGTTAAAGATCTGGGTGTAATTTTTGATACTAACTTAAATTTTGCATCACATTATGATTATACAATTGCGAAGTCTAATGCTATGTTAGGTTTTCTGAAAAGAAATAGTAGAGATTTTCGGGATATGACTAGTCTTAAGTCCATCTATTGTTCGTTAGTCAGACCGTATTTAGAATATTCTTCCATCATTTGGGATTCCCCATATGATACACAAGAACTCAGATTCGAAAGAGTACAAAAAAATTTCACGAGATATGCTGTCCGTAAATTGTATTCCTTCGAAGAACTCCCTAAATATGACGATAGATGTAAAATAATAGGCTTGCAAACCTTAAGTTTCAGGCGTAAGGCAGCGTCAGTCATGTTCATCCGCGATATTATTAATTGCCGTGTAAATTCATCAGACTTACATTTTCTCATAAATATATATGCTCCCCAAAGATCTCTTCGGATGAGAAATTTACTATATGATAAGAGGCATAGAACCAACTATGGTTGTAATGAACCTATTACAAGGTGTATAAACACTTTTAATGAACCTTGCAACGAAATTGATTTTAGCTTGTCTCGATTGGAGTTTAAAAAATTGATCCATGCACTATGCTATAATTAATACTGTTTATTTGATGTAATCTGTGAGATGCAAAATCGGTATATGATCCTTAGTCGCGCAGCAAAATCAGCTGTGTAAAGCGATACTGAGTTAACACTTAGAGAACGTAGTGTTTTGTGTACTCTGTGATGGAAAAAAAAAATAAAAATGGCCATAACAAGCAAAAACTCTCTTGAAAATTGCTAACACTATTTTTCAAAAATAAAAAGAAATATTTCCGGCAAAAGTTTAGCAATTCTGCTTTCACATTTATATTAAGGACATATGTTATAATTATGGTCAATTAATAGATCTGCTAAACTTTTGTCGGAACAGAAGATATTATGCAAAAATTAAAACAAAGTAAAAAAAATAACACTCTCACTTCAAACCTCTTAACTAGTTATAAATTTCATTTCTGAAGTAAACAAATAAAATCTACAGATTTTTACCTTCTCCGGGCATATCTTATATTTTTAATCGAACGCTTAACAAACTAAAAAAATTAACAACTTTGTTTACTTTCTCCCAATTGCAATTTTCACAACAAACTTGTCAACTTTGATCGCTTGACTAACTCCCTGCAAACATAAAAAAAAAAGATATGACCAGCAAACATGATGCAATCGATACGCCTTCGCCACGTGCTTCAGCTCCTAACCCAACTGTTGTCCAACTGCAAGTCTAACGACCACTTATTTCGGACTCCTTCAAGTCTACGAGGAGTGCGAAGAATCACGACTCCAACGGCTGGTCGAGGGAATTGACCTATGTAGGTGATGCACAACTCAGCAGCATTACAGCAGTCCCACACTCAATCTTGGGCGCAGATTTTCTTAATCATTTCCGTTTGCTATTGGATGTAATTGGGAGAGTAGTTTTAATCAAAATTATTTTGATTACAAAAATGAAACAAAACACGGGATCTTTCTAGGTTATTCCTTTATTGAATCTATCTTAAATTCTACATTTAATTTTGCCTACACCAAACCTCGCAATCAATTTCCTTATGTACTTGTTTGCACATGCATTTCAATGCTTCCGTATTGCGTCATGCTGACTGGCGATATTATTTATCCGGGTCGGTCATTCGTATATCGATCTACATACATTCGGGTTCGAGTGCAATTGCTGATCTTTCAGTTCTGCACATTCGAACTGGCGCTCAATAATTAATGGGCCAACAGTGTGTTTCAAAATTGGAGACGTGATACGACGATGATTGACGGCGACGGAAAACAGCCGACGCCAAAATAGGTTTATATGTAGTGACGAGTGATGAGGCAAACCCCCGACGCGAGAATATTATATTATTGCCGGTGCGGGATTAGTGGGTACTATAACTCCCCCAACGTTTGATTGAGGCACCGACGAAATCTGGAGAGTTTGTTTACTCCGTTTGGTGTATACATAAAAAAAAATTAGTATGGAAATAATAAACATTATGGTCAAATCAGTACTTAGGCTTATTACATTAGAACTTTTATTAGTGTACAATATTTCGTCAATATTCTTTTCGAAGTTTATTTGTTTAAGGTATAAATTTTCCATCTTTATATCGGGTATTTACGTATTTTCTTTTATTTTAGTCATATAGTTTGGTAAGATTAGTTTATCGTATATTTTCAAATTAGGATTAAAATACTTTTTGTTCTTTATTTCAACTTTACAGTTCTCAAACTTAATAATAAATGTTCCTTCGCTCATTATTTTTATATTGTTACAGTTATGATTTATTGTTTGGTTATAAATGTTTTTTGATATGATTACACCTGGTAGTATTTCTTTTATTTCTTCTTGTAGGAAAGGTTTCAAAGTTTATAATATTCTTTATACAATTGTCTTTTAATTTAATTAGGTTTTTCGAAAGATTGTTTTTTACGTTAGTAGTGAAAATATCTCTATATGGACCTACTAACACCTCTCGTGTCTCTAAATATAAGGATTTATTGTTTTTATTCGGGATTGGTACGAATATTAATCTGAATAAAGTTTGGTCTGAATATTTGGGATTGAATAGTGCGTGAGAATACCTATACTCTATACGAACAAGAATTTTGTACTATCCAATTATGATTAATTATACATATTTATCATGTTGTAGACGCCCATTATTTTCAAATTGAACTAACCTTTGTGTATGTTCAAACTCTTGTCACCACGAATTTAATTTTCACCACACATTTGTTTTTGTCGAAAATTAGCCTATTGAGTATGTGTAACTTTTTCGTTTTTGGATCTCGGACATACCAGAAAGAACACAATCGGTAAAATAAAATTGGTAACAAAAACGAAATCGATATCGCTAAATTTCATTACACAACAAGTAGGATGATGACAATGTTTGTCTCATCAAGGGTAATGGCGATTTTTGTGTGCATGTAGCTGTCATAATCATTAATAAGTTTAAGTTCTTTTTGCGA
This sequence comes from Eristalis pertinax, assembly GCA_907269125.1. Classification (NCBI taxonomy): domain Eukaryota; kingdom Metazoa; phylum Arthropoda; class Insecta; order Diptera; family Syrphidae; genus Eristalis; species Eristalis pertinax. The sequence continues at coordinate 93,330,862 of OU026145.1, forward strand.
TAAAATATCGGTTGAAACAATTTTGGTCTCGATGGTGTTTCCGTTATTTTATATGGTATTTTGAGTGGTTTTCCATCATATTTTTCAATAGAACTTATTTTGCAATTGTTAATAAATTGTGTGATTCTAGTCTTTAAGTTAGGGTGGTATATTTCGTCTTTTAGTTCTTTATACTTCATCAATACCCCTCTGATTATTTCTCATATGATCTTTTTATATAAGCTCGGTCAGTTTTTCTTCGTTATCTACATCTTGCAATATTCGTGAACACCTTAAGATTTTATAAATTTGTGTTACTTGAGAAAAGTTCGGTGTATGTTTTGTTTAGATATGAGTAAAATCCTTAGTGTATCAGCAAGGCATTCAGTTGTTTAGGTTTAAAATGAGTTTTTAGAAGGGTTATTACTTTTGTATATATTATTTTCCTATTATTCTTAAAGATTTTTAAGTTTCGTATTTTTATTGTTTTCTTTATAACAATTTGGTTTCTAAAAATGTTTATTTCTGTAGTTCTTATGGGATGAAATTGTAGTTGTGCGTTCGGGAGTGCTTCTACTGTATGAATTTCTGTTTCTTATACTTTCTTATACCTTCTTATACTTTATTGTAAAGTCAAATTCCGAGACCTTAATTCGCCAGAGAACTAATTTAGAATTTGTTTCCTTAATAGAAAAAAGCCAAGTCAGTGGTTTGTGGTCAGTTTAAATACTGAATTTGCTTCCGAACAATTATGGTCTGAAATATTTTACGGACTACACTATAGCTAGGAGTTCTTCCTCCATTCATTGAGTGTGCGACTTGAGATTGGGTGGTTATCTTGCTAGAGCACTGCTCCAATCGCGTAGTAGGATGCATCTGTAGTAGAGTAAATTCTTTATCAAAATCAGGATAGTGTAAGGTTGGATCGGTTTTAAGAAGTCTTTTTAATGTTTCAAAACTATTTCGGTAACATGGATCAATTGTGTTAATCATTGCATGATTTTTAAAAAACTTGGTTTGGTTTGGCAATCATTGAATAATCCTTTATGAAATTACGGTAGTAGCCCGTTAGTTCTATGAACTGTTTGATTTATTTAGTTGTTTTGGGGATTGGAAATTTAACCACACATGCGATTTTCTTTGTCTGTTAGGTTTGATACCAGTTTGGGTTACAACTCTTTCTTCGGAAATTCTGATTTATCTAGTTGTATTTTTAAGTTTATTTCGCTTAGACGTAGAAATATTTTCTTAAGATTATCCATATGTACTTGTAAGGATGTCGAAAACACGATGATATCATCCATGTAGACGAGGCATATCTTATTAATAAAGTCTTTGAGCACATGGTTCATAAGCCTTTGAAATGTAGTTGGTGCCGTTTTTACACCGAATGGCATACCCAAAATTCAAACTGCCCATTTTCTACGCTAAATGCAGTTTTATGGATGTCCTCTTCTGATATTTCTATCTGATGGAAACCTTTTGCTAAATCTAAAGTTGTGAAGTATCAGCACTTGCCTAATTCGTCTAGAATTTCGTCCATGTTTGGAATTGGGTATTTGTCATCTATGGTTACGATGTTAAGTTTACGGTAATCGATGACCAGTCTCCATTGCTGCTTACCGCTGGCATCGATCTTCTTAGTTACGATCAATATTGGGGCGGAATAAAGAGAGTTACTTAGGCGGATGATCCTACTATCTAACATTTCTTGGATTTGTGTTTTTACTTCATTTTTATCTATATATATAAATCCTACAGATTTTTGTGTAAATGGAGATTTCGTTTGTAGTACGAATTCTGTGTTTAATAGCATTTGTGAATGAGAGATCTGAACCTTGAGTGTAAAATATATCTAAATATTTTTTTATAACTTTTGATAAGTTTTAGATAAGTTTTGGATTTTCCTTAGGGTTCTGATTTCCTTGGTTTATTTAATGATTGGATAGTTACTCTTTTGTAATTATCCTTGTGAATCTTTATGTTTCCCAGGTTGCAGTGGGTATTATTAATATTCGCATGCCAACAAAGCAAAATACACAGACACACAAGTCCGGCACCTGTAAAATTTCCTGCACCATGCTCAGGTCAGAATTATCTACTTACCTGCATTGGCAGAGGTACGCGTTGCCCGTAGGCCATTCCAATAGTCGGCATGACGTCAACGACTGTTGCTGATGCGTTTTTTTCGTCACTGGGTATGACGATTAGGCTGTTCTTTGCGTTTAACCACGGATCAAGGTCGGCAGTTCGAATCTGCCATATTTAAAAGGCTTGAGGCACTACTGGGATGGCAACGTATCCACACCAACGCATATCACCCGCAAGCAAATGATAAAGTAGAGACAAGAACTTTCTACATGCACTTCCCGCTGTATTACTCGGACTTCGTTCAATGGTTAACGAGTCAGGAGCTTCACTAGCGCAATTGGTTTATAGTGGAGAGGTCCGGCTTCCGGGGAACTTTTTGGCGGAGCCTAAAAAAGTGCAAGAAAGGGATGAAAGTAGCATAGAACTCAAAAAACCAAGGCAAACCAAAATATTGACACGACGCAAACTCGGAGAAAATAAAAGAAAACAGCCGTCTCAGTGCACGGAAAATAAATCAGCTATTGGTTGAATGTGTCTCGGAGTCTACTATTTGCCGAACAATCAAGCCCGAATGATTTAACGGCCGAGTTGCAACAAGAAAAAAAATCCAAAAATGTTAAGGTATGGCACAAGAAGAATGGTGAGCTGAAAAGCAAACATTTAAATGCAATGGTCTTTACTGATGGGATCATGAATAAGAAGTATTATTTGAGAATTCTGAGACATACTTTTGATGATTTGAGAATGATCTTAAACATAAAGTCCATATTTCCCGCCAATGTAATGTGAATAACTGCCCAAAAGTCATAGCAACTCCTGTACAATAACCTGACTTTTATCCCATCGAAAATATGTGGTACGAGCAGAGGCTGCAAGCAAAATTATCAACAATATGCCAAAGCAATTATCCCTAGTTTTGGAAAATAAAGATACGCTACCAAATTTTATAATAATTTTGTTGTTTTGTTTTTATATTAATTAAATAGATTAATACAAAAAACGATTATTAATGAAAGTATACTTTTTAAATTTATTCTGTAAAGTTGATGACACAGTGATTTTTGTTCAATGAAATTGATAATTTTAAAGAAAATTAAGAATCTCACCGAGCTGAAATGAATGGGGCAAAAACCATTAGGTTGTAACCTGTAACTACATTTTAACGTACTCCACTTAACTTTTCAAAACAAGGTGCTTAGAACGCCGATATCACAGAAAATCAAGAAAATCGCTTACAAACATAAGCGCCGCCTGGAAGAGCTCTGCAGTTTATTCGATCCTTGAGGAAACAAACGTCTTTGAAACTAACCATTGTAAATATCTGCCACATCTGCCGCGAGGCATAGCTAAATAAGACCAACTGTACAATTTGGCCTCATGTCGTTTTGAAAATGGGAATCAGGAATCATTAGGAACTTATGAAAAAAGACATAGGTGCCTGCCTGAAGAAAATCACTTACCCCGAGCGGAGCAACGAAGTTGCGTGAGCGGAACCTGTTGCATGCGAAAAAAGAGTTTAAGTCCCATAAAGCGAAATCTCGCAATGGCATGCCCTATAGCTGGCAATGGGCTAAATTCAAAGTTCCCTGATTTAACTAGGAACCCTTTCAACAAAGCTTATAGATCTTGTCATGCTACAGACTGGTGCTCCTACGAGCTATCTCTCAGTAGTTCCAAAAAGAGCTAAGGAAGGCCCAACGAGACTCCTGAACAAAAAAAATTGAGGAAGTCTCAGAAGCGTCTAGGCTCATGAAAGTTTTAGCATCGTCCACCAAATCTCCCAGTTTCCTCCAAAAACTATGGGACATGTGGGTACTCAAAAGCTTAAGTCTCTTCAATTTAGCAAGACCTGACCACATTATCCCTGGGGAGCTCGAAAGTGCTCCATGGCTAGTCAACATCTTCAAAGGTTGCTTTATCTTAGATCATGGTCTTATGTCCCTGCTCCTGGAAAATAGATAAGGTAATATTCATTACAAAACGGGAAAATATGTCCAACTGAATGACATTAGACTCATTGATATCTTCATATCTATTCTATGAGAAAAGATTCTCATGAAATCCCTGGATAAATAAATAGACCAATATATCAGGCAAAACATTACAACGTGCAGACTTTCATCTGCCTAGAATGCCTACAATGAAAGCAAATTCGTGGGGATAGATAGAATCTCGCTTGTGCTTAACAACCTAGAGATTCCCTTACCATCTGGTAAGCTTGACTCCACTCTAAGGGACATAATACAATATGTAACAGAGTATGTAGCTGGGTATGACATACCCAAATACAACAACATCTGTAAATATTGTAAAAAAAAAATAGAGAATATAACAGTGTTGTAATCGTAAATCCTTGCATAAAAATATTGCATGTTCCATGCGTATGGCCTTTCTACAGGTCGTACATGCGTGATTTGTTTTCCGATATTTTTTGGTTGGACTATCACTACATCTGACATAGCGACTAGCAGTATCGGGGTGATGAAATAAGAGGTTCATTGGCCCTTAGTAATAGAAAATCATAAAGTCGGTTCTAAAGTCGAAATTGATTTGTAGATAAGGTACTTTTAAGTTTCCGTAGTAATAAATCAGTTTTAACAAAACTCGAATTTAACGTAATCATTGTGAATAAACCTGTCATATTTGTTATTGTGAGCTATCACAACCTGTCATATTCGCTATTGTGAGCTAGCACAGCTGATTTTGACACTCATTTTGAAACATTAAACTGTCACTTTTAAATTCGACTTAGATACGATTCGGCCACATCTAAATATTTGTCGATTTTAGAAGTGGGTTGCTCGTTTATTACTACGGATTTCGTGTTAAACTCTAGTTTACGTAAAACTCGAGTTTAAATTCCTTTATTACTAAGGGCCATTGACTTCAGCTGCACGAAACGACCATGCGTTTGTGTGATCAGTTAAAAAAATACAGTTATTTAAATAACAGGGTGGGTATGGCATACCCAGCATCGCGAATTTTATTTCTTATACAAATTTTTATTTGAAATAAGCTTACATACTTAAAATTTAATTTATAAAGAAAACATAAAGTAACAAACATTGATCCACAAAAAAAATTGTAATTATTAGTAATTAAATAATCAAAGTAAAATATATGTATACCCTTAAAAATGAACGATAATTTAGTGGTACTTATGGTTGCGCTGATCCATTTTGTTTCCTTTGTTTATTAAGTTCTATATTTTTTATTGGGAAGTTAAAAACTTCTGCAGCAGATGAACCAACAATTTCTCATACATGGAGTTCAATTTTAAATTTGTAACATAAAGTAACAAACATTGATCCACAAAAAAAATTGTAATTATTAGTAATTAAATAATCAAAGTAAAATATATGTATACACATAAAAATGAACGATAATTTAGCGGTACTTATGGTTACGCTGATCCATTTTCTTCCCTTTGTTTATTAAGTTCTATATTTTTAATAGGGAAGTTAAAAATTTCTGCAGCAGATGCACCAACAATTTCTCATACATGGAGTTAAATTTTAAATTTAGTTCTGCTAAAGTTGTTCTCATATATGAGACAGATTCTTTAAGATATGCAAAATATGAACACTTGTTATTAAAGGCATAAAATAAAACAAGGATCAGAAGAAAAACTTAAATACAACTATTGTGGCCAACGACGATTGTGGCAATGGTTCTCCCAATTGTTCATGAGAGGGAAATTAGATTTGAAATGGTTCCGTTTTAATTTTTGTGCAATAATGAGAGTAATATGAACTTTGAATTAGTAATCGGAATTGGAAAATATTTCAAAACATTGGAATCAATAGACAATACTTCTTCATTTTCTGCAAACGCGGTAATCTGCATAGTATCTAACATCAAGGAATCAACCGGGTATGAAAAAAAATGGTGATATATTTAATAGATTTTTTACAACAGTATGGCGCTTTCCATTTTCAATTCCTAGTTCAGTAATTATAAACGGAATACCACTTACGGAGCACATGTTGCTGGGTATTTTTTGTTTATTTTTTTTTGAAGAAGAAAACATTTGATTAAAATTTAATGAAACTAAGATTTATCAAATCATTTGCTAATTGTGTTCGATAGCTCAGAAAAGAAAAAAAAATAAAAAACCAAAAAAATCGCAAAAGGATATTTTAGTATTGCACGCTCAAATCAAATAAGCTTCTCTCAGTGGACTGTAAAAGACTAACTAATTGAATTGTGTTTTCACCATCGTACCAGCACTCCCGTCTGGTGTGCTCATCGCCTCGGATATCGGCCGCAGCCACCGCTATTTCGTGAACTATGAAAGGAGCTGTAGGCTGTGCGCGAGTTACATCCGCAACATAATTGCTCCCTCCACCGCTTCTACCTCTCCTCGATCAGCGTTACCCGAGGAACGACCCTGTTATGCTGCTCAAGCAGAATGCGTCGCTATCACCAATTCGATGACTTATCGAGTTGCATCATTAATACCTTTAATCGTCATTGCACAAGTGACACCAAGAAGCTGACTTTGCGTCTGACCTAATTCCATTATATGAGTTCATGTTCTTGGTGCTCACCTATGCTAAATAGGTTTTATAATTAATTGAATTTATTGTCAAGAGTAGTTGATTGTAATCTTTAAGGCTAGACGGTCATAATAAATATAACTTTTTTTTGGAACTAATTGTTTTAAAACCTTAACTCGCGTGTGCCCTGACGATCATCTTTCAAGGTTTTCGGTCACAGGCACCGCTATTCACCCCACTATGGAATGGGGTGTGTTCTGTTGATTCTTATTTTTCAAATACTTTATAAAGCCTTACAGCCGTACAGGACTTACAAATAAACAAGTATACAATTATACGATCGTTGAAAATACATTTCTTATTATATCTTCTCGATTCAGAGTTCTTTTAACTACAATTTATGTCCAGAAAAAGTAACTGATATTGTCTTGGACATTTGTTATCTGTATAGTTTTTTAAGAAAAAGAAGTCCTTCTTCATGCCTTCTCAGTACAGATATAGAAAACACGAGATGAAATAGTAACAATCCGTCAAACTGTGCAAAGGAGATTTGCAACGATTTTTGTGACTACTTCAATCGGGGCACTTCCATTGCAAACAAATGTATATATATCAAACTGAAATAGATTTATTTATAAAGTATACATATGTACTCATTTATTTTCTTCTTCGCCATCGATCTGAATATTGTTGTCAATTTCTTTTTCCATTGAAGGCACACTATCAATTCCTTCTTTGCCCTGTAAAAAGGCTAGATCATGAAAGTACTACAGAGACGGCATATAAACTTTACCTGTACTGCACCCAGAACTCTCGCTTCTTTTACTCTGTTTTAATTCTAACCACATTGTCAATTGTCGTATTTGGCTAAATTTACTTTAATTCAATTCCTAATAGTTCGTAGGGCCTGTTTTCAAAATTTTTATTTTTGGATTCTTCACTTTTTATCTTCCATGCTCTGGTAAGCATTTCGAAAAATTCTTCCAGAATTGTACATTGTCAAAAGCAGCCATTTGTAACCTTATTTTAATCCTTCCGTGAACAACCGCACAGCTCTAAATTTCTTCAGGAATGAAATTTCCTTCAGATAGTGGTTTCATGCGTTCACACGATGAAATTTGAGTCTGTCTGTATGATCGGATGAACGCCCCTAATACTTCGAAAATTTGTTTTACTATTTCAACATACGTACGTACTGAACAAATTAACATCAGGAATTCGGTACATGCAACACAACAGTAAAAAGTTCATAAAACTCCTTTTCCATAACTTCTCTAAATATAAATATGTGAGTGCTAGTGAAATTCGGTGCCTTTCCACCTTGAAAGTACGTCGAAAGACATCGGCTTTCTTAAAAATTCCTTGTAACAACATATTGTAACAATATATAACATATTGCTTTAATTTTTTTAAGATTAACTGATAATCTGACCATTTTCTGCAGATATCTTTGTAAACATTTTTTTACTGATTCAGAGCCCTAATAAATGAAGAAGATCATATGGGAATTCACGTATACATTTTATACCATATGCTTCTAAAATATTTGGCCTTCATATTGCCTTCCGGCTCACTCGACCATTGTACCCATTTCTTTTTAAGACATTTCTTACCGTCTGGGGAGTCACATCTGTTCCACCATTGTTTTTTAATTTACCGGCAATTACAGGGGCACTTTGCCGAGGATCTTCTTCGACACTTCTGACCAATTGCCTCTCCGTATGACTACGTATTTTTCTTGGACGGCCAGATCTTGGTATTTGGCAATGGTTTTTCTTTCTTCAAATTTTTCCAAGACGTAGACGAACGTAGAAGAACGGGATCTCTTATTAATTTATTGAATTTTTGAAATTTCTTCCAGATACTTTCCTTTATTTCTCAGGTCAATTATAATTTTCTTGTTGGCCAAAGGGATTTGCTTATTTTGGCACTTCATTTTATTTTATTTTAAAAAAATCCAACGAAATAATTGCTGAGATACAATTAAAAATGTTTAAACTTACCAAAAAACCAAAAAATCCTGGACAACACATTTTACATTATCAAATGAAACACAAGAATGACATCTGCACGGAAACTTTTTTGTCTCGACTAACTGATCGCAGAGAAGGATCCTTGTCATAACGGTACACATAGGCGACGCTAATCCTTGGAATTTGATTTAATTTGGAAGGGAGTGAATCCATCTTCCCTATCTGTGTTTTATTTTAAGAATTTTTATTAATTCCTACCAAAATAAGCTAATTTTTTGACCAAAAATATACAATTAACTTTTTTGACTATGTGCATATACATTGTAAAGGCATGACCAATAATATTTTATAATGATATAAGACGAGTGTTATATTACATTCAACTTGAAGTTCTATAAAAACACATTTCTCTTGTAGCTACCATGTATTGGTCTTCTTCCTTAAATTAGTTTGTCAATCTAAATTAGGGCAAATACTGAATAACAGAAATATTATTTCAAGAACTTCATTTATTCAACAAAAAACTGAACATTTGAATATGCCTTGCCGCAATTTGTATGTAAGCAAATATAAAATCCAGCCAGCTGTCATATCACGTCGTTCCGACCTACGTCACATACAAAAAATTAAAATTGACTGTATATAAAAGCTTCATTCAATGATGAATTTGTAAAAGCTTTCTTCTTGTGGTAGTATATAAAGCCCAAGGTAGAAACCTTGAATCCCAGTGCGATCAGTGAAGTGAAAAACGACACTCTAAGGGAGTTCGTAGGAGGTCTGTTAATTTGCTTCAACTGAAATTACTGAGTTATACTATAGGCGTGCGATCTGGGCATTTTCCCGGAATCCTCTTCTATACACGATTCTGTGATTTGATTCGCACTACTACGGGAGTTCGTAGGAGATCTGTTAATTTGATTCAACTGAAATTACTGAGTTATACTATAGGCGTGCGATCTGGGTATTTTCCCGGAATCCTCTTCTATACACGATTCTGTGATTTGATTCGCACTACTACCACTAACCCGTTTTTTCTATTTTTTCATAAATAACGGATTAATAAACCGACACCAGACTCTTACTAACAGTCATTATATTACAAAATTAAGTATTTTGACTCTGTCAGTCTTAAATTTTATTTCTGCAAATCTGTCATTAAATGACACAAAGAATCCTTGAGTTATGGCGTCCAATATAAGCACCCAAAGTTATGGCAAACATCCATAGTTGTTTTGACGATGACATTACGCTTTCCTACTGCCTCAATGAAATTAATTCCAGCGAGAAAGATTTTTCCCTTAACTTCTTGGTACCAGACTTGTAAAAGAAAACAATCTTTCCACGGCGGCTGATGAAGCTAATGGTGTTTTATATTTATGAGCATTTTGTTTTAATCTCGGGTAACGATCCAACATTTTGAAGTCTGTCGTAAGGTCGGCCAGGTATGCATATAACTTATCAAAATTATTAGAGTTTTCTAATATTTGATCTGGAATAGTATATATTATACATAACAATATTAATATATTCTTTAAATTTTATAAAAACATATCTATACCCGTTAGTGAAAAGTCAAAGAAAGAAAGTTCAATGTGTCTGAAACTGATGATTGAGCAGCAGAGCTATCGTTGCTCTCACTCTGAGAATATATAGTTTCTTTTACCAATGACGTAATTTTTCGTTCTGTGCATGAGGGGTTTAAGGGCAAGACCCATTTCAAGTTCACTGGCGGTCTAAGCCCTGAAGCAATAATAGTGTCATTAACTTCCGGTTATAAATAAAAAGAAGATGGAAATCTTTTTGTCAGCGCGGCTTTTAATTTGTTGGCAATATCATGAGGAAGTACTCGTTACGATTTACTTAGGAATATTTTCATTAATTTAGTCCATCCAATACCATCCCATTTTCTCGTTGAAGGAAGTAAAATGATTTCGAAATCGGCTGTAACAACTCGATGAAATTTAAATAGTTTATTTCTTGTTCAACGATTATTTGTAATCCTAAGCGGATACAGACTTCACCAAGCTTTTTCTTATGAAATAGTATATATTTAATTGAATCATATAAGGAGTTCCATCTAGTCGCAATTGGATACTTTAATTGTCGATCCAAAATTGATACAATTTGCTCTGAACTTTTGGTCGATTTACCTTATTCTGCAAACTGGAGCATTTTTATTATTATTATTATTATTATGCCCCGCCCTCTTACCCCTCCCAAACGGCGCGGGGGGAGACAACTGTGTTTTTATTATTATAGTATGTTGTATTATTATTATTATTACTATTATGATTTCTTTTGTTTGATAAACGAAGGAGTCCAGAGCACGTGACTGCTTATTTGGATTCCGCCATTTATTAATGATTTAATTATTTTAAGTTTTCTTGTTTTAGTTTCCATCTTTTATATATTTCACTGTTTCTGATTTAAATTTATTGATATTTGGGATTGATTTTAAATTGTTCGGTAAATTATTAAATAATTGTCAACCTTTACACTTGATTGTATTTTGTGCGCGAGCAGTCGATCTGAACGATATTCTAAAATCATGTCCACGTCGAAGATCATACGGTTGGCTTTCATTTACATAATAATAAAATTAAAACGCTTAGTTTCGTATGTTGTCTAATGTCTAACCACGAGAGTCGTTCTAGCATTTCTTTCACTGGTGTTGGTTTGGCACATTTAAGGATGATTCTCACGGCATTATTCTGTAGCCTTTGCAATCTATGCAGGTCTCCTTCAGATGACAAATATAGTATGGTAGAGCAGTACTGGAAGTGAGGTCTAATTATAGCATTATATATTTTTATTGCTGCTAACATTGATGTTTTTTGTGTAATCCTTGATGAGAAATATATCTTTTTAGAAATTTTTTTACACAAGTAATCAATATTTGCTTTTAGGTTCATCTTATTGTCAATAATCACACTAAGATATTTGAATTCGTTAACTTGCTCAATAATTTCACCATTAATTTGTATATTAATTTCAGAATTGCAGTTTAAACACATGTATTTAGTCTTTTTTTATATTTAACGTAAGTTTATTCATAAATAACCAATTATTTATAGATTCCAATTCGTTATTGATTACATTCGTACATTCTGTCTCACTGGTTCCACTGAAGAAGAGAAGCGCATCGTCTGCAAACATACATAGTTTACTGTATTTAACTACTGTGTGTATATCATTGGTATATAGTAAAAATAGGAACACACCCAGAACTGATCCTTGAGGGACTCCAATTTTGACTTCCCTTGACTCGGCTACACTATCCTTTACCATAATACGCTGCGTCTTGTTATATAAATAAGATTTAAGCCATTTCAATTCATTCTCCTTAATCCCATACATCATGGATGCCGCTGCTGATATGATCACAAACATTCTTCTGCTGGGCATGAGATCCTTCATTCCGCATAGAGTGAAGAGTATCAAGCCCAAAGAAAATGCATGGTATGACTCGAGCTGTATAGAGGCTATCAGGTTGAGAGAGTTGAATTTCCCTATTGAGGAAAACCGGAATAAGTTTCAACGGGCCAGAAATGACTGCAATGCAAAATCATGACGTGTGAAATTCTCTTATGATCAAAAGTTGAGGCAAAAAGTGCTACAATGTCCCAAAGGTAGCAAAAACTGTTGGTCATTTGTAAAAAACATAAGAAATTCCGCCTTGTCTTCAATTCCCACGCTCATTTACATTCCAGCTGTCAGCTCTTTAGACAAAGCCAATCTGCTTGCGGCGCATTTTGCAGCCAGCTCAACACTTCCAGATTACAATATGTCTCCACCTGCACTTGAGAGCGCACTCGCACAGTTGCAAGAGTACTTAAAGATCTCGACGTGCACAAATCCCCTGGCCCGTATGGTATTCCCCCTATACTTCTGAAGAGGTGTTCTTCAGCGCTGGCAAAACCATTGCGTAAGGTTTTTCATCTATCCTACTCTTTAGATCTCTTGCCGAGCAGATGGAAAATAGCATTTGTCCAGCCCGTCACAAAAAAGGGCGAATCTTCATCACCCACCTCGTACCGACCCACTTACGTCCTTTCTTTCTAAGGTCATGGAACCGCTGATAAATCGTCAGCTTATGAAATATCTTGAATCGCGGAAGCTTCTTAATGACCGGCAGTACGGTTTCCGTAGCAACAGGTCCACTGGTGATCTGATAGCTTATCTCACCGAAAAGTGGAACAAATCTTTGCATAATGCAGGCGAAAACAAGATCGTTGCACTTGATATTTCTAAGGCATTTGACAGAGTTTGGTATCAAGCTCTTTTGTCGAAAATGCGTGCATATGGTATCGATGAATCTCTTCTTCTATGGATTAGAAATTACCTTTCGAACCGTTCAATTCAAGTTGTTTTGGATGGGTTCAAATCAGATATCCTCCAAATAAATGCTGGTGCACCCCAAGACTCTGTTCTGTCTCCGACACTCTTTCTCATTTTTATTAATGATCTCTTGTCTGCTACTTCTAATCCAATCCATTCCTTCGCTGATGACAGTACCCTCAGCTTTTCATATTCGTTCCGAGACTCACGACCCTGCCCTTCGGCCGTAGAATTGGAACGGCAGCGGATGTTAAGCACATTGAATTCCGATCTTGAAAGCATAATTAACTGGGGAAACAATAACAGAGTGGAATTCAATGCTTCAAAAACTCAATGCTGTCTGCTGTCACTCAAGCGAACCCTTGTTAATCAGCCATTATCCATGAATGGCGCTTGTGTCGATGAAACAGAAAAGCTTTCCATCCTTGGTATGTGTATCAACACAACACTTAGTTGGAACGATCACATATTTGAGGTCGCCAAAAATGCTGCGAAATGTTTAGGTTTCCTTAATCGATGCAAGAAATATTTCACCTCTCTGATTTGGCTTTCATTTATAAGGCGTATATCCGCCCCAAGCTTGAGTACAACGCTCATATCTGGTCTGGTGCCCCAAAGTTCACCCTGCACCTACTAGATAGAATCCAAAAGCGAGCGATAAAACTTATAGGAGACAACAATGTCGCAAAGTCAGTAGACTCGCTCGAACATCGACGTACAGTTTCTTCTTTGTCCGTATTTTATTGCTTTTTCAACAAACGCTGCTCAAGTGAGCTAGCCAACTGCATTCCGTCTCGCCAGGAATGCTCATCAGTTTACCCATAAGCCTACTTTCGGACGCACAGTTAAATTTAGAGACTCGTTCTTCAGCCGTACTACGCGAATTTGGAATGCTCTTCCCAGCCCTATATTACCCACAGACTACAACCCGCAGATATTTAAGACCAATGTGCACATGTACCTCCTCTTCCTTTCTCCCTCTATATCTTCGGCCCGTGCTGTGTCTTGACTTAAGGGTATTAGCAATCCCTTGAGCGCGCGCAAATTATAAAAAAAAAAACAATCATGAGTTTTTTCAAAAGGGTTTCACGATCAACTGCTTCAAATGCTCTTTTAAAGTCTAGGAACACTGCGACTATTATATTTTTCCCTTCTATTTGATTTTTCCAGTTCTCAATAATCCAATCTAGAGCTGTTTCACAAGAGTGCCCTTTCCGAAATCCCGATTGTTGCTTCATGATATAATTATTTTCTTCTACGTAAGCGCTCAATTGGTTCTCTACTAGTTTTTCGAATATTTTTTCGTATAGTGGTAGCATATTCACTGGTCTAAATTCTTCACATAATATTGTATTACATACTTTTCGTATAGGTCGAACCACCGATTCTTTCCATTTTTTTTGAAAAGTTCCCGATCTCATCGATTTATTAAATAGTTCTTTTAGTATCGGTCCAATGATATTTATTCCATCTAGTATCATGCTCGCACTCATAAATTGATAATATTTTTTTTTCCCATTGATTTCGTTAATTTCACTATTTCACTCGTAGTTATTAGTTTAAATTTAAAAATGTGTTCATTGGTGCAAATTATTCCACGTATTCGGTATCGGATATTTTTGTTATTATGTTTTCAACACTGCTTACAAAAAACTTGTTAAATTCACCAGCAATTTGTTGATTATTGTGAATGATATTTCCGTTAAATGATACACTATTAATCCCGCTCTGTTCCTTATTCAGTATGAATTGTTTTATAATTTTTCCATGCTGGCCACTGGCCTCTTGATGAATCTATCCATTTTTGAGTGTATTTATTTCTTGCCGCTTTATAACTTTCCCAATAAAATTTTGAATTGATAAACTTAGCCTGTTCATAAGTCATTACCTTTTTCTTTTTCATTAACTACAATTTTATGTTGAACCAGGGGCAACCATTTAGACACTTTGTTCTTTCCGTTAGCATTTGTTTTATTACTCTACACATTTCATCACTAAATACGTCAGCTAATTCATCTACCGTACTGTTCACGACATCAAACTACCACGCAACAGCTTAGAATAAAAAAACATCTTTATTATAATTTTATATATTATATATACACTTTTTCTCTTACAACTAACTCTATATCAATTGTCTCGTGGTCACTTATTTTTAATTAACTATTCATTTTAGCTTTAACTTCTTTATTATTTGTAATTACATAATCAATAAGTGTGGATGTTTTCTCTGTTATTCTGGTTGGTTCATCGTTTACAACGGATAAGCCATTTTCATAACAGATTCCTTTAATTTGCTTTTGATATCAAAGTCTCCACCTATAATCAATTCCTCTTTCATGGATATATCTTCCAAAAGTTGCAGGAGTACCCTACAGACATGAGCCATGGATGAGTTTGAAGATCTATACATGATCAGGAATTTGATCTCATTCAGACCATCACCGACATCAATTTCGAGATAATATACTCCATCACTATTTTTGACCTGGTTAACAATTCGATAATAACATGATAATTTCATATAACACCCCACTGGTGTGTCTTGATGGACTTACCACTTGTTCAAAATTATAACCGTTTAACATAACTTCTGGTCGCTCAATATCTTCAGTCATATGTGTTTCACTTAAAAAAAACATATGAGGTCGATTCTTTTTTGCTAATAATTCTAATTCCGAAAAATTATTAACGAGGCCTTGTACATTTAGATAAACACATTGTAGTTTACTTAGCTGCTAGTACAGAATTTTTCCCTTTCTATTTTCATTTTTCTCTGCAGAACTGGACAGATGGCATCCCTAGAATCATGGTGCTCATCGATGTTTATGTTTAATCGCTGTTTCATTTTAATACAATTAATGCACTTGACTTGTTCACTCTTAGATTCATTTCCCGTACGATCTTCTTCGCCACACTTAGCACATATGTTTTTTTCACTCTTACACACATTAGCATTATGATTAAAACCACAGCATTTAAAACAACGTTTGACATTAATGCTTTCATAGCAAATGCATTCGTCACACTTTACGCATATTGTTTCTTGCTTCATTATGTCAGCGAATGCTTCTCCGTCCACTTCTAGTATCGCGTTGTAAACATTCTTGTTTTTTCCCTATTGAATAACTTTAATACATTTAATTTCTTTAAATTTTATATTTTTATTGCCTCTGTGACACGATCTTCACATGGTTCGCGCTCACTTTAATATCGTAATCATTATTCATTTGGTTTATTATCTCCTTGCTGATTACTTCTCTCTCTTTATCACTCGCGCACTGGATTGTTACAGCACCATCACTTTTATTAGATATTTTATTAATTTGTTAAGTTATAATGTTAAGTCATTGTGTTTTAAATTGTTCATAATATACAATTGTTCCTTTAAATATTAGTATCTAATTTAATTATTGTTAGTTTAGGTCGAAAGACATAATTTTAGATTAAGTTTAGCTTAGAGCGCCCGCCTAGGGCCAGTAAGTTAGAAATAGTCACATTGTTCGTCCAACCAGCTGTAAGCAAATTTGTCTAGTATGTGCGTTATTTTTCTGAATTAATAAACAAAAATGAATAAAAAAAAAAAATAAATGAAAAAAAAAACGTCTACTATCGCGTTGTAAACATTCTTGTTTTTTCCCGATTGAATAACTTTAATACATTTAATTTCTTTAAATTCATTTTTCGACCTTCATTTATCAGACCTACATAAATATTATTCCGAGAGATTTGCGCACTTAATTGAAAGAATTTCCCACATATACCATCGCATGGCACTTGCTTGCTAGATTTCATGAGAGCATCACACTCTCCACATCTTACACTCATTTTGCTAAATGGATCACTATCACACTAATAACTAAAATGAGTTTTCCTACTACCAGTGTAGCAAGAAAAGCAGCGGATGCTTTTCCCCATATTTGAGTTATTTATATTATACACTTTTTGTTTAATTATTTCACTGTTTGCGAGTGCTCAACGTTGAATAATTATAATTATTTAAAGAGATATATTTTATCTAAAACAGTTTTATTTTAATAATAGATGCAAACAATAATTTTAAAAGAGATTGTTTGTAGCCAACTCGATTAACACGTCCGCTCACTATAAAAACACACTCAAGACTTTTGCATTATCCTTAAAAAACAAAACAAGATTGGATGATTCTTCCAGCTCAATACCATATTCAGAACGAAGCCAGTAATCTTGAGATGCAATACCAAACTCATTGGCCCTTAGTAATAGAAAATCATAAAGTCGCTTCTAAAGTTAGTTTGTTAGGTGTAGCTAAGGTACTTTTAAGTTTCCGTAGTAATAAATCAGTTTTAACAAAACTCGAATTTAACGTAATCATTGTGAATAAACCTGTCATATTCGCTATTGTGAGCTAGTACAACCTGTCATATTCGCTATTGTGAGCTAGCACAGCTGATTTTGACACTCATTTTGAAACATTAAACTGTCACTTTTAAATTCGACTTAGATACGACTCGGCCACAACTAAATATTTGTCGATTTTAGAAGTAGGTTGCTCGTTTATTACTACGGATTTCGTGTTAAACGTTTAAATTCCTTTATTACTAAGGGCCATTGAAAGCTTTAACAAGATTTAATCCATTATCAGTAACAGTTACTATTACATTGCTGGAGTTTAAACCATAGTTTTTAGGCACCTGCAGGATTACATCATTGATGCGATCATATTATGTGCCTGACCCTGAAAACCTTCGGCATGCCAGAGCAACTTCCTTTGGAAATTATCATCAATCCAGTGGCAAGTATATCCAAAGATAATTCGGTGTTTAGTTGACCAAATATCTGCTTTTGTGCACATATACTTTTGCTTTGACAGCTGAATTTTCAAATATTTGAAAATAGATTAATAATATTGATCAATAAGTTTCAATGCTGTTGGTCGGCTTATGACTTTTAAATGAGGATTGGCAAACCTCAAAAGTCTTCTAAAAGATTGGTCTTCAACAATAGACACAGGCGAGGTGTAATTAGCAATGAACTGAATAAGGAGTTTCTCGAATCGGTCTTGCTTTGATCATTTAGGTTTGGTAGTTGCGCGTTTCAGATCAGAATGTTTGTTCTTTAAATGTCTGATTAAGTTGGATGTAACTTATTTTTACGCTTTTAAGGTTGCTTTACAGATATTCATCAAAAATCCCATTTCTTTTCTGTTGAAGTTGTGTTATTAAGCTAAATAAAGAAATAAAATACTGACAACAGGCTACATTGTAAACTATTCAAACCCGATTTCAACTTAATTGGTTAAAAAATTGCATATTCTTAAAATCTATCAGAAGTCAAACCTAAAAGATTATACGAATATAATACTTATTCGATATTGTGTAGTAGGTGCCCCTATGTTTACTGTTTCAAAACCTCAAAAAAATATTCACGAAAAATAATGTTTTCACCAATAAAATCATTTAACGATTTCGCACATTGAGGCTCGTCTTCTACGCTGAGCAATTTTGCCCTTTTATTTTGTGATCAGTCTTGTCCCACCTCACAATAAACACGTTTTGAACTACGCAGGCTTTTTTTTTTTCTCTGGGTCAATATTTGGATCACACACAAAATCCTCCGACGAAAATTCACTCTCTGCATCCATTACTTAGTTAACCACTCCCTATAGACTGCAACTGAGTAAACAACTGATAATAACACTTTTATTAAGCACGAGTCATTCTTTGTAACGATTATTTATTTCGTAATGATTGTACTCATAATGTTGTTTACGAATTTTGCCAATTAAACACTTGAATTGGTTTTTCTTTACATACTTCCTACCTACAACATTTTTGAATAAATATGACAAACTGAATTTCAAAAAGTGTGTTATTTCTGATTTCCTTCCGTCGTACCTACATATTGTACATTACCGCAATGAAAATAAATATTTCACCAGCTTTTTTGAAAATAAATACTTTTTGTACCAACTAAATTCAAATTATTTTTGTTGAATTCATAGACTTCAAAAAAGTTTATGTGAATTCACTGCTGACCTTAACTAACATACTGTGAATTCACTATTTTTTTTAAATAATGCAATCATTTGGCTTAGTTCAAAGACTGCTAAAAATTTAATGTGCAAGTCATCAAGTACTAAAGATTGGCGACTTCAATTTTTTTCAAATCACAATCTTTTTCACCAAAAATACTTCAAATTATTTTGGATGAATTCAAAAGAATCACCGTCCCAAAAGATTAACTTCTTTTACAACTCTGCTTGGTACATACTCAATGATAATACTACGCTCATTACACATGTGTGTTGTAGCTCTACTGTCTAGCCACCAATTCAAGGCATTTAACTTTTAAAGATCAGCTGCAGCCAGAATGTAATGGGAATATGTGTTCAGTGCTTTACATTTTGCAACGAAATGCCCTTTTTGGAGACAGTTGCAGTATGTTTATTCTTTGAAAATGTTTTTTGATTTCGATCTTCCTTTCCTCCTACGTAGTTACTATTATCGCGAGCTAAGAATGCTTGTTCGTCACACATGCTTACAGTTTGTTGATTCCTTTTTTGATGTTCTTTCTCCTTCCTCCAAAAGTTTACTTCTTAGGGAAATGAAAGAAGGTAAGGTGTCACGTCTTTCCACCGCAATGACGAACGATTCAAATGATTTCGGTAGTCTGGGTAGCAATATAAATATCCTCGTAATAACTAGGAACATCGTTCATTATCAAATTGATTTGTGCTAATTTGTCCACAATGTTTGAAAATACATTAATGTGATGGGATCTTCATATATGTATACTTGTCTGTATTCATTGCTTCTACGCCTGAAGAAAAGGTCTTTCGCAAACTCCAGGTCAAGAACATCGAAGAGTCTAGGGACTCTAGACAAAAAATATGGGCCTTTTATAAAAAAAGTCTGGCTTCAGGCTTTAGGAAAGGCACCTAGGCTCTTCGAAATCGTGAGGGTAGCCTTGTTACTGACCCGCAGAGAATAGTGGATGTCTTTAGCAGCACTTCCTTAATGGAACTGACCAGGAGCGAGTGATAGGGAATCAAGAAATCCCAACTCTAGTCGATGAAGTAGTCCTCCCACCTAGCTTTGAAGAAGTCGGCACAGCCATGAAAAGGCTGAAGAACAACAAGGCCTACCATAAGAGCTCTTCAAGGCCGGTGGCGATGTTCTGGTGGGGAGCATGCACCAGATCATCTGTAGAATTTGGGAAAACGAAAGCATGAACGACGACTGGAATATCAGCATATGCCCCCACAAAAATGGCGATCCTACCTCTTGCAACAACAAAAAAGGTATATCACTGTTCAACGTCGCCTACAAGATCCTGCCCAGCGTACTGTGTGAACGTCTAAAGCCGTTTTGCACCACACTAATCGGAACGTACCAATGCGGCTTCCGGCCCGGCAAATCGACTATAGACCAAATCTTCACACTAAGACAAATCCTGGAGAAGACCAGTGAGTTTCAAATCGATTTCAAAGCCGCATACGTCAGCATTCATCGCAAGGAAATATTGGATGCGATGACTGAATTCGGAATCCCTGGAAAACTGATCCGGTTGCGTCGCACCACGTTAACAACCTATGCACCGTGCACTTCGGCTCAATGATTTCTGAGTCGTTTGAAACTTGCACTGGATTTCGGCAAGGAGATGCGCTGAGGTGTGATTTCTTCAATCTGGTACTGGAGAAGATAGTGCGGAGGGCAGCAGTAAACACGAAAGGCACTACCTTCTACAAGTCGGTTGGGGTACGCAGATGACATCGACATCGTCGCGCGTTCTCAACGTGCCGTAGTGGAGGCTTTTACGACGATTGAAGAACCTGCGAAACGAACTGGTCTCAAGGTCAATGATGACAAAACGAAATACATGCTGTCGACCAAAAAAACGTTCCGCCACACGCCACCTTGGACAAAATTTCACGATCGACAGCTACAATTTCGAGGTAGTAAAGGAGTTTGTCTACCTCGGGGCAAACGTGAACTCCACAAACGACATCACAGTGGAGATCCGTCGTAGAATCGCCCTTGGCAACCGGTGCTACTTCGGTTTGTCAAAACAACTGGGCTTAAAACTCCTGATTCGAAGGACCAAAATCATGCTCTACAAAACTCTTATTTTGCTAGTCCTGCTTTATGGAGCCGAAAGCTGAACGCTAAGCAAAACTGCAGAGCTGATTCTTGGTACCTTCGAAAGAAAAATTCTACGTCAGATATATGGTCCCGTCTGCGAGGAAGGCGAATGGAGGAGAAGACATAACCACGAACTCAATGAGCTGTGGCAGGATGTGGAGTCCGGAATGCAAAATCCGTCGACTTCACTGGCTCGGCCACATCGAGCTCATGGACAACAAAGCTGCAGCAAAGAGGGTCCTTGAATCCGAGCCTACTGTTTCGAGAAGGAGAGGAAGACCGAATCTCCGGTATAAAGACTGGAAGCAGCGTGCCCAGGACCATCAACGATGGAAGGCAGCAATTGCTCAGGCTCGAACTCTCCATGGGTCGCCTGCCTGATAAGTAAGTAAGTATTTATTGCATAAACGTTCAGTTCATCTGGGCTGATATATTTCACGAAGTGTTATCCATGCCATGTATGTGATGCTGTGATGATTAAACACTTAGAATAATAGTTGCTAAAGCATTTTCATTCAGGATGTCCCATATATTTGACTCCTCATATATTCCATAGTTCTAAATGGATGAGAATGCTCTGCATTTGCACATGACACGAATCGAAATTTGTATCATCGAGCTTCTCAATCCTTAAATATGAACAAACAGGAACAGACACGTCCTCATTTTAAGGGCCGATGTTGAATGTGAACCACACCTAAACGTCAAGTTTCTGCATTTCATTTGACATTTCTCAATTTCAGACTAACTCAATTTGAACCATGGAAAGATACACAATCGAGCAACGTGTTAATGTTATTCAGGCTTATTATGAAAATGGGCGTTCAAATCAAAATGCATATCGTGCACTTCCTGATTTTTTCGGTCAATTTAATCGTCCAAATGTGCGTACAATCGGGAAAATCGTGCAAAAATTTGAGCAAACCGGGTCTGTACGAGATGTGAAAACACCAATGCATGCTCGTACAGCTCGTACTGCAGAAAATATTGCTGCTGTTCGAGATAGTGTGGCTGAAGAGCCGTCCACCTCAACTCATCGTCGTGCCCAACAATTGCACCTCTCACGATCGTCGTTGTTGAGCATTATGCATAAAGACTTGCATTTACACGTTTACAAGGTGCAATTGACTCAAGAACAAAAGCCTCTTGACCATTTCAAGAGTCGTCAATGGTCAGAATGGTGGCAAGAAATGGCAACAGTGGATGATCAATTTTCGAAGAAAATCATATTCAGTGATGAGGCACATTTTCACCTCAGTGGATTCGTCTATAAGCAGAATTGCCGCATTTGGGCGAATGATAATCCAAGAGTGATTGTCGAAAAACCTATGCACCCACAAAGAGTGACTGTTTGGTGCGGTTTATGGGCTGGCGGCATCATCGGGCCGTATTTTTTCCAAAATGAGGACGGTCAGGCAGTTACTGTGAATGGTAACGAACTTTTTATGGCCCGAATTGGAACATATGAATGTGGACGATATGTGGTTTCAACAGGACGGTGCCACTTGCCACACAGCTAATGAAACAAAGGCTCTTTTGCGCTGATGTCAATTGGCCGCCAAGATCATGTGATTTGATACCGTTGGATTTTTTTCTTTGGGGTTATTTGAAAGAAAAGGTATACGTCGATAAGCCAGCAACAATTCTAGAGCTAAAGGATGAGATAATTCGGCACATTAACGGCATAGAACCTCAATTATTCTTCAGCGTCATCGAAAATTTGGACCATCGGATGGAGGTGTGTCGCCGATGTCGCGGCGGCCATTTGGCCGATATTTTGTTCCATACATAATTGAACCATACCAATATTATCATAATAAAAAGAAATGACAATAATTTCCTAAATAATTTGTGTTTTATTCAAAATCAACATCGGCCTTTAAAATTTAACCACACGTTACATGCATTTCTGAACTCTCAAAGAAAAGTCCTAAAGTCATAGTGCCTGAAACACAATAGGGTTTTGCTGCTGGCGTTTTGCACGTTACGAGTCTAGAGTTTCAAATGCGCTTTGAAATGCCAACTCAATTTATCAGTTGTTTCCAATTCGCAAATCCCACTTGAAAAACATTGTTTCGTTACTACTCCGCTAAGTTCAAATCACTTTACTCACTTTTACTGTTTATTACATTCTCTCATTTTGCTCTAAAGAGCGCGAAGGTGTATTTTGTGCATAGCGTATGAATTGCATGTGTTGGAAGGCAACGCCAGTAGCAAAGTCCAGTTGTGTTTCAGGCATATGTAAATGCAAGTTTTTTTTTTGAAATATCATTTTTCATTATATTGTAAGGAATATAAGGTGTGCTGGATAGTTCTATTGAGGCTCTGCGTGTAGTCATCGCGGGAATTTGTATGACAACAGAAACTTAAAGGCGAAAACAAATAAACTTAAAAATATAGATACGGATTTCTTCTCCACATTTGCCCACTCATTTCAGTTTCTCTAAGCTTTTAATGCACATTGTTCCATTTTCCTATATTAATAATACAAATTATAAATGAAGTAAATCCACTTATTCACATCAAAAAGTAAACTCAAATGTCGAAGTCTAGCAGCGATTAGTTGTTCCAACTGAGGTTAGTAATAGTAGGTTGAAAACGTGCTTTTTTCAAGGTGTGGATTTTTTATATAACCAATTGAATGTAATATTAGATGAAAGAACAGATTGCCCTGATTAAATAATATATATATATATATATATATATATATATATATATACACAAATATATATACATGTAGGTCCCAGACGTCTTACACGCAGGCAAACCCTTGCATTTTCAAACAATGCCTAGAACCAGATTGTGATAACAGAAACGAATTAGTTAGAATCACTGGTCACAAAAGATAACATTTAAATACTTCAAATGGCAACTGAATGGACTTGAGCCAAAGTGTAATTATTTTAAAGATAACATGGAAGTATTTATACACCGTTACTTATAAATTAGGGACTTCAGCGTTTATTATATGATATATACACACATAAAGGGTGATTTTTTAAAAGCTATAGGAAAGTTTTTCAAAAAGACCACATAAAATTCAGAAAAATGCATGAAATCTTTATTTAAATCGATAGTACGGTCCATATAATTTAATGTTTGAAGACTATTTCATGCAAATGTTGACCTTGACTGCGCCTCAAATGGTCCATCCGCTTAGTTCAATTTTGGCATACTCTTTCCAACATTTCGGCCGATATCTCACGAATAAATGCTTCAATGTTGTCTTCCAATGCGTCAATTGAAGCGGGCTTGTCTGTATAGATATGAGCTTTAACATAGCCCCATAAAAAAAAGGCTAAAGGCGTTAAATCGCACGATCTAGGCGGCCAATTGACCGGTCCCGAACGTGAAATAAAATGTTCATCGAACTCGCCCCTCAATAATCCCATTGTTGAGCGTGCTGTGTGGCATGTGGCACCGTCTTGTTGAAGCCACATGTCATGCAAGTCAAGCTCTTGCATTTTGGGCAAAAAAAGTTGGATATCATCTCACGGTAGCGCTCACCATTCACAGTTACGTTACGATTCGCATCATCTTTGAAGAAGTACGGTCCAATGATGCCACCAGCCCATAAACCGCACCAAACTGTGACTTCAATGCTTCTGGCTGATATTCACTCCAAAATCGAAAATTCTGCTTATTTACGTACCCATTGAGCCAAAAATGAGCTGACCATAAAATGGAAGAAGCGCGCGATGAACTTTCTTAACAGAGCACGCATTTTGATAATAAAATTCAATAATTTGCAAGCGTTGTTCGTTTGTAAGACAATTCATGGTTAAATTATAGACCAAACTGAAGATGTTTGACAGTGAAACAAAACACGAAACGTGCATCAGCTGTTTAAACCAGTGTTGCCAAAAAGATGTGAAGTGAAAACTAATACATACTCTTATATTTATATGTACTGAAAGTTGCTCATCATCTGATTCATCCGAAGAATCGCTTATATAATTATCTTCGTCTTTGGATGCATCCACGTCATTTATTAGCATATATTCCAGTCTATTAGGGGCAATATTTCCTTTGAACCATTTGACTTTATACTTGTTGTCATCTAATACCCAACTACTCCCTGATGGTGATAACAGCATTGGTTAATTTTTCACAGCTTTCTTCCATACGCGACATACATGTATATAATAATAATATGGGTGGCGCTACAGCCCGTACATGGCCACGGCTTAGCTTCTCAGCAACCATTCGTGTTGTGCGTGCTATTGTTCTATCACGAGTGGAAGGGACCTACAGTTTTATGCCGCCTCCGAACGGCCAAGTTTGGGAAGCTTTTTCTAGACAGTTTTACTCTTTGAGCGTTGTTAGTGGATCGAAAGAGGTGGGGCCGTGAAAAGTATTTCTTGTCGTACCAGGAATCGAACGTAGAGAGGTAAGAGAGGAGTGAGAGGAGTCGACGCACATACCCACAATGCCACGGGCCGCCATGCGATATATACAGTTACTTCTATATATTTGTTGTAATAGCACCGATTTGCTTCTGGCAAAAGACTTACTTCAAAACATACTACAAACAAATTAATTTAACTATGTAGGTACTAGGTATGCTGTAGAGCATATAGATTTTAAAAGTTGTAACTTACGTTTACATTCAAGGCCCTCGTTTGGTACATACTACAGACAAATTCCTCAATACTGTCCAAATGCTAAATGCTATTTTGTAAATTCCCAAATTGGGAAAAAAGTGGACTGAAAGTCTAGTCTTCTTTTTTAGATTTTAAAAGTTTTAATTTATCCATTTTTTATAAAGGCAGGCGTACAGTCGCTTCCAGTGAAGCTGTAAAATCCAGGCAGTGAGGAACAGACTACAGAGTGTGTCTAAAATTGTTTTTAGTCATAGTTTCAACTTCAAGCCAGACCTTAATGCCGTTTGTTAGGTGTGGTAAATTGTAGAGATCTATTAAAGAAGATATTCAAGCCAGACTTTAATGCCGTTTGTTAGGTGTGGTAAATTGTAGAGATCTATTAAAGCACATCAGTATCTGAAGGCTTTATGACCACGGAAAATTATTTTTGTAGAAAAGACAAATGCAACATCATGCAAGTGTCAGCCTCTTCCTGAAAGCTGTCCACACCCATTTGCCACTACTTTATTTTCCAAATTATTGGTTTCTTGGAGAAATTTAGCAAGACTATCTTCAACTCATCATCTTCGAAGCGTCTTATCAATGTTCCCAAGAAGTATAGCTTTGCATACTCCGTGATCCAATGTAAATCTCCAACCCCATACAGGCATTTCTGTCCTGCTCTTTGAATATTTGGTGATATGATGATAAAAAAGACAAATGGTATTGGGTTCGACTGACACCATATTGGTATTTTCAGGTATAAATGTTGTCGATAGTTTTCTCAGTTTTATTTATTCTTTTACTTGTCGTTTTCATCCGGCTTCAAATCAGTATCGGGCACCGCATATAACCTCATGTTATTTGGAGAACATACACCGTTATATGGCAGTCTTGTTAATTGTAATCCATCTATATCAACTTTAATATATGCTACCTGTCATTTTGCAAAACCTTTTTAACTTCATATAGCTCACGAAACTTGGCCAAACGTTTTTTTATCTATGCCCGGAGTTGTATCAACGTTTTTCATCATTACATAGTTTCCTGGTTTATACACTGTTGGATTTTTGTGACGGCTGTCGTAATATCTTTTATTTTTCATTTGCTCCTTCTCATTTTTTTCCTGAGCTTCTCCTCTAACCTCTAACCTCATCTAGATTGATTCCTTCAAATTTTAAATTGTTCGCTAGAGACTCTTTTACTTTGTCGCAGAATCTTCCTTTTTGATCTCTACCGAAAAGCAAACTGCTAGGTGTAAAACCTGTACTTCGATTAACGCTGTTGTTTATAGCAATCTCAACCTTTGCTAAGTTTTTGTCCCAATTACCTGCAGTAAACGATTCGCATTCTTTCGCAACCATTGGTGTTATTATTCGGTTTAACCGCTCGGCCTGACCATTATATTGCAGTGAGTGGGTTGCAGTGGATTACATTTTGAAAAAATTGGTGAAACCATCGACCATCACTAGAATGTGCTTTTTGTTGTAACGAGATGCTGGAAATGGGCCTAGATGGTCGACATGAAGCGTATCGAATGGGATCTTTCCTTTTGGAATTGGATGTTAAATCCCTTCGGGTTTCCCAGAACCCGGTGAAAAATAGATGCATTTTAGACAGGCTTTAATAACTTTTCTAATCTTATCCTTCATACTTGGAAACCAGTGTTCAAAACATTTGTCGACACCTAAACGACAAAGTGACTCGTGATGAGTTGTAACAACGTGCTCTTCCATGTGAGATGAGAAATAAAAACAATCTTGTGTTTAGCTTTTCGATAAAACAATCCATCAACCATCTCATAGTGCGGACTTTCAGACTTACTTAACTCTATCGCAATGGAAACTATCTTTGGGTCATGTTTTTGTGGGGCGGCAAGAACAAATTCAAATGATTCATCCTCGATATACAAAATGTTGAAACATCTACTTAAAGATTCGACATGTGACATTCGATCGCCTTTTCTGTGTTCAACAGAATAATCGTAGGCTAGTAACTCCATTGCCCATCGTGATATTCGCGGATTCAACGTTTTTTTGTTTTGCGTTTAGACAAGAGCCTGGCAATCTGTCACGATCTTAAACGGAATACCTAGCAAATATATACGAAACCGCCTTAAAGCATAGATTATGGACAAGGTCTCAAGTTCATAGCTATGGAATTTACTTTCGGCGTCAGTAGCTCGCTTGAAAAAGTAAAATACCGGATGAAATTTGGCATTGCTTTGTTTTTGCAGTAGGACTGCTCCAAATCCATGCGAGCTGGCATCGCAGTGAAGTTCTATTGAATTATTGGAGCTATAAATTGATAGAACTGGCGACGAAATCAATTCGTTTTTCAACAAATTAAAAACTTCTATTTCTTTAGGACCAAGCACGAATGGAGTGAATTTTCTCAACAGGTCATACAAAGGCTTTGCGATATAGGCGAACTGATGTATAAATTTCCTAAAGTAGGAACATAGCCCAAGAAAACTATGAATGTCCTTAGTTGAAATAGGCAGCGGAAAGTTTTGAATAGATTTGAGACTAACCTCATTCGGACTAACGACAGCTTCGGTTATTTTATAACCTAAATACGTGACCTCACTTTGTAAAAAAGCACATTTGTCTAATCTGAGTTTTAAACCTTTGCTAATGACTATATCAATCACTTCTCTAAGAATGTCCAAATGTCCTTCTAAAGTTTCCATCGCGATTAGGATGTCATCTAGATAAGTCAAAATCTTCGATTGCAGTAACAATTTACCAAATAGATGTTTCATATCTCGAAAACAGATGGTACGTCTTTAAGCCCGAACGGCATTTTGGTAAATTCACACTGTCCAATCGGTTTAGTGAACGAGGTGAACTTCATTGACTCCTCCTCAAGCGGCACATGATAAGACCCGTTCTTTAAATCTAATGTTGTGTAGTATTTCTTATCTTTTAATCGGTCAATGTTATCCTCTATTAGAGGCAACGGATAGTTGTCACGAAGAGTCATTTTGTTAAAATCCCTAAAGTCTACGCAAAGTCTGAACTCTTTATTTTTCTTTTCGACGAGAACAATTAGTGAGGCATATTGAGAATCAGACTCGCGAATTATACCTTTGCTCAGTAAATCATTAAGAATCTTCTCTAATTCTATTTTTGGTGAATACGGTAACCTTCGCGGCGAACTATGAAACGGAACATCTTAACACAAAACAATTTTCATTTTGAACGGATCGTTTTCAGGAATGACTTTTCTAACAAATTCACAAAAAGCTTGCCGTTTTTTCGTCCTTCTTGTCCACCTCTGAATTTGACTTTTGAGGCGAGATGTGTAATTTACGATGGTTTATTGAGGAGAGCGAAAATATACATTACAGGTTCATACAAAACGGAATGCCTATGTAAAAAAGTGAAATGATGAGAAGATAATACGATATGAGAGAAGTCTTTATATCGGTTCATATTTACTTTAAGCTGTCTTAAGAGTGTAGATTTGTATGTCATAATAATGTGTTATGCAGGAACACACAGTGGTGTACAAAAAAAATGCCTACATCAGTAAGCTTACTTGTTTTGCAATCACACATATTTAAAAGCAACTGTACAAAATAGTTTCTTGTTTTAACATTTGTGCCAGTGGTTCAACAAATTCGTTTGGAAAATGTGATTTTTACCATATACTATAGAACTAGAAGTTTGGCTGCGAGTAAATCGCCTGGGACCCACTTTTCTGTGATCGGGGCGTTCTCAGAAATTGTTTCGTGTAACCAGTATTTGGTTATACCAATACTTGCTAGAGTGTCTAGCAAGGGTTTGCGTGCGCATAAGACATCTGGGACCTATACATTTGAGATCAGGGCAGTTTGTTCTTTCATTTAATACTACATTCAAGTGGTTATATAAAAATCCAGATGTTGGAAAATAAGCATGTTTTCTACTTACTACTAACCTCAGCTGCAACTAATCGCTGCCAGACTTCGACATTTGAGTTTAGTTTTGGATACCTTTCTATTCATGTATCTATTTATTGGTTATACTTTGACGCCCATAATTTGCTGTGGGCTCTTGATCTATCTATATAACAATGGGAGCTTTGGCCCATAACTAATTATAAAGAAAAAATAACACACAAATTTGGTCAGATTCCTTCAAATTATTCTGGAGTGAGTAAAATATAAGAATAAGAAAATATATATTTTATACATACAAATTCCAATTTTTTTGGAAAACTTAGAACAGTTATATATCTTTATGAAAAAAAAAATTTAACATTTCCATATTCTTTATTAAAATTTAGAGCGAACAGTAAGAAAATATTATTATTGGTTGATAATTCAGCATGTCACAAATTAGGTGACGATACAATTTTGGACAATATGCACAGTACGGCGACAAATCCTCCACCTAGATAACGGAGAGTCTTTAATGGAATTTTCAAAAAAAGAGATTTACTTGCAGCATTAAAAATGGTTAAAAGAGCCTGGTGGATGGTGAGTCCAGAGACAATTAGAAATTATTTTCTTAAGTCAGGTTTAGCTACAACCGTTGCTGACAAACATAAGACATCTGAAGACGATGATACTAATGGTTGGATCAGTCAGGATATTGAATTGCTTTTAGATGTTGATGCAGATTTAGCATGATTTGGAGACACGACAGATGCGAACATAATAAGGGAAGAAGCACTGGCATTGAATACTAATTCAGAAAAAGTGGATTCTGCTAGCGAAGAATCGGTTGAATGTCAAACTGCACAAAATCCCACACGGAATGAAGCTTTTAATGCACTTAAAATATTGAAGGATATTTTTCGACGAAGCTGTGAAGTGGGTGATACTATCGAGGACATGGAAGATAAAATGTCTATTTATAATATGACATTGACATATTAAAAATTATGTTGTTAGAATTTTTAGAATTTCCAGGCTGGATAAGTGATACTGTTTTTCAGTTATGCGAGCTCCGGTTGTATTCCGTGACTGCACATCAATCAAAGCGTTTCTAGAAAATTTAATTTTGCCTATTGTTGGAATACAAGCAGTTGAAATTACAACGTTTGGTGTAAGAAAACCATAGCAGTTATGCAATTTATTTCGTCTTTCTCTGAAGAGCAGAAATCATGTACACCGAGATAGTCGTCTTTCCAGTGGAAAAACCCCTTGCCCATCGCGTTTCACCCGAATTTTGCTCTGAACGCACGCATACTACTTTATTTTCACGCACACTTCTTAAGGCTTTATAGCAGCCTGCAGTTGCTCTCTGATCAATCGTACTCACAAACACTGTCTGTGAACATTTTATAAAAAGCGCTGTCAGATGAAATCAAGGGGCAAGAGAGATAGAAGTTGACTATCTCTTTAATACTTAATCTCTGCTGAAGAGTCAATTCGGCAACGAGTTCATCGAAGAAGATCAATACGTGCATAGGTTTCTTTCTTCATTGCAAGTTTAACCTTTTTGTTAAATAGAACTATCAAAAACCATTTGAGAGAAGAAAAACTAAGCTTTCCTCAAACTTGTGAGGTTGTTGAATCATTATTTGACATGGATAATTTGATATATTATGAAGCGAGCAGGCATAAATATCGAGCAATGGAATTCGAATTCACCATCGGTGCTTTGTCGCTGGCGGTGGGAAGCGACAATATTATACTGCATACCTCGTTAGTTAAATTTGCGTCGGTTTTCCAAACAGAAACTTATGTGACTCTAATGCCGATGAACTATATTGTGGTGAAAAGGTGGAAAGGGCGAAGTATTTGCGTCTGTAGCTACAGCCAAGCTGTGCTTGAGTGTTACAGCAACCTGCTATAAAAGTGGAATAAGTAATAAAAACTGAAAATAGTGTAATGCACAGGCGATCGTCGCGGTCCTTTTTTAATCAAAGAACCGCTAGGTCACTTCCACAATAAAGTAATAAACACTCGCCCGTGGAAATGATAACAGAAATGTACCATACGTTAAGTATCCTTATGAAGTAAGGATGTAAAATAAGTAAGTCTTAAGAGACATTTCTTTACGAAAGATCTCAAACGGGACGCACGAAGTCTGCAGATAGATCTCAAAGCGAGAATAAATAGTTTCATTAAAGTAAACACGTTTTTCATTTAACATACAATACGGCCTTGCTTTTAACCACTTCCAGGGTAGTTCAGGAATGCAAGATTGGACTAAAATCGTGTGTTGATTGTAACATCATCACATATTACCCTCGCAGATAGACACTGCACCGCAAGTGTATAAGTGGAAACCGTTTTGCTGAATGATCGAAGGTATTTATTGACGGGGACTTTGTTACCAGTCACCGTGGAATAATAGCATGTTTAATACTCAAAATAAAAACATTTTTCTTAAAAAATATGTCTTCAGTTTGTCTCTACCGTGAACTACCGATTATTTGTATTTAAATTAAGAGCTCAAATCGTGTATCGTTAAGGGTTTCGTTCGGGAAGGGTTTCCTTCAATCGTACACTTCAAGTTGGAGTTATTTCGCATTTAGTATATATTGCAACGTCTATACGTTACAAATTAATTTTATCAGTTTGTAAGCAGTATTGAAGGAAACTTCATATCTACAGACTCACAAAGCACCAAAAAAGCAGAAGACCTCATCCATGCTATTCCGTTCGCTTCATCAGGTACAAAGTTACTTAACAACTTCCTGAAGTCTAGCAGGGACAAAACAAGGGGAAATAATTCGAAAGGAATTTTGGGATGAAAATCCCAAACTAAACGGAACAATGAATAAATAATAAAAAAAAAAAACAAGTTAGTCCCAAGAATACCACTAAAAACGTTGAAACAAATTGTTTGTCGAGAAAGACGGACAAGTTTTGTTTTATCTTTCCCTCGATTGCAACCTTGTTGCAAACGACGGACGACAGTTGAAGAGCTGTCTCCTACTGACACCAGTACCATCCTTAAGCCCAAGTCATGGCAATCTTTTATCGTTTTTTATTTTGCAGCTTCACCGACCCCGCCTTCAAAGTAAAGTTAATAGCTTTTCGGGCAACCGGCAGTGAGTGAGTGAAAATAATTTAACTGATGCGCAGGTAAGTGAAGAGGGTGAACGCTCATCTTCCTCTTCTTCATTTACCTCACTACCAATCTCTATAACTATTGTGCAACTTTTCCACCGAGAGCACTCGTAGGTTGGTTTCTCAAAGTTAAATGAAGTTTCGTCTGTGAATCGGTGCAGACGAAGGAGTGCGACGCAGGTGAAGGGTTGAATATCTTACGATGCATTTAACTTAATAAAAAATTAAAAGCATCCATTGTCATCGTTGTAGGGTACGACTGTACGTCCGGCCAAAAACAGAAACGTGCTCCACTTGTAATAGCTTATATTGTTGCATGGGATACAGGAAGAACGTCTAATGGTCGTTCCTAAAGGCTTCGCAGGTCATTTCGAAGAAAGGTAATATCATTTCGTTATGTTGTACATGCCTTTGGGTTGAGTAGCCAAACTTTTAAGTGCACTTTTGATTAGATCGTCGTAGAGTTTTATACATATACATTTACACAGGTACAAAATACAAATGCAATATATCCGTAAGTTCTCTACATCTCCTGTACGAGCTTCTGAGTTGAGCAAATATTATTATTAGTTTCATCTCTTACCTTACACGTAACCTTAAAGTAAGATTTAGAAAATGTATGAATATGAACTGCATTAAAATGTTATATTTGCACGAGTATTTTTACGTTAGTGATGGGTGTTGTATCTAACCCAATTTTGACAAATGGAACTTTGCACCATGTCTCGGTAGCGGTCATCGCCATCTGTTGGCGATTTGACTCTTGTTTACTCAACCATATGTGCATCGTATATAATAAAATAATTTGTAAT
Organism: Eristalis pertinax; assembly: GCA_907269125.1. NCBI lineage: Eukaryota > Metazoa > Arthropoda > Insecta > Diptera > Syrphidae > Eristalis > Eristalis pertinax. The sequence continues at coordinate 93,364,272 of OU026145.1, forward strand.
CGATGACTCCTTATGACTGTCAAATGTTATTTTTTTTACTTTGTTCGACCATTGACCAACAACGACCATGTTTTATCTTCCAGGATTTCATTGGATTTGAAGTATTTAAGAAAACATATCGAACATTGCATATGCGCAACAAAGGCCCGGTATGGAACAACTGTTGTTTTTGTGGGAAGTACTAGAATTGATTTGTCAAGTGCTGATGCCCAATGAAGGTTTCTGTAGCAATCAATCACCTTTCGCAACTTCCAATTTCAAAGCTATTTGCTCAGGGCGGAGCAGCTGTCCGCCGATCTCAAGAACAGAAGTGAACCTTAATGACTTAATTGGAGTTCACATATCAAGTCAGTATGCTACTAGCGTACTATGGACCGGTAGACGTCTATATAGCAGGACTTGCGGCCTCGCTCCATCTCCCAAAATTATTATTAATTATACAACGGCTGGTACCGTTACACTGCGAACACTGTGTGAAAACCACTGGATACACAATAAACTTAGAATCAGAGAAGATATTTTGTTTGGCTTTTACCAATAAATGAAATTATGGTTTAATTAAAAATTAGGCATCACGCCTTGCTTCGCGTGTAATTATTGTGTACTACAAGACAATAATAATAATATTGGTGGCGCTACAGCCCGTAGAGGGCCAGGGCCGAGTTTCTCAACAACCACTCGTGTTGTGCGTGCTATTGTTCTATCACGAGTGGAAGGGACCTACAGTTTTATGCCTACTCCGAACGGCCAATTTTGAGAAGCTTTTTCTAGACAGTTATACTTTTTGAGCATTGTCAGTGACTCGAAATGGGTGGGGCCGTGAAAAGTATTATATATATCGTACCAGGAATCGAACGTAGACAGGTAGGTCCAAGTGCGTAGGAGTCGACGTACATAGCCACAACGCCACGGGCCACGGGTACTACCAGACGCAAAAAATTACGAATTGCGAGGGCAATTCACGAATTTTGACTTTGTTGAGGGCAGACATTCGCGAATGAGCCCCCATTTTCATGGGATACTAATTAGACCAGAAAAGTAAGTTGTGAAATATAGATCTACTAGCGTACTCCCGCACGTTTCACTGTGCAATAAAAATATAAAAAAGGAATAACGGTTTGAATTCACAATATTTATTTATTGTATTATATTTATTGTAATACTTTATGATAAACAACATTTTTTAGTTTTCCATATTCTTGACAATAAATAAATAATACTCATGGTATGCCGACACGTGAAAGAATACTGGAAATTCTAAGTTTATCCCACAAATTCCAAAAGAATGGCCTTGCTCCTTATTTATGGTAAGTGCAAAGGCAACACACACTGGAAGTTGTACACGTTTGAATTCAAACAACCAATCGGATGGTATCATTAGAATGTGCGGAACCAAAACCTCTTCATCTTTGAAATTTTCCAATCAAAATAGTGGCTACAATAACATTGTCCATTAAATTTGTATATGACGGAGCATAATAAATGCAGAAATTCTGTGGGATAATTAACCACCTCTCCTTCATTGGTAACAGTATCATCAGACCTATACAATTGTGGTGAAATTTAATTCATTAACATCTTTATTCTTGGCTGCCAAAATTGCTCTTTCGCTAAATAGGAGTCAATTAATTCGCCGTTTTGTAATACGACATAAAATTTGTGGCAACGTAACCAATCCAGTTATGTCAATAGTCATTGCACCATTTCCAATCGTCAACAATTGTTCTGGAATTCAACCGCTGATTCGTCATTGGAATTGAACACTAGTATTTGTTGTAAGAGAAAATATCTTTACATGTCTCCACAAATACGATGACTTTAAGAAAGCATTAATTTCATCTGTTTTTTTTCATGATTTTTTCCGACGCTCTCCAAAACAAAAACTAACATATATATTGTACAAAAATGTTTTATAACTACAAACCTCCGATGCCTCCGATGTCAAGAAATGTCGTAAGGGTGATTTCCTTATATTCGAGTGATTTTCCAATGGTTCCTATCAGGCTGTCTCTATGGATTTGCCCTTATTGTAGGCATTTGGGCAGGTGTAAGTCTGCACGGTGGAATGATTTGTCTGATGTATTCACCTACAAATTTCTCCCGGTTTTTTTGGGATAAAAAAGGAGAGACTGTTGAGTCTCCCGCCTTGACTATTACTGGGAGCATGGCTTAATAGCATGCAGTCCAGCTGACTTGAAGGGCTTAAAGCCTTTAAGACACAAAGGTTAATAAGTCAGAAGAATTGTATCGAATACCTTGTGTGCAATGTCTTTTAACCCAAAATCTAAGAGGATGATAAGAACCTCTAAAATAGCAATTTTCAAAATAATAGAAAATAAAGAGAAATAAATGTAGATGCTACTACCGAATAGCTCGAAAGCTGCAGCAGATTTCAGAGAAGTTGTGCTAATTGTGATTTTTCCAATCAGTGACAGAAGATGATTCTAGGACTGGAAGACGTACACATTTTTCTTATCCGCTGACCCACAAAGGATCCCAAACTACAAGTCGCAGGGCTCCGAAGTTTTCAACAAAAATCGTACTAAAATTTAGATGGTGAATGCGACCATTTAGAAGTCGGTACGATATACGATTCGGACGTTACGAGTCAATTGACAATCTATGCATGCGTACACAAACATATGTAGCTGTGTGTATGTGTGACCATTTAATTTTGTTGAAATTATTTGATGGCTTGATATAAACTTCTGAACGGATTAGCCGACTTCGATCAAAATTAGGAAAATTGACTAATCACATGATGTGGCACAACATAGGCTACTTGCTTCATGAAGTTTGACCATTATTCGTGCAACAAAATCCATATCGCACGCAGGTATTTAGTCTCTGAGTTCTGGATCGCTAATTTTTACTTTTACATGCCTGATACATACATGTGCATAGGCTATTGTTTTAAATGAAACAGCGCGTAGTAAACATTTATTCAAAATTGTCTTCAGTTCCGTTTATTGATTGAGACTTCCCATGTTCGCAGTGTTAGACTCCAGCAGTAGAGAACTAGACAAGGTAATTTACGTTCTAACAATTGGCTGTATATGAAGGAAGAAGCATTCAACTATGACCCATCGATGCAATGCTTCAACTTTCCACAAATCTCTATTGTCGTCAAAGTGCAATTTTTGCGAAGCAATGAAGCTTGAGGGAGAGACGCCAAGTTTGTGTCGTGCAGCAGGAAAAGTGTATTTACCCGAACTGCCAGATCTGCCCGACCCTCTGAAAAGTTTGATGAATGAAGGCCACATTAGGTTAAAAGAATTTCTTAGTATGATCCGTAAAATAATTCCAGTTTCCAAATGACTTCATTCGGTACTTCAGTGCCAATGCAACATGCAACCAACTTCATGCCAACCTTCAAGATTCAGGGTCAGGTATACCATAGAGCTGGTACCCTTATCCCACCGCCAAATGAAGGAATAAAATCTTCACAAATTTATTTCCTTGGCGATGAAAAGGCAGAAGCTGAAGGTCGGTGTGTGTCATTCCTGGCATTAGGAGTCTCATTAGAAAATGCTGCACGAAAACAACCACTATGTACAGCAGATCAAGATGGCTCTCGATAATGCTGCTGACGGAGACTTGATGATTGGTATAAAAGCTGACAATCATTGTTACATCATTGTTGGTAATGACTTCGAAAAGCGAGACATTGTTTTGATGAAGAGAAGCAACGTTCTCAAGAACATTTTAGATACTCATATTTCGTATGACGCTTTGCAGTATCCGTTGATGAGGACTGGTAATTAATCAACATCAATCACGTCAGACCTGGACCATCATATGCTGTCAGCAAAATGGTTTCATTTCCAGCCATTGCAGCAACATTGATGACTAGCGGCCGAACTGCGCATTCCACACTCCAAATTCCTCTGAACTTAATTCATAATGAAGTTCCCGTATGCAATAAAGAAAGGAATGCAGAAATCCAAAATTTTTGAAGCAATATTCTGGGATGAAATCTCTATGATGCACAAGTATGGATTTGAGGCAGTTAACCGGACTCTACAAGATATTCGTAGCAATAAAAATATTATGGGTGGTTTAATTAATATAGAGGCATCTACAATGATTGACGAAATAAAGGCATGCTTAAAATCATCCCCTCTTTGGAGAAATGTCAAAATGATAAAATTGACAGTTAACATGCGCGTTCGACAATCTGCAATGGAAAAATTGCAATAGATGATGAAACAGGAAATATCAAGCTATCTCAAGAATTTAGCAAGATTTTACCGACACTGGATGATCTCAACAACAACGTATATCCGAGTATCAAAGCGAACATTATGCGTCGTAACTGGCTACAGGAGCAATTTTGACACCGCTAAATGTCAGAGTCCCTAAGATCAACTACTTACTTACTTATCAATAAGTACCCATGAAGGGTCCGAGCCTGAGCAATTGCTGCCTTCCATCGTTGACTGTCCTGAGCACGCTGCTTCCAGTCATCAAGACTAAGCTGTCTTGCATCCGCGATTACTTGGTCTTTATACCGGAGATTCGGTCTTCCTCTCCTTCTCGAACCAGTAGGCTCGGATTCAAAGACCCACTTTGCTGGAGCATTGTTGTCCATGCGCTCGATGTGGCCGAGCCAGTGCACTCGACGGATTTTTGCCTTCCGGACTACATCCACATCCTGGTACAGCTCGTAGAGTTCGCGGTTATGTCTTCTCCTCCAATCGCCTTCCTCGCAGGCGCGACCATATATCCGACGTATAACTTTTCTTTCGAAGGTACCAAGAATCAACTCTGCAGTTTTGCTTAGCGTCCAGCTTTCGGCTCTATAGAGCAGGACTAGCAAAATAAGAGTTTTGTAGAGCATGATTTTGATTCTTCGAGTCAGGAGTTTTGAGCCCAGTTGTTTTGACAAATCGAAGTAGCACCGATTGCCAAGGGCGATTCTACGACGGATCTCCACTGTGATGTCGTTTTTGGAGTTCACGTTTGCCCCAAGGTAGACAAATTCCTTCACTACCTCGAAATTGTAGCTGTCGATCGTGAAATTTTATCCAAGGTGGTGTGTGACGGAACGTTTTTTGATCGACAGCATATATTTTGTTTTGTCCTCATTGACCTTGAGACCAGTTCGTTTCGCCTGTTCTTCAATCGTCGTAAAAGCCTCCACTACGGCACGTTGAGAACGCGCGACAATGTCGATGTCATCTGCGTACCCCAACAGTTGGACCGACTTGTAGAAGATAGTGCCTTCCGTGTTTACAGTTGCCCTCCGCACTATCTTCTCCAGTACCAGATTGAAGAAGTTACATGACAGCGCATCTCCTTGCCGAAATCCAGTGCAAGTTTGAAACGGCTCAGAAATCCTTGAGCCGAACTACACGGTTCATCGCGTGTGTGTTAGCGTGGTACGACACAACCGGATCAGTTTTCCCGGGATCCCGAATTCGGCCATCGCATCGAATAGGTCATTGCTATGAATCCTGTCGTATGCGGCTTTGAAATCGATGAACAGGTGGTGCGTATCGATTTGAAACTCACTGGTCTTCTCCAGTATTTGTCTTAGTGTGAAGATTTGGTCTATAGTCGATTTGCCGGGCCGGAAGCCGCACTGGTACGTGCCGATTAATGCGGTGCAAACCGGCGCTGACAAAGTACGCTGGACAGGATCTTGTAGGCGACGTTGAGCAGTTGTTGCAAGAGATAAGATCGCCTTTTTTGTGGATGGGTCATATGGAGCTGATATTCCAGTCGTCGGGCATGCTTTCATCTTCCCAAATTTTAAAGATGATCTGGTGCATGCTCCCCACCGGCCCACCGGCCTTGAAGAGCTCTGATGGTAGGCCATCGGAGCCTGCGGCTTTGTTGTTTAGCCTTTCAATAGCTGTTCCGACTTCTTCAAAGCTAGGTGGGAGAACTACTTCATCGACTGGAGTTGGGATTTCCTGATTCCCTATTACCCTCTCCCGGTCAGGCCCATTAAGCAGTTGTTGGAAGTGCTGCTTAAACACATCCACTATTCCCTGCGGGTCAGTAACAAGGCTACCCTCACGATTTCCAAGAGCCTGGGTGCCTTTCCTAAAGCCTGCAGCCAGGCTTTTGGCTTTTTTATAAAAAGGCCCGAATTTTTTATCTATCCCTAGACTCTTCGATGTCCTTGAGGTGGGAGGTTGCGAGAGACCGGTACTCCTCTTGCGCTGCTCTAGTTTTCCGTTGCAGCGCTTTTTGGTATGCCTCGTCGGTTGCACGTTTCTTCTGCTCACACTCGCCATCATACCACGGGTTTCTTGTCGGGGGCGGTAGGTAGCCTAAGGCGTTTTCCGCTACCTCTTTGATGGCCGAGCGGCAATGCAACCACATCTCGTTGGCATTGACGTTTGACGTAGGCATACCGGAGAGTCTCTCGCTTAATTGCTCTTCGTAGGCTCTGGCAATCTCCGTTGTGCTCAGGCGTCCAATGTCATAACTCCTCTTTGTTGGCTGGTGCAGCTTTCTGACATTGGACAGTCTCTGAATCGTGCTGCTACGAGGAAATGGGCAAACGCCCTCTGAATGTTCGCACATCCAGGATATTTGACGCATGTCTTGCGTCAATGAGCACATGGTCAATTTGGTTGGCGGTTCGACCGTCCGGAGATCCCCAGGTTGCTGTGTGGATTCCTTTGCGAGGGAATCTTGTGCTACTTATGACCATATTACGTCCTGTCGCAAAGTCAGTGAGTCGGAAGCCGTTATCTGTTGTCGTGTCGTGGAGGCTGGGCTTTCCGATCACTCAGATGTTTCCCTTACCGATTTTGGCATTGAAGTCTCCGAGCACGATTTTGACATTGTACTCCGGACAGGCTCCGTAGGCACCGTCCAAGAGGTCGTAATAATCCCCTTCGACGGAGTCTTCAGCCTCATCGGTAGGGGCGTGTGCATATATACGGCTGATGTTGTAGAATCTGCCTTGGATACGGATCACAGCCAGGCGATCGCTTATCGGTTTAAAGTCGATGACCTTCGACCTTAGCCGTTTTCCCACAACGAATCCGCATCCAAATATGTGCAACCTTTTGTGACAGCTGTAATATATGTCGCACTCTTTCTTCTTCATTATACCTTGTAATAAAATACAGCGTTTTTCCTGGATCGCAGTAATATCCGCCTTGTACTGCGTGAGGATCTTTTCTAGTTTATGAGCGGCCCCTGGAGTGTAGAGTCTTCTTACCAGAAATCATGTACACCGAGATAGTCGTCTTTCCAGTGGAAAACCCCTTGTCCATCGCGTTTCACCACAATTTTGCTCTTAACGCACGCATACTACTTTATTTTCACGCATACTTCTTAACCCTTTAGAGCAGCGCCATGTTGCTTTTAAGATTTGCCCCCAATAGTGTCAAAAAGTAGCGAGAGTGCCCATGATAATGTCAAAAAATGCTCATGATTGGAAGTTTTCCAATGAGAATGTTCGGAAAGTTTACAAGTTCTTAAAAGAATTATTATTGTTGGTGTTTTTATAAGACATCGCTAAAATTCGGCTAAATATGCAAATCATTTTAATAATAATAATCAATACGGTGATAATGATGCATTTCGGTCAGAACTAGTGTGAAAACATTAAAAATATACCAATCTTTTGTTTCATATACCGATGAAACTACTGTAATAAGGGTTAATGTTTTTACGATTGAGTTTTTTTGGATTAAGCCTAGAAGTGCAAGTCATATATAAAACACAGAATTGTATTACTGCTTATTATATCCAATATTATATTTTATGTTCGTAATTTAGAATGAATTTCGTATTTGTCATATCAAGTTTTTCAAACAAATTGTTGTGTGCGAACTCCCATATTGGTATCGTATTTGGTATATTATTTTTCAAGTTCTTTATATACCTATGGTTTGTATTTCACTGTATATATCATACTGATTATCCAATATTGATAATGTGATAATATCTTTTTATTGAGTCTGATAATTTTCAAACTTAACGTCGTTTTCCAATGGAATTTTCCAGTCCCAAGTTTCATGCACCTCGTGAACATACATTTTCTTCTAATGTATTTTTTTTTATTTTCACAGACAGGGCTAAGAACAACATGGAGCTGCCCTAAGGCCTTACGAAGTGTGCGTGAAAATAAAGTAGGCTGGGTGCGTTTAGAGCAAAATCAGTAATATCATGCAAATCAAATTCACCTCGATAAATTTAGGTGGGGGTAATCAGCTGTTGGCTTAGGTCACACGTATTTACAAGCACCTGTCTGTGAAATGTTATAAAAAACACTGTCAAATAAAATATAGGGGGAAGAGACGCGGAAGTTGGCTATCTCTTTAATACTTCATCTCTGGTTCTTACGTTCCAGGAGCACACTCGCAAATCGCTGTCCTTTTTCGCGCCGCGTCGTCGTTGTTGTGATTCTGTAACTTTGTTTTTTTTGTGTGGGCGGGTTGTTAGCCCTCCGCACAACCACAAGGGAGTCCTTGCATACATTAGTTCACCTCACAACGGGTGTTGTGGCGGCTATCCAGGGGGCGCCGATAGGAGGCCGTATGTCAACTTGATATATGCATCGACAAGGATCGTTGCTGGCATCCCGCCAAGTTGGGAGCGATCAGAAACTTTACCCTGTGTGCACAGACCCAACCCCCCGTAAGATCAACGACATGGTTCAAAATTCTTTTGAAGCGGATGGAAATACTTACTCCTATATAGACAAATGCGTCAATTAGGACGAATCTACGAACATAATGCCATGCCAAAAAATGGAATTAAAAATCGGATCACCGATCATGCTGCTGCGCTACCTCGATCCACGGTAACTTGGTAATGGATCTCTAAAATCTCTTCTTTTAGACCTTCGGCTGGAGAAACCGTGTTCATCCCTAAAATTACTGTTATTCGCTGTTCGCTTGGCGTTCGCCATAACCATTAATAACTCGCAAGGGCAGTCTCTAACTGTAGCTGGACTGGATTTGACAATTGCATGCTTCCAATTGCAGGTTGCAATGTTGAGGCAGAGCATCCAGGGCAATTATACAATGTCGCTGATGATGTTTCAGAAACGAGAAATGTGGTCTACAAACAAGTTTTATAATAAAAATATTAGAAATCTTAACTTTCTTGGGGTTTTACTTTCTTAAGGACATTACTCCCGGATATTTTGAAAAACTATATTTTCAATACAGTTAACATATCGGTTGAAGAAACTAGCCCGGGCAAAGCCAGGTACAAAATTGATATGACTATATGAAACCATCTATTGGGTTACTCAAATGCCAGTGGCCGTGGTAAAAACGCTGACTTCTAACAGGGAGAATGAGCTGATCTTAAGCGAAGTGAGGACAAAACTAAATATATCAGATTCATCGCTGACCATGGCAATTACAATGTATAGGTTATAATTACAGTGCTTGTCTCAGAACGTGAATTCTAAAAATGACATCCAACATCCCAGTGGAAGGTAATACTTTGTCGATTATATTGGCTCGCCAATGGAGCACGTCCTTTGCTTTTGTTAAAGGGGTATACGAAGCCGAGTCTCCTGCTTAAAGAAGGGAAGGAAGACCGAACTTCCTGTATAAATACCAAGCGATTGGACGCAGGGTAATTTGATCTTCACGACTGGATGTCATACAGAAATAAGTGAGGAAAGATATACTTCTTCCTCTCTTTCCCCTTGATTTCATCTGAAAGCGTTTTTATACGCATTTTCGTCTCCTGTCTTTGAATACGTATGAATTCTTGTGAACAGCTGGCGAAAAGCTGATAGACTTCCCCTCCAAGCAAATGAGTTGAATTATTTGAGCTTAAACCCAAGCTTTATATCTTCAATATACAATTGTGTAATGTCATTCCATGCGACACGAAGGTCACATGAAGATGCATTGAAAATTATGTCATTTTTGAATAGACAATTGCGCGAGCTCTTTATTAAATGAGGAGAATCAAAGAAAAATGTATTCTACCATCATCGACTAGAAAATATGGTTTAGCAACATTCGGGCTAGACCGCGAAAATTGGGCCCCTGGTCGCAAACAAACTGCCCTGGGTGCAGACCGCTGTCTCGAAGAACACGTGCAGCTCGGACAATTAGTTTTTTTTTAAAAAATTTTGAATGTGTGCAGGTGCTGCGGACGAAATAATACGCGATAGGACGTTTTCGCGATGCTTTGAGCCATAAGTACTAACACATTATGAGCCACACAATTCTTCTGATATTCGCGACAATGGTTTTTATGTCGTTGGAAGTGTTATGGCAAATATTCTCCTCATTCAACTTGCCGTTTTGTGCTTTAATTTCTCTGATTTGTCTTTCCAGGAATAATATGTAATTGTTACGATCTCGTTTTATTTTCTGCAATTGGCGACATTTTCAAAACGCTTGCTTCGACATCATTTAATTTCTATCGAAGCCCTACTTTTTTAGGAGTACCATTTCTAAGTAACTCGCAGGTCTGTGTCGCTGTGTCAGTTGTATCAAATACGACAGCATTTTCTTAATTCTTCACTTCGTTGAGATGGATGTCTTCATGCAGCTCTCTACTTTCAAAATAAGGATAGCATATTAAACATTTGTACATTTATATTTTTTTTTATTTCTTAACTAACTTATTCCTATTCTTATATGCATGTTAATACGTACATTCTTAAGCTAGTATATGCAATTAGTTCGTTTATTGTTTTTTTTTTTTTTTAAATTTAATTCTAACATAATTTCTTTAAAGATATACTTAAAATATTCTTAAAACTATACATATAAATGAATCTATTCGGTCACGTATCAGTTTGATCACCGTAACAACTAGTTACGTCACCTAGTCCACCTAAAACCTTAAGAAACGGTGGAAGGGTCTTTAAATGATATGAAGAAAAAATTGTATAAGATTAATGACCTTAAAGTAAAAAGAAATATACACACGTTAAGCTAGAAGTGATGCAGTTAGTGGCAGTCATGATAAATATATGTTATTGATAATGTTATATTTACAATACATTTACTTTATATGTTAAATTACATAAATTACATAAATAGTCGTGAAACTAGCTACCAAGAGTAACCGCTGGATAAATTAGGTAAAAAAGTATGTAAGTATATATATACGCTATTTAAATAGGCACCGGGAGTAGAAAAATAATAGGTATAAATATGTAAGTACGTATGTAAGTAGTATAACATTGAGCTGCATTGGGTTAGATACGTTAAGGGTTGAAAGAGAATAATCATACAAATATGGATCTGAGAATACATATAGCTAATCGAAAATTCTACTAATTAATGCCTAACTACATAAATCTTGCATATCAAAGGTATGGTGCATAGAAAAAAATAAAAATTACATACATAATATTAGGGTATCGAAGCGCGAAATGGGAATGGTAGAAAAAGAGTTTCCCGCGCAAAACGAAACTACAAAATATTCAAGTCACATAAATGAAAAAACTTACATACATATTTGTGGACGTAATCTTCACATCCAAGTACACACGGCTTCATCTTATTTTTATAAATATGTCTTTTTTAATAAGGAAATAACATTTTTTTTTTGGTTTGCTTACTGTTTGAGTTTACCACGAAAAACTCGTGTCCACAAGATACCTTCATTAGGTACATATGGCTTAGTGGCATTTCCAAATGGTATGTATTATTTTCATTACTAAACAATTGAATTGAATGGATTTATTTTATTTTATTTACCATTACTAATTCGCCCAATCTCTAAATTATGTATGCAAATCAAAGTATCAGTATTTGTCTGCAGTTTTAAATTACTATACATTTATTACTTGTTATTATTTACGGCTACAACGGGTCTTAAACCCGTTCTCATTTTTTAATACGTATTTTCGTATATGTAGCTAAAGAAAAGTCATATAATTTGTTAATCATACCACGAAGTCACGATACTTTTTAATTGGTTACATATTCTTTTGTAAATATTGTAAAATATTATTGTAAATAGAGCAAAGAATTAACATTTTTATTCGAGCTCTTTTTATTTAGTTAAAAGTATATAAAGACTGAAATGAATCGACTTGTGAACACCCCTCACAATAATACATGAATCGGCCGCCATGTTGCTAAAAAATCCGCGAACCTTCCGCCATTTGCGTAGTCAATCAGGGAATCTTGTAATAATATGTGTGAAATCCAAAGGAATTACACTGCATTCTAGTCCTTCACGGCCTACACTTGAAAAATACCGCCATGGACTAGGGGTGAAAATGGCCGAAGTTGAATATCTTCTTACTGATTTATTTCTGATGTCATGTCAACACAGTCAAGGACAAAGGATGTAATACTTCGGCCTCAGTTCGTCGCTCGCATGAGACGCTTCATTTTGGCTTTGAAATCTCCGCAGAAAAAGTTGTTTGTGATGAATAAATGTGAATGAAATTTCCTTATATTGGTTGGATATAGTGAGATGTGTTATTTTCTCTTCGTACTCATATATTGATAATGCCGATATACCTAAGATCATGATGCGCACCTCTTCTATGGTACAATATGTAACCTATTAAACCACATGTGTAGTTCGCATGTTTCATGTTGGTGACATGGTTATTTTGGAAGCGACCAAATGTGTGTTCCTACCAATTTTCAAACCAAGGTGGTTAAAAATAATCGTTCAGCACTGTCTTCAGACATGAAATTTGTTTAACTTTGAAAATATGATCTTACAATTCGATCAGATGCAGTTCAAATGCAAATACACTTTTGTAGATCTCCTCGAAGAGTACATTAAGTAATAACTATCAAATTATGGACGATTGAGAAGGTTCCTCGGTTCAAAGATTCCAAATTCTTACTCCAAGTTAACATCTCTCCCTAAAATCAATACATCTACCCACTTTAGCTTAGTTCTTTTAAATTTTTAAGATTTCTGCATAAAAGGATATAATTTGAAATTTTAAAATGTTAAGACTTATTTTGACTTCTAGGCAATGACTCACATAAATTTGACGTATCAAAAGAAGACAGCTATAAGCTCATCACCTAGCTCAAACTGCATATATTTAAGCAAGTTTGTACCGGGAGGCACATCTTAAGCAGAAGTAATGGCACTTAGTATATTACAATCTTTAAATTGGACCAGACACACTACAAAATTAGAGCATCAACTATTTTTTTAAAAGTTCATATGAAAAAAATAATCTTATAGCCTTAAGCTTTAGATTATCCAACTATCAGAGCGACAGCTTCATAACTATGTAAACAATAACAGTTGTAGAATTAGAAAAGCTCCATCTCTAATAACAGAACTTTGCAAACAAAAGAAAACACAGAAACAAAGTTGGAATAATATCTCGATTAATTTTACGTTCTCTATTAGGTGTATACTACCCTCACGCCGTCGGTATGACACTACTATGAACTGTAACCGCATTTTATTACATAGGGCTTATGCCGCAAGTATACACCTTGGTATTCCACTCATTTTCCACAAAGACATTCAAAGTAACCACTGGAATCCCTTGGTTTTTTGTTCTCGCCAAAGTTTAATTGTCTCAGCGAAGTGTACTTTCTTTGTAACGTGTTATTACGTGTGATGACATTTCCCATTTCCACATTATGAACCGCGTTTTCCGACACGCGGCTATCCCTAAGTTGGGGTTTCTTTCACTTAACAATAACAAAAAATGGTGAACCTCATAGGATTGGAAGAATGGTAAAAAGTAGGATAAAAAGGTAACAACAAAAAAGGAAAACAATTTCCACAGAAGGGTTGCTGGACCGGCGTATAAGGAGAAACTCGACAGAACTCAACTACCAAGTGACGCAGCCTTTGTCCATATCTCCTTAACACCAGCGTAACAAGACGAAAGGAGAGAAAAAGTTGAATATGAAAGGATTTGCATTGATTCAATTTCCTAGCAACCAACTACCAGTAGACAAATTCTTTGAAAGATTAACAACGAACCTAACGTGCTCTAGAAGTATGGAGAAGGTATAGCAGAAAAAAAGAAAATTAATACGGGAGCGATTTCCCAAAAGGCGTGGTGGCACGGTGACAAAGGCTAGACTGCACTTGTAGCTGACGTGGTTGGCGGTGACAACGGGGCGACAGGAATGCCCTTTTGTTCTGCCAGTGTGTTTTCTGCATTCACTTTACTGTGTAATTAGTTTGACAAGAGAACCAGGGAAAATTAAATAACTTGGTTGGAAGGTTAAGATGGCGTGTAGATTACAGCTGGAGAATAACCTAGGGTGAAACAATAAAATAATTAAGGAAATTCGCAAATCTGAACTGACAGTTGTGAATATGGAACTAGGGGCGACTATTGGCTTGGTTAGTTAGGTGTAAAACTAACAAAAAGAAAACGGGTATGATATAATTTTATGAGTATCTTTCTTCCGAATACCAAACTGAGCACTTTAAAAATGCGGAAAAAATGGGTTTTACAAGTTCTTTTTCAATAGCACCTTTCATAAACGGGATATATTACTTCATGTACACTGATGGACAATCGTATTCAGTATACGTAAATTTTTTGAAATTGCACAAATATAAAAAATTGCTTTAATCTGGCAACTTAACTGATTTTCTTCTTTAAAAAAACAGCAAGAGTCTACGAATAAGGCTCTCTTCTTTCTAACAGAAAATCACTTGACCCCTTTCAGCGTGATACACTTTTCCCTAACAATATTAGAAGTTTTGTAGACCTTCCACAAAATATGATTTCTCAAACTCCACAAGATAGCGCATTATCGGCTTTTTCGTTCGCTTGCAGAGAAATTCACTAGTTTTATTGTTCCTCCATTTCCGCACTCTTGTTGTTGGTATCTTGTTGGTATCTAATAAATTGCTGAAAACTTAGCAATAGATCCTTAACTCTGTGCCATTTTTCATCAAAATCACTGACTTATAGAATAACTCTCTTAGTTAAAACTGTACAAAGATTTTTTTTTTATTCTCCGATCAATTCAAATTCAAATATAAATGTATAAATCTAACTTCTTTGATTTTTTATTTACAATTTATTATTTACACTAAATAACTACTGCAACAATTCAGTCAGGACGGCCGTATTCAAGCTGCATGTCGCATACTTTGCCAAACACGGCTCTCATCACATACTTTTTTAGACTATCGATCCTAAAGTCGATCCGACTTGTATACGGTCGATTGCTTCACCTAGCTCATGTCTATCTATTATTTTTCAGTTTGAGTACTGCAGAGAGAATTGATGATACGAACGCTTTCTACGGGTGCATATTTGTCTCCTTTTATTGAAAATTACGCCTTTTTGGATAACTATCATGGAATACCTATCCTCCAAAAGGAAAGTATGGTTCAAATGATATCATCATATATGATTAAAGGCCGTGTGTCCGTTGGTGTCACAGGAACTATCTTCGTTAATCGATTTTAATGCAGGTGTCAGTTGTCAATTGTTTCTCAGCTAATTTACGTTTTTAAACTACAATTATGTTTACACACTTTGCACTCACAAAATTTAATAGAACTTCTAAGCTGAACAAAAGGTTAATAAATTAATTTGTTGTGTTTACGAAACTCGTTCGTAACCGAACAAATGCATATCTAAATATGAAATCTGACATATGACTGTGACAGTCCAAAAGAAAATATTTGTCAGTATTGAACAGTTTTAAAATTAAAATATCACTTTATTCTTTTTAGCGAAGTAAGTTATTATCAATTTATTTAGGTATTTTTTGGTATCATTGTCTTTAAGTTTCCATATTTTCTTTGCTACTGCACTAAAGTCAAGGATCTTAAAAAAAAGAAACAATAAATTTTGTTATTACGATTAACTACAACCGTCCAAGGAGAGCCGTACCTAACAGTAAAGGGCAAGGACTATAATTCCCCCATTTTTTCGCCCTCTTATGATTGCCACTGCATTCGGAATAAGAGGCCAAGGGTTTCCCGTACTACTATGTCATCTGAGTTCTTGTCACAACAATGGGTCTTATATTTTATGACTGTTATTTGCCAGAAAAGGGTCGTCCTGTAAGTGCTTATTTTAACTAGGAAAACGAGGGTTATCAGCCGCCAGGCGTCATCATCATTCTGCCAGTCATCTGAATCGTAAAAAATAGTAAATTTTGATTTAGGAAGGCGGATTTGAATATTAAGTGGCTTAACAGCCGCTACCGATGCTCCTGCCTGTTGTCTTGTCGAAATTATAAACAACAGTCGGCAGATTTTAATTAAATTTGATTTACGAGAAGGGGTGGAAACGGATTCGTTTCATTTGTGTGGCTTGGTCTATGAGGGTGGCTACTGTAATCGCTTCTTAATGTTACTTTAGCCTGCTAATGAACTTTTGTGTCATCGTAAACGTTTGTTTATACAAGTGCTATACAACCGCAAAAACCAAAAGTTGACGACATGTCGTTTTCGTTTTGTTGTTTGTTTATTAACTAGTAAATCACCGAAATTCAGTATTTCGCCCCTATCCTAAGACTCAAAATAGCTGAGTCAACCCTTTTTGAAGAGAATAGTTATTTTTTCAAGAACCTTCATTGAAATAATGTTTGTTAGCCTCCGCTTAGGCTATATTACAAAACAATATACTCCGTGGGACCACTAGACAATTAGTAATATAATAATAATTTATTCCATAAATTACTCACAAAAATATTTGTCAATATTCCGCAGATTTGATTAGAGTGGTTTCACAAGCAATGGCCTTTATGATATTCGTTCTGCAATTCTGTGTACATGCATAAAAATAAAGAATGCACTTTTAGTTTGAATCGAATCCTACGTATCACAATGCGTATTGTTGTCGTCGTTGTGGATACTGCCCCGACTGTTTGACTCAATCTGCATGTCATCCTGTCACTATCGATAGTTACCAATTGGCACACTCTGATCTCAAATTGTGAGTCCCTCTTATTATCTTACCAATCGTATGAACTCATAGTATCTATCCTCCTATGGGACTATGACATCTGAATATTTTGGGGTTGATGCATGAATAATCCTTGGGCAGTGGGCATGACATATCGATGATTGCTGCCATTGACAGGTTTACGACTCAGCAGAATCTCTGATCAAATAACTTCAAAGAGATTTAAGCTAGATTTCTAATAAATGTATATGAGTTCATCTGTGAGATAAGAATATTTCTTTGATAAATAAGAACTCAGTATCATTTTCAATATGTTCATAAGAATAAATATCATGTATGTTAGCTGTCGGAAATCGCTTTAATATTATTTACAATGTCTTTAGTCTGTAATCCGGAAAACCAAGCATGGTCTCAAGCCCAATGTAGCGATTTGCTATTCAGTATTTGTTCGAACTCTCACCTATGGTCACGAAATTTGGTTAATGACGATGAATGATGATTTCTTCATACTGTTGTGGGAGTTACTCGGCGGGATAGGGTGAGAGGCACGACAGTACGCAAGGAACTCAATGTAGAGCAGCAGCTTCTTCGAACGGAAAGGGCTATGCTTCTATGGTTTGGGCACGTGGTACGAATATCCTCATCATCGATTCCATCAGGTAGGCGACAGCTTGGCAGATCAAGGACGAGGTGGTTGGACCAAGTCCAAAAGCTTACCTGGATGTTCTTGGGTATAACTCCTGATGAGTTAGAGACAATGGCTGGAGATCTCTCGTGCGTGCATTACCCAAACAACCCCTGTAGTGGATCATGTGAGTCAAACAATGATGATAATGAGGTGTTTTGTCTTAAGTCTTAATACCACTGACCTACAGGGCCGCTAATATTATTGTTTTATAACGTAAGGACTTATTGCCCTAGAGATAATTATGGAATAAACTATTATACATATCATAACAATGTATAAGAAAAATGAATAATGCTTATATTAATATTAAAAAAGATGTTTAGAAATTTAGTTACTACACCAAATGGGTTATTCGTATTACTGTTATTCGTAATCATCCCGATACCATAAAAAGGGGGATGCAATTTAGCAGCCAAATGTCGGAGCATAAAGATAATGCTCTCTAAAGGCACGGAAATATCAATAGACAAAGAGGTCAAGAATCTTGGCGTTAACTTCACGGAAAGGTTGAAATTCGACAGCCACTATAAACTGCCCCTTAAGAAGGCCAAACTAGGATTCCAAGCAACAACAAGCACTTAGTAATAGCGATCATCCTAACGAGGCAGACAACGCTACCTCAACGCGCTAAATCTGCTAAGCAAGCAGAATTTCCCAA
The DNA here is from genome assembly GCA_907269125.1 of Eristalis pertinax. Classification (NCBI taxonomy): domain Eukaryota; kingdom Metazoa; phylum Arthropoda; class Insecta; order Diptera; family Syrphidae; genus Eristalis; species Eristalis pertinax. The sequence goes on from OU026145.1 coordinate 93,382,398, forward strand.
CGACATTTAACAACAAAGAGCATGGCTTCTACAGGAGCTGTGATAGCATCTTCATCGATGTTAAATCGGCTACCACACCACCACCCCATCCCAAAAGAACTAACACGGACACACGGATTTGAACAACCCCATGTAAGTACTGGACGTTGTATCCACAACTAAATTAACACTAAACCGATATTGTATTACCAAATATAAAAAAAAGACAGTTGTTGACAAAATAATTTTGTTCAGAAACAAATTTTAAAATCGCTGAACAAAATTATTGAGAAACCTCTAAATCGAGGGGTGCCTTAAGAAGTGAGTGTATTATATGATAATGCGAATTAATTTAATGTGGTTTCCCCCTCCCCCCCCCCCCCATCTTACCTGTATTATCTGAACCTGTATTATGGAAACTATCCTGGAATTTGGTCAAAATACAGACTACAGTCGTAAAAATGACATGAATTTGAATTGATGCATATTTTCGTCTATTGAATCGAATAAGGATCCTCACCACCACCAATTCTTCATGGGCGGCGTGCATAAATACTAACTTCTGAAGTCGACTTCACACTAAAAATGCTGTTTGAATTAAACTCGAGCTTTAAAACGAGCTTTTATCATTGATGTGGAAGAACGAAGTTAAGGCTAGACGGGGTATATGATAATAAAATGTGTAATTTCTTACTAAGCTAGAATTAAGAAGAAATCTTAAATTCTATAAACACAAACATTGGATTTATTCACCTGCTGCACCTTAATATAGGACATTTACTAATATGTAGAGTACCTATTCCTCGTATGTATAATTAAACACTATGCGGTTGATCCATACAACTGGTAATATTCCAGACGAGAGTTTTGACATATCGCCGTACAGAAGGAAACGTCAAGGACCTAGCAATTTGAATTCAGGTATAGTAGGTTGTGTCTGAATCTGCTTCAGAGATAACCTCTCCCTGTACTCATGGACGTTCATATATTTCATTTCGTATGAAATCAAATTAGCATAATACACGACAGTCTGGGGGAGGTATTTTCATGTATTCATTTTTCGAATAGCGAAATATTATTAAAATTATTTCAAATCAAGTTGCTTTTAAATTAAATGACGACCGTCGCGCCGTACTCCAGGAATCAGTTGCCATGCTTTGCATACCATGCATAACCATATGAGACTCGAGTTGTACAATGAGTACAACAACCAAACGACTCCCGGTGTCGCTTTGTGTGGCATGCTTAAATAGAAGACAGGGGATATCCTGAAAGGATCACATTATAATGAACTTAATGAGAGTCTATATTTCTATGAGATGATAAATAAAACCAACGACAAGGACTTGCATGGGGGTAAAGTGGCACAGTGCGTTGGGGTGGCAACAAACATATTGTTGGAGCTCTTGTCCTCGTTGCTATTTCCAGCCCTTAATAAAGAGTGCTAGAGTAAGAGGTGATTGCATGGAATTATGTTTACCTTATTACTGATGGGCTTGTACCTGGTATGCATGTTGCATGCAGAAAAACATACAGAAAAAATTAAATTTATATGAAAGGCATATAAATTTACTAATTAAAGGTAACTAATAGGTAAGTTGTAATATTAGAAGAATATGTTATTATTATATAGAGTCGAACTGATCTTCGGGTTTTTTTTGCAGCGAACATCTTTTAGCACCAACAAATCGCTTACGTTTTCGCAAATCATTTTTCCAGCTGCTTATGGTTTTTTTGTAGTCTTTTTTTACCAAAGGATAATAAGGCAAGCATCTCCATCTGTCAACAGTCTTGGGAGCCCACCATCATTATGCTCCGTCTAATTTTGTTTTCCTTTTGTGCACCAGAAGTACTGTGGGATGGTATAGACCGAATTTCTGTGTTATTTTCCGTGATGGTCCTTTTTGAGACTCCAAAACGGTGGTGTTCTAAATATCATAAGATATTTTACTCAATTTTTCTATTTTTTTCATTATTTAAATAAATATTATTATATGTACATACTATTCCTTAAAAATTTAATTTTGCAATTACAACGTTACTAGTCACAGTAGCGAAATATATCACAAAATATGACAGGCCAAGTTCAGACCTGTTGGAATATACATAGAATAAGAAGGAAATATTAAAACCTGGAAAACTGGGTACATTTGCGCCGTTTGTTTTGTAAATGGTATTTAAAGATAGGAATCTTTAAATTTAAGTGAAACAAAGTGTGTGTAAGATATTATCGAAATTACGTTATATATATCGTTTAATTCCTGGTATCACAAGATATGTATCACAAATGGATTGGTAAATTCCATGCCTTCAATGATCAAAACAACGCTGGACTACCTGTTGACAAGAAACCAAATTCATATAAAAAAGTCGCGTAAACCGATGCATTGGCTTGTTTACACAGTTAAGTACAAAATAAAAGGGTACCACTCTATACACAGAGAATCATTAGTTAGTAAGACAGTTCCAAATAATGTGGAACTTTAATAATAAGTAGTAAATCATTAGAAAAGAATATCAGTTCTAGAGAATATGATGAATAAACTTTTGAATTAAATAATTAAAGTTGAAATTAATAAGTAATTCCACGAGGTGCACTAAAACAGACATGGCATTTCTTTTATTGGACAATCACGAATTACATTTGAGGCCATACACTTTTGCCTTGATCATGTTATCGTCCTTATTACTTTTCCTCCCCACTGCACTCATTCAGCTACCTGTCTTGAGACCCTTCAGTCAAAAACTATCGATAGCACAAAATGTTGGTTAATGACGGTACCGATCTTTCCTTTGCAGAAGGGTAAGTAACGGAACTAGTGAAAATGGGTAATCATATGATTTGAGTTGAGACAACGCGACTTTATAGTGGCAGAATGTTCTAATAAATATGTACAACGTATACTTTTTAAAAAAGATACCTGAATCCTTCAAGTTCATACACTCTTGAACAAAAGAACCTACAAAGTTTAATATAAATATTTAATTAAATTAACCAAATATTATTTATAATCAAAGTTCAATACTTCTCAATGTGAGTAAAATTTACTTGCATATAAATAATTGAGCCAGCTCCCATCACTCGTGAAGAAGACCGATATACTTGAACCTCGCCACCTGCTTCAATGGGACTCCACCAACATGTAGAGTGCATTGAACAGGCGTTGTGGAAATTATCATAACCTTTGATTCCCTTTGGGAGGAAACCTTCCTCGCCTCGGCTGCGCTGCAACATTCGTATATATAACGAAAAGGAGAGGTGACAAGACAAACACTTGACAAAATTCCGATTTCTTCCGATTTACCATTTAAAATTTTCAACGCCACGCTACTGGTGGCCATTTTATATCACTTCCACGAGAATAGATCATGCGAAAAGCTATGTGGCACGTAGCGCCGTTCTGCTAAAAACAGTATGTCGTTGGTGTCCATATCATCCAATTCAAAACAATAGAAGTTGGTAACCATCGCCTAAAGCGGTGTCAGTTGACGGGTAGAATGAACAGAGCCAGATAGCCCAAATTGCACACCAAACAGTAAATTTTTCGGGATTTGATCCCATGTGGATTGGTTGGATTGGTCGTCCCAAATTCGTCAATTTTTTTGTTGACGTATCCATTCATACAGAAATGGGCCTCATGAAGATGATCTTTGGATGACGTTGACCGAAAAGAACACGCATTTTGATATAATGATTTCATCATTTGCACGTGTTGTTGAAGGCTGTGTCCAACAGGCTGCATAAATGGCAGAGGATTTGACAGATGTATCTCAACAGTACGGCCGATATCTGTCAAAAGCTCGAAAGCCCTTCATATTATTTCAGCTGTTTTAAACTATGGTACCTCTTTATACTGGTACTTAAATAAGTAAACAGATCTGAATTTGAATTTGTGTAAGTTTTATTCATATACTTATGAATTATAATTTAAAAACAAATTATTCATAAAAAAATGTAGAAACGGAAATGAATGATTTGAACATATAATTTGGCTAATTCGCCAGCACACTTAGACCATGTTGGTCCATTGTGATAACCATAGTTAGACTACGAGTACTGATCGAAAACTTTAGTGATAGTGCCGTCAATTTGATCCCAACGGCAAATGGTGACTGGACCAGATTTGAAAACCGGATAAAGCGTATTAACATTGCCTTCACTGGGAACCCCTCTAACCAAGGGCAGGAACTTTACCAACTGCGCCATCCAGCTGTTACTGGCAATGTTTTCTTTTTCTTCTGAAATATAATCATGGACTCTTTCGTAACTTATTCCTAAAAAATATGAAATGTTTGTTAATATTTTTCTACTACTTTCATTCCATTGTTGAGATTTGTCCTCACATGTAGAGCAAATTCATGTACTGAAAATACTGCCGGCATGAAATGATAAAAATACTCTTTGGCGAAAATACATTACAATACCGACGGGAAGACTACTATCTTAAATTGGAAATCTATTATAAAGTTTTATGTGAAGGACATAGGAAACTGAGATCTTTTTCAGCATCTAATTGCAACATGCCAGTAGATGTTCCTTAGGTAATTTGCAAATTGCCCACATATGTACAGTAAATTGTTCAACAATATTATCCACATCAACCTTGGTTGTAATATTATCAAGAATCATAAAGTCGAATTTTGGCTTTAATTTGGGATCGAAATGTAAATCGAAAATATATTTTTGATGGAGCTCAACTGTGCAGCCGACAATACCGGACTATGATATAAGATAAGATCATTTGCAGAAATAGGCTATGAAATTAAACTGAAGCAATTTGTGTAAAACAAATACAGGACAGAAGGATTGCCACGAGAGTACGCTGGAGCATATGTAGGACATGAAATAGAGAATGCATTATATAAGTAAATCGGAAAGAATTCTTCCACAGGCAGTGGGACTTGTACAACTTCAGTTCCTATGATTGCAATTACACGAACGTGTGCCATTTAATAGTTTATACATATCTCCACCAATTTATGAGTACGCACAGAATTAGTTAGGGAGAAAAACAGTATTGTCCGTATGATTTATTAGAAAGCAATAACTTCCCAGATATAGCTAAGCTACAGCCGTAAGGGTAGTTAGATCACCTATTAAGTTGTTGTTATCCTTCACTATGGCAATATGTGGTTACTAGGACACTAGGCATGTAATTGAATATTTTGAACTCAACGACGTGTACCAAATTACTCAACCACATCTGCATGGATAATACTATAAATTCGAAGAAAATGTGCACGTGCAGGAACATGCGGCACAAAAACTTGACAAATGGTTGGATACATCAAAATCTCTAGAATAAATTGAAAAAAATCAGCTTAGTGAACAATAAGACCAAACGCCGGCCCGTTACCAATACTAATGCAGTTCTGCTGCTGCTAGTACCTGAAATAAAAAATGGGATGTTTCGAATTTCATAATAAAAGTGCCGCCACGTGCCAAACCCGTTTTCATGATCCGTTCACAATTTCCCTGCAGCAGTCAAAACAATTGTACTTTGGCCCACGACTGATGTCTCTAATGATGAGATGCAATTCTTTCACTGAGTGTAATAATGGTCTAGCAACGTGATAAAGTACGAGAGAATATCACAGCAAAAGGAAACTCCAATGGAAAAGTTTGTTGATTTGATTCACTTTTTCGTTTTCAGGTATTTTTGTAAACTAAAATTTGTAGGAGAAAAAGTGGAATAAAGCGGACAGATGGAACATTTATAATTCTTCCTACAAGAGGTACGTAATATATAATCAAAAGTTATTTCTTATATGTTGTATCTCAAAGAAACTTTCCAGTCCATTTGTCTAACACGTTTGCAGCGTAATGTTTACGTAGTGCATGGTCTAAAACAAACGTAAATAAAATACCCATAATGTACGCATATGACTTTCGCACAAACAGCGATATGTAGTTGGAATTCCACAACAATCACCGAACCAAAATGTTATTGCACAAATATGGTCATATTTAGAACAGCAGTTAAAAAGAGCTCGTTAGAAAACTGCAACAAAATTGATAATAATATTGGATAAGGAGATTCATCAATGCCAAAACGCTTGCATCGTGTTAAATAAAATAAAGAAATATACGATTAAAAACTAAAAACAAATGTTCTAAATTAAAGTTATTTTTAAAGTATTTGTTTTCAGCACAAACGTTTTTATAATTACAAACGACAACTCATAATTTACGCAAAATTCGAATTTTGCAACGTTTAATACCACAAAACCCAACGGAAAATTCCGATGAAGACACAGAGAGGGAGACACACCCAAAACCTTTACCACCTACTCTGGTGACATAACAAAAACTAAAATGGGCAGTAAACAGCTTTGATCCCTTCAAGTCGCCAGGAACTAATTGTACCAGACCATGAGAACTGCAGGAGGGCTTTAAAGCAACATGCGTATCGAACCAGCATGCGTATCGCAAAGGTCATTCAACGGAAATAGCACTCCACTCCCTGGTCGGCACTATCGAAAAGTCTCTCGAGATTAAAGGATACGCGATGGTAGCCTTCCTAGATATAGAAGGAGCATTCAATAATATAAGATTCGAGGCGATAGACTACGCCATAAGTAAACTCGACGTTGAAATCTGCATCACAGAATGGATAAACAACATCCTGAACTACAGAAAAATTGAATCCCAATTAGGAAACTACTGTGCGGAAAGGAGAGTCTTTAGAGGCACACCACAAGAGGGTGTCCAATATCCGCTTCTCTGGATCATGGTAGTTGATAGTCTACTTAAAAGACTAAGTCCGATCGGGTGTAAGCCCATTGCGTACGCTGATGATATCGCAATAGCCGCCACAGGAAAATTCCCCAACACTATCAGGGACGTGATGGAGGCATCCCGCAAAGTCATGACGAAATGGACAGACGAAGTCGGACTGGATGTGAACCCGTCAAAGACGGAACTCGTGCTGTCCACGAGAAGATATAAAATCCCTAGCATAGCTCCACCGAAGCTAAAAGGGATAGAACTGACAACTGGTAATAGTAAGACTAATATTGATGTATGGCGTCCTAGTCTCGTGGACGGCACTACAAGTGAAGCAGAATCTTACAAGGATAAACGGTATACATAGATCAGCATGCATCTGTATAACAGGGGCAATAAGAACCACGCCCACAGCCGCCCTAGAAAGTATACTGCATCTCCTTTCCATGGACACCTATGGCAAATTGTGGCCACATATGCAGCCATAAGACTAAGAGAAGCCAGCAGATGAGACAAAACCCAAGGAAGAGTAGTGGGCTATATTACAAAACAAGAATGTCTCTCAGGATACAGATTATCTGACGCCCTTTATGGACTTCGAAACAAAACAGAAGACCACAATAGAAGAATGGAACGAAGACAAAGTCTGTAGCCCAGCTGCATGGGAAATCTACACTGACGGGTCAAAATCGGAAGAAGGCAAGGGATCCGGCATCTACGCCAGCTTACCAGAGATCTCCGATCCGAAGCACTGCAGTGTATTACAAGCGGAAGTAACAGCTGTTCCAAAGGCAGCCATATGACTATCAATGAGCGTAATAGACGGGAGATAAATTTTTTTATAAAGGGTGATTTTTTAGCTATTATCTTTTTGGCAACACTGGTTTAAACAGCTGACGCACGTTTCGTATTTTGTTTCACTGTCAAACATCTTCAGTTTGGTCTATAATTTAACCATGAATTGTCTTACAAACGAACAACGCTTGCAAATTATTGAATTTTATTATCAAAATGCGTGCACTGTCCAGTCGTTCGCATACCCTCATAGAGTGAAGACGTTTTCGGCTATTGTGTGTGCAAAGAACAAGAACCGAAAAGAGAATCGAAAAGAAGCAAATTGACTCGCAAGTTATTTAGTGTCAGTGGCCTAGCGGCAGTGTAATCGGTGGTGGAAACGCGGTGAACGGGAATTGTCCCGTTAAAATCATAAAAAAAAAAAAAAAAGAGAACAAATATTTTTCGTTTGAAAAAATAGAGACAAGTGTGAGTGCAAGGGAGAGTGATGGATTCATCAGAGCGACCCGCGCTCGAAAAAACGGGTGATGTTGAGCAGGTGGCTGGGACATCAGGTCACCAGTCATTGGATGAAGAGGGTAGGAAAAAGAAGAGGAAGAAGCTTCAACCGAAGCCCAGTCTTGTGAAGCGCCGTTATACGGTCGGTTCACGACATAATGAAGTAGCGGAAGATGCAGCTGCAGTAGTAAACGCAGCAGCAGAAGCAATATCGGCAACTGCTATAGAGCACGAGTCGGCGATGAATGGCGGAGAGTTCTCCTACGGTGTTAGTGGGAACTCCTATCGTGCTCTGGCGTCATCACAATCTGATGACGAAGACGATGATGAACGGGAGGAGCTGGTGAAGAGCCAGAAGGAAAGGGAGAAGCTGGACGCCCACATACGGATTCTGCAGAATAAAATAAAAGCCAGGAAAGCGGCCAAAGAATCTGCACAAATGCAGCAACAACAACAGAAGCAGCAAAATCAGCACCAACTACAACAACCAAAGGTACAACGATCCACAGCTGCCACGCGACAGCAACAACAACCAAAGAAGCAGATGCAACAACAACAGCAGCAGCAGCAGTCACAACAGCAGCAGTCGCAGCAGCAGCAGCCACAGCAGCAGCAGCAGCAACATCAACATCAACAGCAACCAATAGCAGCCAAAAAGGAGAGATGTCCACCCATCAACGTCTTTGGGCTGGAAACAAAGGAGGTCGACACTCTATGTAAGTTGGCCACCAAAAACTCATTTTATATGACATATAAAGGACCCTTAAGGCTTTCTGTGCACTGCTCATCAATGGCAGATTTTCTTCTTATAAAAGAAGAGCTAGCGAAGGCTGGGGCCGAATTTTTTTCGTATACCCCAAATTCAGAAAAGGTAAAGACCATGCTCCTTAAGCGCCGTGTGGAGAGCGATGATGTCAAGTTTGTCGGCGTCAAGCCTTTCAATACTGTGGTAACGAAGAGGGAGAATAGGAGACTCCCCTTCTTCCTGGTTCAGGTCACCCCAGACAGCAAAATAGAGAGCGTAAAGAAAATTATCCGCTTAGGCTCCATTTCTGTGAAGTGGGATACTTTGGTGAAGACGAAGCACATGCTCCAATGTGCTCGTTGTCAGAGGTTTGGGCATGCCGCGGCGAACTGCAGCATGGAGTCTCGCCGCGTGAAATGCGCAGGAACCCACAAACAAGGGGAATGTCCTTTAGGGACGGATAAGGTTGTTGACAGGAGCAAGCTAACATGCGTGCTCTGCAAAACCAGCGGGCACCCTGCTAATTATCGGGGATGTCCAAAAGTTCAACAGATAAAAAGAACCATTAAAGTCAAGAGGAAAATAAAAATGGTAGAAGCGAGGCCAGTGCCTCGTTTTCAAGCTACCACTGTTACTTCGGCCGTCTCCTATGCCCAAATGGCATCTGGTAGGCGACCGGTACAACAGACAGTGCCGAAGGTAGCCCCGGTCCCAGTGGCCAGACAACCTGAAGCTGACATAGATATGAAGTCGGTCCTGCTCTCTATCCAGAGGCAGATCGCTCAGCTTCAGAAACAGTTCCTTGAGCAAACAGCGCGAATAGACATCCTCTACTCGGCGTTGGTTGACGACACAAACGAGACATCACCATGATGGCTACGCCCGCAGCGCGTAGACTTGAGATCCTGGCAGTGAATGTTAATTCGCTGATTAAACCCGAACGACAGCTAACGCTCGAGAACTTGTTGCAAACGTACAAGCCTGACGTGCTTATGGTTAGCGAAACTAAGCTAAACCAGACTCACAAACTCAGGTACAAGAATTACCACGTAATTCGAAGGGACCGGCCCCATTCCTTCCAAGGTGGTGGGGTCGCTCTCTTTATCAAAAAAGGCCTCAGTCATAAGATCGTGTACAGTGGTGAAATGTGAAGATTTCAAGCTTTAGAAACATGTATTACACGCATCCCTCTCCAGGGTGGTAAACGGTTGTATTTGATCGCTATCTACGCACCTGACAATGAACTCCTCAATCGAAACTTCATTTCAGAGCTCGATAATCTATTCACTAGCCTTCGACTGAGCTCGGAGGAGAACTACTACATCATGGCCGGAGATTTAACTCCAAGCATATAGAATGGGGCAATACAGTGCATAACACCAGGGGGACCTCACTGTATAACTGGTTGGTAGAGCACAATATTGAGTTCAAGCTTGATTTGCTTGCAACCGATATGCCATCGTATCCCAGGTGCGGGTCCTATCTGGATCTGTTACTGATCGACAGACGACTGACGATACTAGACGTGGAAAGACGCACGCGGAATTGTTTAACTGCGGTTGAGTACGAAAGTGATCACCGCGGACTCTTCGCGGCTATTCAGCTCCCGAACGAGGTGGAAGAATTGGAAGAGTATGTCCAGAGGCTCCCTTATAATTACAATAAGGTCCGCTGGCCACGCTTCTCCAGGACTTTATCCACAGAACTACGTTCGAGTGAGATCAATCCTCCGACTAACAGAAACCTGACGAACGACGAGGTTGACAGGTACCTCATACAAATGGACGACGTAATTAAACGAACAATGGACAAGACAATTCCGAAGGTAGTACAGCTCGATAACGGCGACGTCTACCGAAATGCTACCATCGATGCACTTCACGTACACAAAAGTAGGCTGCTGTCAAGACTCAAACTCTTGCACAAACGGTTTACAGATCCACAAAACGCGGAAGTCAGGTCACTAAAGTCGGAGATCAAAAACCTCCAACAATTAATACGTATTAATTATAGCTTGGCTATAAGCTTGCACTGGGGCAATAAAATCCGGGCTGTACAATCCAACAACCCGGGTATGTTCCCGCAAGTAAATAAATTTTCGGAGGAAAGATCAAAACGACATTCAGGCCGTTAGACTTCCCAGGACAACAGATAACGAACGATTACTGACTTCAGTTGGCATCGATCCAGACGGGGCTGTGCTAGACAATGACTTCTTCGTGGTTGAGGATCCTCAGGAGAAGGTGAAAGCTATTGGAGCTGTATTCCAGCGAGTGTATACGGTCAACGAGGTTCGTAGGCCGAATCATGATCTGGAGAACAGAGCCTTGCTAAACCACTTCTATCTGCGCAACGAGATAAGTCAATGGCGATCTGAGAATCCAGGTAAATCACATCTTGATTTCGCAAGAAGATCTCCAGGGTATCCTTAACTCACTAAAGAAGAAAAAGTCAGTCGGAATCGATGGTATACCGAATATTGTGCTTAGCCATCTTCCCCCCGAAGCGGTGCAAATTTACACGACCTTGTTTAACAACGCTCTGAGTAGTGCACATTACCCGGCGCACTGGAAAACAGCTATCGTGCAACCGATCCCCAAACGGGACAAGGACAAGTCAATCCCGACAAATCTCCGGTCGATCAGTCTTCTGCCTTGCATAAGCAAGGTTTTTGAAAAGATAGTCATTCGAGTTCTGAAGCAGTGGGCTGAGGATAAGGAAATCATACCGGACAACCAGTTCGGATTCAGGGCGGGACATGATACCATACATGCCGCATCGAAGCTTGTTTCCGACATTCAGTGGAACAAAAATAAGAATCAGTGTACTGGTGCTTGTCTGATTGACTTAGAGAAGGCGTTCGACACCGTTTGGTTGGAGGGCCTCTTCCTCAAGCTGGTCAGACGCGGCATAAGTAAACCATTGCTGTACATGATCTATGACATGATAATAGGTAGGAAGTTCGTTGTGAAAAGTGGCGACGTAACGTCTACCACGGTCTTTGACATCAAAAATGGTCTGCAACAGGGAGCCGTTGGTTCGCCAATCTTGTTTTCGATATTCACTGCCGATCTCTTAGCTTCTATGCCGCACATAAAAGCGTACGCCGACGATCTGGTAGCGTACAGAACAGGTCCGAAAGTCGAGGTAATTAATATCTTGTTGCAACGTGACTTTGATAAAATTCTGCTATTTTGCGACGACTGGAAGTTGATTATCAACTACCTGAAGTGTGAAACTGTCTTTTTCAGGACCCCGTTGTACATGGCATCGCGGGATACGCGCACAAACTGGCGAAAGTTCGGCATAGTTGACCCGCAGGGACGGCCGTTAGCTGTGAAAAGTGTAGTTAGATATCTTGGCATTTGGCTGGATCAACATCTGTATTTTGACAAACATATAGATATTGCTCTGACGAAAGCCAGAAAAGCCTTTGCTGCGGCAAGGAGGTTGTTTTTCAGCAGCCAACTTGATACCAGGGTGAAGGTAATCTGCTACATGGCCCTAGTACGGCCAATTATGGCGTACGGTTGTCCCCTGTGGTTCAGCGTGAGTCCTTCCCATATGGAAAAGATGAGGTTGTTCGAGAGACAGTGTCTCCGGAGCTGTCTCCGTTTGTATCGCACACCCGAGTCTGAGTACAAGAAGTACTATCCTAACGAGGTCCTGTACAACGAGGCAAACTTGAACAGGATAGATAATTTTATTATTAAGCTGATCAGAAGACACGTTGCACGAGCTATGACTTCTTCTAACAGTCTGATCTTTGGGGCTTACTACCCCAATACATTGTATCATGAAAGAGTGCGCCTCAACGGCTTTATTCCTCCTGAAGCATTCCTCTATCTCGACACCATTGGCCTGATACAGGATGAGGAAGGATGTCCTATTATCTTCCATGTCGTACGCCGAACAGTGGACAGGCGACTGCTATACGAACGGGATGTAGCTCGCAGCCACGAGGATCTCCTCCGGTTCAGTGGAGCGATCTCTGTTCGCGACAGGAGAGAGTGTGCCAAGGAACGGCACTTTTACTGGTGGTTGCACCAGAACAGGTCTCAGCTGCCGCTAGCTAACGATGAGATAGTGGACCTTGGTGGCCAACTTACTTAGTTTTAAGGTTAGTTTAAGAGAAAAAAAAAAAAAAAAAAAAAAAAAAAAAAACGGGTTGCATCACGGCGTATAGACTATATATGTTATGCATATACATGACATATACGCCCTGGTGCACGCGTCTGTCTGTTACGGACATAATTAAGTTAGTTTAAGGTTCATGTTAGGTTAAGTTAGTTTAGTGTAGGTTAAGTTAGTTATAATATAATTTTTTTAGTTAGGTTAAACCAAGTTTTTCATAGTTTTCTTGGTACTTCAAAATTTAAAATAAACATTGTCTGAAAAGACTAAAAAAAAAACGAAGTGTAAGCCGTAAGGCACAAAAATATTTTTAGATTAGATTAGCTTAGAGTACCCGAAGGCGGTCAGTAGGTTAGGATTAATTACAATAAGATATTGTTAAGATAGTTAAGCTAGTTTTAAGTATTTTTGTCTAGAAAGTAAGAAAATTAAATATAAATAAAACAAAACTACAATTAAAAAAAAAAATGCGTGCACTGTTAAGAAAGTTCATCGCGCGCTTCTTCCATTTTATGGTCAGCTCATTTTTGGCTCAATGGGTACGTAAATAAGCAGAATTGTCGATTTTGGAGTGAATATCAGCCAGAAGCATTGCAAGAGCTACCAATGCATCCAGAAAAAGTCACAGTTTGATGCGGTTTATGGGCTGGTGGCATCATTGGACCGTACTTCTTCAAAGATGATGCGAATCGTAACGCAGCTGTGAATGGTGAGCGCTACCGTGAGAAGATATCCAACTTTTTTTTGCCCAAAATGCAAGAGCTTGACTTGCATGACATGGGGTTTCAACAAGACGGTGCCACATGCCACACAGCACGCGCAACAATGGGATTATTGAGGGGCGAGTTCGGTGAACATTTAATTTCACGTTCGGGACCGGTCAATTGGCAGCCTAGATCGTGCGATTTAACGCCTTTAGACTATTTTTTGTGGGGCTATGTTAAAGCTCATGTGTATACAGACAAGCCCGCTTCAATTGATTGGAAGACAACATTGAAGCATTTATTCGTGAGATACCGGCCGAAATGTTGGAAAGAGTATGCCAAAATTGGACTACGCGGATGGACCACTTAAGGCGCAGTCAAGGTCAACATTTGCATGAAATAATCTTCATACATTAAATTATATGGATCGTACTATCGATTCAAATAAAGATTTCATGCATTTTTCTGAATTTTATGAGTTTTTTTTGAAAAACTGATGAACTAGCAAGAAAAGGGGCGGGCATGCCAATGGCAGCAGATCAGTAGACACCCTACCCCAAACTTAAAAAAACAATAAAATCGTGATTGATGACGATCGCGAAAAACGATACAAACCGCAAATGGTCTGAACTGGACACTTGTTGGATATCGAAAGCGATCTGGCCTGTGCTAAATCAAGGAAGGACTGATTACATCCTAAAACTAGACAGTGGAGTGATAGGGGTGCTAACTGGCCACTGTCTTATAGACAGCCATGCCAGAAGACTTGGGGCTCCCTTATAACGACTTCTGCAGAAACTGAATGGTAAAAGAAGAAGAGGAGACAGTACTACACTACCTCGGTACATGCCCTGCACTTTGCGTAAACAAGAAGAAGACTACTAGGCGTAACATTGACCTAAAGGACTTACTACAATTTCTTAAAACCTATAAAAGAGGTCAGAGGAAAACACACATGGCCAACAAATCCCAAGAGGAATACAAAAATCCCAAGATGGAATAACTACAAAGTCAAACGCTAAATGGGTTTTGGACACAAAGCCAAACGTGACAGCACAATGGACCGGTAGGTCTAAGTAATAATGTGACCATCATTCTTCGGAAATGCGGCAGTAATAATTAACGGTCCTCGTTATCGTGACATGACAACCCAGTTTTAAGTTACCAAATTACATGATATGGATGTGACCAGCATGTGGCTCCAACAAGACGGTGCCACATGGTCCAAAAAAGAATTGGAAAAGGACTTATACAGCAATAATGTGATCTTTATAAATTTCCGCCCACTCTTTCGCCAAGAAAATTCGTGAAAATACAGATTCAAATGCATATTGTTGTCATTTCAATACTGTCATGTTTTGAACGACGAACGATTGAAAAGATTCGAAAGTCAATACTCATTTTAAAGCAAAATTGCAGCAGAAGCAAAAATAATGCACTTATAAAAAATAAAGCTCATCCAGTTACCTTAAAGCAAATCTACAATGTATCTTATGATATAACATCAACATCGGAATAATATCTTAATATAACAAATGCATGTTCTGCTTAATGTCATTTCCTTTCTTTATGTTGACACACATTTAATCATAAGGTGATCATAAAAGTAGCTCAGCTTCTTGTATTGTGCAAAGCTTTACTTAATTACATATTAGTATTTCGGATACATGTAATACGTAATCCATATGCTCTCCACCCACACGAATTCAATTGCAATAGCATCAGAATTCACATGAAATTCATCCACATGGAATAAGGTATTTTATTTAGGTATTTTATTTATGCTGGATTCTGCTGGGCTTGGATAGTCAGCTAGTAAAATAATATCCCTTCTTTAGTTTTAAGGCCTATTTTGCGTAGATGATAGTTGCAATTTTCTTTTTAAATATATATAATTTTCTTTATAATATATATAGTCTGCAATAAATTGTTCGATTAAATTAAGTTCCCACCTACTCGTACTTCAGGGTAGGCGGCCGTGACGTTGTGTGTCCGTGTGTCGATTCCTACGCACTTGAACCTGGGTGACTGGATTCGATACCCAATAGAGTATAACTGTCTCCTTCTCAAACTTGTCCAGTAGCACGCACAACATAAGTGATTGCTGAGAAGCTAGGCTCTGGCCCTCTACGATCTGTACCGCTACTCATATTATTATTATTATTATTACACCTTCTTCAGGTGAACATAATTAGAAAGCAACAAAACATTCAAAATAATAAATAGTTCACTTAAAAAACTTTAAAAATACATAAAAGTGTATTTAATTTTAAGTATATTATTTTTTATTAAATTTTAATATGCTCGTGTTTCTGACTTACATTCCGGATACATGTTTCTTTACCCTTGCGGTCATGAAACACGCGCCAACGGCACACACAAAAATTTGTCTATCCCATCGGGAATTTACTGGGTGGTAGACAACTTTTGCTAAATATAATCGGTTTGACACGAATATAAGTTGAAAGCAATCGAACACTTTTGTTGTCCACCCACAAAACGAGGTGTGTATCCATCCCATTGGCGTTCGAAAAGTGTTGTTCGGAGTATCCTCGCTAAAATTTTCGCTTCGTCAATTCGACATTCCTCAATAATTTGGTGTTTGACACTCGATTTGATGTTCATACACAATCTGGCCCATCTTCCTTTTCTTTTAGTTAATTAGCATTCGAGTCTCGTTTAGGTACTCTATAACTTGGAGCAACACGTTGACCAAACCTAACCTGGCTTCTAGAAGGTCTCAAGAAATTTGCAATAGACTACATAAAAAATCTTCACAGCGCAAGCATTTTATTGCTAACGACAAAAATGAGTATTAGATTTTTGTTTTTATAAAATCTTAACAACGAATCTTTTCTACAAATTGATGTTAGTCATCGGAAATAAATAAAAGTCAACGCATTCCCTTTCTGATGGTCTTCGAACAAGAAATTTCTATCGGAAACATTATTATTGGTCGCGAAGTAACACAAATATGCAGTCAGCAAGTAACTTCACTACCTTTGGTATAGAATTCTTTTGTATTATTTTGTATTATTGTTTCTAATGAAATCCATATTTATACACTATTTTACATTAATCAATTTTTTTTGGGCGCTAACAAATTTATTTAATAATTTAAATACTAGGCAAGAGGGTGTATATCTGTGCGAAGGGTTAACAACTCGCCCGAGTAAAAAAAAATATGAGGAAGCGATAAGTGATAGCTTGGCTGTGATCCGCATCCAAGGCAGATTCAACAACATTAGGCTCATATGTGCACACGCCCCTTCCGACGGGGCTGAAGACTCTGTCAATGAATTCGGCCAAAGTAAGTGATGGGAGGCGTAAACCTCTAAAAAAAAGGAACAGCATACGCCGACAGATGCATAGCCAACATAGATGCATAGTATGCCAACTCCGAATACCTTGGCGACCTTCGGTTTTAATCTAACCCTCCCTGGGTATATCTGGCTCCGCCCGGGGTGATGTTTCTTTCCCGAATACTCATGGGAATCAAAATTTCTAACACAATTAAAAAAGATGAGATTGGTGAATCTCTAAAAACACCAATTTATGCTCCTGCTGTTGAGCAAGCAGATATGATCAGTCACGACCCTGTTGACCATCTGACGGCCACCAGTACATCTGCTGACAAGAAGGACGGGGCCATAAGGGTATGACCCTTTTCTGCTGATACTACAAATGAGGAGTCAACAGCCAATACTGACTCTGACACCTTTTCGTCCACTCACATGGACACGTGCAGCGTTGCCACAAATAATTCGGGTTATTCCTCCATTGGGAGGAAACTCTATGAGTTGAACGTAGTCCCTGGCGAATTCAACTGGCCATTCGTAGAGGCGAATCCAGACGAAATGGCCCAACTTGCCAAAACCCACCCAGCAAAGGAAGTTAAAAGGTTAAGATCACAGGATCACCTTCCATGGTACCAGCAGCCAAAAAAGCAAAGGCAGCACCCACACCGAAAGCTCCCACTTTTAGCCAAGTGGCCAGCGCTGTTAGGTTGGCTGTTGTTCCGGTGGACATCAACAAAGAACCGCTGTCCACAGAGCAAATGGCTCTGTTTCAAGAGGCCGTTATAGACGTCTCTAGTACGTGGCTACATTTTTCAGGCTGGAACCATAAGACGGAATGGCTCGTTTTCATCTGTTCAGACAGTGCTACTGCTGAATGGATTAGAAACAACTTTGAGGCAATCAAAGTAAAAAGTGGACTGAACGTGGCACTAGTGGAAGAATGATATTTCCCGAAATCCAACATTGTTCGAGGGTTCTTTCCATAGATCCTAGAACTGCCCAACACAAAAATATTGGCTTCTATTGAAGCACAAAATGAAGGCCTGAAGGCAACTTCATGGAAGGTGATACGAAGGAGCACTCCTCCATCTTGTGCTCGCCCTAGATGACGCCTCGATGAAGGTACTCTGCAACCTGCACAACAAGGTTTGCTATCGCTTCGGACAGGGCAGACTGATCATTGCGACCAAAATAGCGAACTCGATTAATCCACCAACTCCTGTGATTAACCCCACCTGCAGCCCCACAGGGCGTGCTAGTGATAGTAGTACCACAAAGGTGGTTACAACCACCTATAAACCCGCCAACGTGACCGGTGTAACTTGCAGCGCTATTGGGCATGTTAGTGGTAGCGACAACAGGAATGTGGTCACGACTACCAACAAACCTACCAACGTGACCGGCCCCACCTGCAGCGCCATTGGGCATGCCAGTGGTAGCAGCTACACGAAGGTGGGAGCTTCGAAGCAAAGAGTCTGTTGGGAACAGATCAGAGAACCAGACTGCTGCCCGCAAAGGCAAGGGCCCTAAAAAGGAGGAGGACATATGAGCAAAATAAAGGTGCCCCAGGCGAACATCCACCACGCTAAGGGCGCGTCCGACACACTTATTAATAAGTTCGCCCAAGAAAATATAACCTTGGGTCTCATCCAATAACCCTGGGTTAGCGGACATATAAGAGGTTTCCGGAATGAAACCAGTAAGGTAATTTACAAGTGTAAATGCGCTTAGAGTTGCCTGCTTAATTAAAAGTAATATTAACTTTCTTCCCATCCTAGAATTCCTAACAAGAGACCTAGTCGCACTACTCCTGCCAGTCGCTACAGAAAGGGGTACACAAACCATCTTGTACGCCTCAGGGTATTTCCCCGACGACAACAACTACGACATTCCACCGAAGGACGTCCAGGACCTCATCACCTACTGTCGTAGAAGCAACCTACACTTCATCATTGGTTGCGATGCAAATGCGCATCATGAGATATGGGGAAACAGTGATACCAACATAAAAGCTGAGTGTGTTTTAGAATATCGTACGAGTAGTGAAGTGGATATACTAAATAAAGTCTCGAAACCTACCTTCATAAATGCGATTCGCGAAGAAGTACTCGCACTCGCAAGTCCATGTATTTCTAATTCAATTGTGAATTGGCATGTGTCAGATGAACCATCCCTGTCAAACCACCAATATATCCAACAGACCAACAGACAAGACCCCAAATGCACGGATTGCGATCTTTTTCCAGAACTAATCTTCTCCAGCAAACAAATGCTTCTCAAGTCCATTGAGTCCATCGAAGACTTGGACGAACCGGCTTTTCAGCTTAATAGCATATTACTTAATTCCTATCAGGAATGCTGCGTCTCCAAAGCCACAGTCAACAAACGCAAGGTGCCTTGGTGGAACGCTCAACTGTAAAAAGTAGGAAACGGGGGTGACGGCCTCTTTCCAGCACTTCTACAGAAATCAGTTGACCTCATTCTATTGGAATTGGCAGCTTTATTTAGTGTCAGTTACAATTGGGGATACATACCAATTCCCTGGAGACAGGAAATTCCCTGGAGACAGGATAATGTTGTTTTAAATCTTATAGACCCATAAGTCTAACATCTTTCGCTCTCAAAACAATGACGAGATTGATTGATGTACATATGAGAGACCGGATAGAACTGCCCAACCCTCTAAATTCTAACCAGTTTGCATACAGAAAAGGCAAATCCACTGCAGGTGCCCTTCATTATCTCGTTAAAAAGACAGAAAGTGCACTCGACTCCAAAAGATTGCCCTGTGTACATTCCGCAATATCGAAGTAGCTTTCGACAAACCTGGCTATGATTCGATCGCAAGGGCGATCAGCAGTCGGGGTATAGAAGAATTCACCAACCGATGGATTAAAGCCATGCTGGTGAGTCGTTGAATCACCTCCTCTTCTGGAGGAGTGTCGGTTTCTGTAACTGCGGCAAAAGGATGCCCCCATGGAGGGGCTTTATCACCCCTGCTATGGTCTTTAGTTATCGACAAATTATTAGCAGATCTTCATAGATCTGATTACACCACTATAGGCTATGCTGATGACCTGGCGATTAGTATTAGAGGAATGCATAAAACGACAGTATTTATCAATCCCTGTCAGACCGTTCTAGTGCCCTTCTCATCGAGGACACGAGTCAGCCTTGGACCCATAATAAACAACACTAAAAAAACAACACTAACATATTCCAGCGAGGTCAAATATCTAGGAGTAGTCCTAGATAAACGACTTAACTGGTATTAAGTCCGCAATAGAGCGTGCCATCAGAGCACTGTGGGCCAGTAGACGTCTATACGGCAGGACTCGAGGTCTCTCTCCCATAATCATTCATAGGTTGTATACAATGCCCATTATTACATATGTAGCCATTGTTTGGTGGCCCAAAACACACCAACTAACAACGGCAATTAAGTTGCAGAAATTACAACGTATTGCTTGTCTTGGCATAACAGGTGCCATGCGCACCTGCCCCACAGCAGCTCTAGAAGCTATAGTCGGGCTAACTCCTCCTTACCAATCTTCATTAGGAAGACAGCTGCTAGATATGCCATCAAACTGCAACTTGAGTATAATTATAAACCAGGTAACTTAACAGGTCACCTTGGCATACACAACTCCATCCCCAATAGAGACATGTTTTTCGGAAGGCGTTTCGAAGTTGAAATATTGAACCACTGGTCCAATGGTGTACCAGCACAATACCCTAGAAGTCTAGTATGGTACACAGACGGATCAAAGATGGAATCCGGAGTGGGAGCAGGAGTCTTTGGACCCAACACAAGGATTTCCGTACCAATGGGGTCGTCTCCTACAGTGTTTCAAGCGGAAATCCAAGCCATCGAGATCTGCGCCAGACAAAACCTCCACAAAGGCATTAAGGGCGCTAATATACTGATATTCTCAGACAGTCGAGCAGCACTAAGGGCACTCTCGTTTAACCTTTTGGACTCCACAAACAAACGACGCTCTACAATCCCTTACCAACAAAGTGAAGTTCCCTGTAACAGGGAGATTGTAGGGCTGGCTCGGATTCTATATTTATCGGTCCTGAACCGTACTATAATGTCACTTGAACAGCAGTCACAACTCTGGTTAAGGAATGGGAAAACAAACTTCGCCTAGACCAGTGGACACATGGTCATGGTCCTAGGCAATCCAAACGTTTAATCAGGACTTATTCGTATAAGGAAATACTAAATCTGAACAAGGAAAACTTAAGATTAACAAACAAGCTTTCTTACGGGCCATTGTGGCCTGAACTACCACCTTTACAATTTAAACCTGTGTCAAGACAAGATTTGTCGACTTTGCCCGGAATGGGATGAAACTTATGAGCACTGTTTGTTCGATTGCCCGGCGCTAATATGGTCAAGGAAACGTATCTTCCATAAGGAGATACTCACTTCAGTGGGTTTAAAAACTGCACTACTAAAGACCTACCAGTTTTCATGGGGGAAGTCTTTTGGGATAATTCCCACCCTCCGGTACAATAGATCTATCCTGATCGCAGAAAAAATTGCAAAATTGTAGGTCTTATCGAGATGTTCCCGTCATGCAGGATGTGACTAAGTCACGAATAGCGGTCTTGAAGGTTGCTCCTCCCTCATTCACAGCGAATCTGAACCTCCTTGGTTCCCTTTGAAAAGTTCCGTATAGACGCGGTTGTCGCAGAAGTTTATCTGTACCCTCCTTTTGAAATTTTTCGTATCTTGTAGTATCTTTATATACTTAAGCCACTCACCATTATTTTTGGCTTGGTTTCATTATATCTGTTCCCTGCCATATAACATATTGATTTATTTCTAACTCTAGCTTTGTTTCATTTAGTATTTCCATTATTAAAATTGATGCGTACGTATTTATTCTGTTTGAACTTACAGTACCAGTCTCGCTCCCTACAAACGGAACACTTCTTTTGTGCCACTGACAATATTGAAAGAGTATATCTATCTTGGCCATTCGTCCGCATTAAAACTGTACGGCCTGGTCCCTCCACCCTTGAGAGAACAATAGCACGCTTAACATGAGTGGTTGCCGCAGAAGATGGGCCCAGATCCACGTCGGACTCTAGCGCCATCCATACCATGATTAAGTTTCTGGAATTTTTGAAAAAATGTTTGAAAACATTTATTCGTTAATATATCACTTAAATAACAAACTTAAGTGTCATTGACCATTACCGTGCTTCGACTCCTACTTGTCCGATTCGACTTGCTAAATTATGTTCCATTGCTAAAGCTACAATAAAAAGCACCTGCATCCTAATTTTTTCAGCTACCGTTCTTCTGTGTAAAACGAGGGACAGTATACCTGAAATTAGATTTGCTACAAAGTATTCAATTCAGCACATATGCTTTTCAGCCTTAACAATTAGCTTCACTTCTTCTTTTTTATTCAGTTCCTATATACGTACATAAATTGTTACATTCTTCTGTTACATCTTTTGTATATTTGTTTTGCTCTCAAATTTAATTTTAAAGTACTGTTTCCGGTTTTGCGCTCGAGATAATTCCATAATATGTAAATGTTTTATGACATTTGAATCCGGATATTGAGGTAGTGTTTTGGGTTGTACATTGTACAGCAATATTCTTTCATAACTAGAAGTTTGTCTGCTGAAACATTATCCTGCAAATCTAATCTATGTTCACTCTGGTGGTGGTTATTTATGAGTTAGCGTTCCAATTCATTCTGCTTTCAATAAGTACTACATTTCACTTGGCCGATGCTGTTTTGCACCATTACTAAACTATTACTATAGTAACATCTTTTGTGAGCTTGCATATTTGAAACAAACATCTTGTACTCAATTTACTACTTCCCCGTTATATTTTACTGTGATTATATTAACATATGAGTACATACAGTACAAGAAGAATGTATGGGGCATCTAGTGTAGTAACAATTCTATTCTAGAAGCATTTAAATATTTAGCATCAGAAATATTAACTGTGCAATAAATTATTTCGGTTGGCGAAATATATATTCAATTTATTTTAAAGTTTTCATTCCCCTTATGTCCTCTGGAGATGGTAATGTATTCGATGCAACATACGTTAACCTTTTATGTTCAATACCTAGAGTTGTTGTTCAGATATAATTTGTACCGTAGGTTTGTACTGTATATTAACTGGATGATAGACTATAGCTCTAAGAATGCATTTGGAATGTCTACCACAAGCAAGCTCAACTCGGAAGGAACGTTTTCTATTCAACTCCTACTCTGAAAAGTTTAGACGCATTTCAGGAGATTCTTTCGTTAGCTTTTCGGATACCTTATCCATATCGATCAAGATCATAATTTGAAAACTTTGTGAACAACAAATTTCTGCAAGAACACTTTGGATAAAATATCCTGCCACATTCCTTCACTATTTTCTCACCCATTCCACAGTACCAACTTGTGCACAACTATCGTATATTCCGCAACAGTTCGAAGTCCAGCAGTTTATGTTAGAAGCAATATTACCAAGGAAGTAAAGGGAAAATACATTAGGCGCTCCATCTTGAGAAGGCGAACTGGTAGAGGATACTAAAATTGTTAACGCAAGTGTACCACATCGTTTAATCGGGCTATACCCTCCGCCCAAATACTTAACATGCTTCACTCGCGCAACAACTCCCTCTTTTTGGCATAAGGGTATAAAGCCGCGGCCATTCATTTATGTATGTATGTAAAAGTGAGAAACGGTGTCGGCTTAGTTTTGCCATCATTCTCATTCAGACCTTCTGTGTTATTTTTGTTGTTGTCAGAATTTGTAGACTTTTATGAGTACTTACAGAACCTCATATGCACAAGCATAGCCTCTTGCACTTGTCCCTTTTATTAGTAAACCGATTTTCCTTTGTGAACTTGATATCCACAACAATTTCCGGTTTTTACTATCGAAGACTGCGTAAACTTTTTTGCAACGTCATGTTGGCGGTATGGTGAATAAATTTCAGTCATCCTTCCTCATTTGAAATTCGGAGAAAAACGTGCAATATATGAACAATTTTTATTCCTTCCTTCTTTTCGATCCGATTGTGCAAGAAAATCAAGGATACCAGGATATGCATATATGAGAGCCCTAAATGAGGTCAATACTACTTCGAGTTTGATGATGGATTAAATGTAGAGGAGTACACTTTACGATGAACGATGTGGTGGATGGGTGACTTGATGTATCCGCTCGGCTCGGAAAATGTTTACAGCCTTGTGGTGGAGTTTGTTGATTTTTATGACCAGCAGGAAGTTGAGTGGTAATGAAAGATATGAGTATTTATTTCGGTCTCAAGTCCAGGTTTATTTCGCCGTGTTTTTTTTTTCGTTTATCGGAAAAGTTTTAAAGAAAAAAAAGTTTTTCAAGCGAATTTGGAATGAATTGTTAGGTGTAAGGTGAAGTGTTTTGTTCTTCTTTCCAGTTAGAGCTGATGAGGGTGAGAATGGTTCGGAAAGTTCATTAATTTGGCATCTGTTTCTTTTCTCCATTCGGGGTGCATAATAAATTTACCGTTTTAGTTGAACAAATCATAAAGTTTTGTTTAACTGATTTGTGCCAACAAATGCACCTGCAATGCAAACCCAAGATTGCAAATTAATAAGTTTTATTGACTTGTGGAACTGCTTTAAAAATTTGTGAACCATATTTTGTGATAAGCCATAAATTACTATACGGTAAAAGCTTGTTAATTCGGAATGGTTGGGGGGAAGGTCATTCCGAATAAACAAATTTTTTCCGAACTAATAAGAGATTTTTTTATGCACTAAAACGCACTCCTAAAGCTGAAAGAATGCAAAAATTAAAAAAAAAATACTTTTTATTTTTTTTTAAAATTCGAAAAATCTTTAGTTCGGAAAAGAATTTTATTTACGAATAAAGGAGTTTTCCGAATTAAAGGGATTTTACTGTACTTCTAAAAAATACATTATTATTGTTTATTTTTTATGGAACTTGACCAGGGCTTTAATCAAACTGCTTATACAACTAGCCCAACGGAATGCATTTCAAATACTATTTACTTGTAATTGTAATTAATCATGTAATCAATTACACAATGTACTAACTCTGCAACAGTGGTTTTTGATGTGTTTTTAACTTTTGAATTGTATTTGAAAAATAAATATTTAATTACATAGGTCTTACGTAGTGATAAAAATTGAAAAAATTACATTTTTACCATTGCAATTCCTGCCATTTTCACGAATGTAATTGAGTTAGAAGTAATTACAATTACATGCTATGGGTAATTGACAATCACAGTTAATTGTATTTGAAGGAATTTTATTATAACTGTTTCCAGATGTTGTTTATCATAATAATAATAATAATAATAATAATAATAATAATAATAATAATAATAATAATAATAATAATAATAATAATAATAATAATAATAATAATAATAATAATAATAATAATAATAATAATAATAATAATAATAATAATAATAATAATAATAATAATAATAATAATAATCATAATAATAATAATAATAATAATAATAATAATAATAATAATAATAATAATAATAATAATAATAATAATAATAATAATAATAATAATAATAATAATAATAATAATAATAATAATAATAATAATAATAATAATAATAATAATAATAATAATAATAATAATAATAATAATAATAATAATAATAATAATAATAATAATAATTATAATAATAATAATAATAATAATAATAATAATAATAATAAAAATAATAATAATAATAGTAATAATAATAATAATTATTATAATAATAATAATAATAATAATAATAATAATAATAATAATAATAATAATAATAATAATAATAATAATAATAATAATACAAAATAATAATAATAATAATAATACTAATGGTGTCGCTACTGCCCGCAGAGCCAGGACCTAATAAATAATAATAGTAATACAAAATAATAGTAATACAAAATAATAATAATAATAATAATAATAATAATAATAATAATAATAATAATAATAATAATAATAATAATAATAATAATAATAATAATAATAATAATAATAATAATAATAATAATAATAATAATAATAATAATAATAATAATAATAATAATAATAATAATAATAATAATAATAATAATAATAATAATAATAATAATAATAATAATAATAATAATAATAATAATAATAATAATAATAATAATAATAATAATAATAATAATAATAATAATAATAATAATAATAATAATAATAATAATAATAATAATAATAATAATAATAGTAATAATAATAATAATAATAATAATAATAATAATAATAATAATAATAATATTAATAATAATAATAATAATAATAATAATAATAATAATAATAATAATAATAATAATAGTAATACAAAATAATAGTAATAATAATAATAATACTAATGGTGTCGCTACTGCCCGCAGAGCCAGGACCTATCTTCTCAGAAACCACCTACAGTTTTATGCCGACTCCGAACGGCATTGACAGTGACACGAAAGAGACGCCGAGGTGCGTAGGAGTCGACGCACATACCCACGCGGCCTTCACTTTTTTTATAATAATTTTCGATAAATAACAAATAAATTCACATTGTATTTTAGCTTTGGTAGATTAACAAAACCAAAATAACGCAATATTTTAGACACTATATTTACATTTATTATGAGTAGAATATATGTATACAGATAATTTAGGGGGGATCCTTAAATTTGATAGTCATCCGATATAAGCAACATACTCAGTTTTCTAGGAGGTGCTTCAGTTTTATTCGATAATGTCGATATTAAGTAAATAATATCATTACAAACAAATTAACACGAGTCAATATCCAATTTGACACCTACATACATAAATTGACAGACACCAATTGATTTTTCAAAAGCTAAGACTGGTTATAGACGTGGAAAACATAACGCATAGTTCGTAGACACAACACAACACTCAACACTATAAGCTTTTCTATGTAAGCCAAGAGCCTGCATATTCTCACTACCAAACCACGCTTGTCCTAGGGTGTTAGGCAAATGCCCATATTTGATAGCTAACCCAGATATGGGGTTGCACGGACATAAACCAACGAGGTGTGTACCTTTTTGATTGCTTTATAAGTAGCAAGTTTAACCAAGGTAATGTAGCCACCTTCATAGCTAGGAACAGACAAGGCATAATACTCAAAAACTCAATGGCCACTTCATGTCCCGTCAGCAGGCACAGAGGTAAATCTAAACCTCCCTGGTGGAATGAGGAAATAAGCCAACTGCGCATGGTGAGAAGAAAGTTTTTTAACAAAGCGAAAAGATCCTGTTATGGTTAAGACTGTTACTGCTATAATGAATCTCTCAGTACCTTTAAGAAAGAACTAAGAAACTCCCAATGAACTTCTTGTTGACTTCTTTGTGGTCACATAGTTTCCTCCAAAAACATTATTTGACCTGAACCTCGTACAGTGAGGATACCCTAAGTCTCATTTTTGATACGCACCTCCCAGACAACGCCCCCAAACCCCCCTTGCAATTTCATTAACATCAGGCACACAACTGTCATGTGGGCCATGACAAGCTTTACACCACACAAGCCAGCAGAACCTGCAGCAGACATTGTCATGCCAAGCGTGGTGAATATCTTCAAAAACTGCATACTCTTTGGTCATGTTCCCAGCTAGAAGAGGGTGAAAGTATTCATCCCAAAGTGGGAAATGCTCACTTTACCTCAACACCGATCGCCTTCTATTCCGAGCCATCTGCGGGAAGAAATTCTCCACCAGCATTCCTTCCAAATCGGATTGAATATTTGACACCCAGACGCCAAGCCCAGCGCATACAGACAGACTTATCGAAGGCAGATAAAGGCGTGGGTGTATGTGTCTACTCTCAAGACCTAAATATAGCTCACTCCCTGAAGCTTCTTGACCACTATAACGTTTTTCAGGCAGAAACCATTGGGATAAAAGGGAAACTGTTCTGGCTGAAATACAATGTAATATCCAAAAGAGATATCACCCTCTATTCAGACAACAGTTCCTCCTTTTATGGCGATCGCTACAGCCTACCATTTTCATAAGATACACACAATTAGAACAACAAACCACAAGTGGATTAAGGCACCACCTGCCTTAAAACAACGGAAATATGGCTAGCACTAAATTTCTGCTTAGACTAATCAGACCTTCACTCAGGAGCACTGCGTCATAATGGGCACTGCGTAATTTGAATTACACGCTCGCAGGGTGTCATACAACGATTTCTGCAAAAGCTTCTTGGAAGAAGAAGAGGAGGTAGAGACCTCAAATCACCGCATCTGCCCACGTAGCCAAGTCATAGGTACTCCTATCTAGGGGCCTACTATTTCAATAATCTCAGTGAACTAAATAGAGTCATCATTAGCCAGCTAAAGCGCCTTGTCATAAGCACCAAGCCGATTCGAAGCTTAAAAGTAGTCAATCTGCGTAGTATCCAAGCGCCTATTTGGGCTTAGTGTGACTACATTCTGCAGTCAGCTACTCCAACCTAAAATAACCCTGGGTCGATCAATGACCACAGTGGTGTAATTTTAAGTATTTTCCATGTAGTACGCCATAGGACTCTGCTAAAAACGGTAAGATAAGAAAAGAGATAAGAATAGAATATATAAGAGATCAGAAAAGCAATGTCCGTTCGCGGAACAATACTTTAACTGTTTGGTTGCACAAAAACCAGTTCGTTTTAATTTTTTTTGTCTGTCAAGTGAAATCGTCTAACAATGAAAATAAATAAAATAATGCATAGTAGAATGGAATAACACATCATTCAATCAGTAAAGCCACTTATGAATAAATTCACAGCAGTAGTTTCATCTTCTTTGCATTTTACACTGCCACTCCATGTATCTCAACTCTGTAAAAAGAGTAGAACTGCAAAATACAAGTTTCGAACAATGTTTACTTACACTTTACCCTTTAATCCAGACATGGTTCTCTTTAGGAAGCTGCCTAAGGATTGTCTCCTCTGTAATGGAAGCTTTCCCTCAAGTAATAGAATTAACTTCTCTCCATCATCAAAACATTCTCAGCTCACATTCCGAGAAATGTCGAAGCAAACAATAACCCTTAACGTACCTCTGTGCATTGACAAGTATTATTGATTCTATATTTTTAATACTATATAATACGTACATAGATAATAGGAAAGAATGAGGCATTGATCATTAAAGTATTTTGTTTCATTTGACTTACAAATCAGTCTGCTCAGTTCATTACAGTTTTCTTTATGGAGACTTAACTTCACAGATTTAGTTGTATTTTTGATTATGCTGCCGACTTTGTACATTATGGCCGTCTTAATACTTTAGATAAAAAATTAAACAATAGATACAATTTTTCTTTGAATAACAATTTAGTAACATAATTTCAAATTTGCTTAGAATAATGAAAATTGTTATGTTACAGCAGCTGTCAAAGTTACCAATGACATCCATATTCAATAAGGCTTGCTATATCCGTATAAGCTTACATTTGTATAAGACTGTACAAACAGAAGAATTGAAGCAAGATTTGAATTGAAGAAGAAAGACTATAGAAATGCCGTGAGTTCACCAATTGGGTGCTGGAAATATTGGACGGGGATCGGGATCGGGATCACACAATCATGGGACTAGGCCTATTTTTGCTGACAAGATTTTTGTCAACAAGATAAATTTCCGTTAATGAAGCAAACACAATTCATAAGTGTACAACCAAACCTCAATGCAGCCCAAAAAATACGGGGGGGGGGGGCGGTTTGCTTATCAACTGACGGGGACCGCTCATCAACTGGCAGTGATCACTGACACTACTCAATTATTTTCTCTGGGGCCATGTGAAGTCCTTAGCCTACGCCAGCAAGTTAACCCCTTAAGAAAAGCTGAAGGCCGAAACCGCACATATTGAACCTAGTCATCAAAATTGGACCGGCCGCTTAAAGCACTAAAACGAAGCCATTTGAATCATGTGCTATTCCATAAATACTATGTGCATTTAACTTCCTTGAATTTTATACATTAATGGGGTGCGAGTCAAATAGCACGTCAAAAATCCGTTCAATATTCTTGCATGTCTATCTTACCGTCTGTCTGATAGCAGATGTTGACAAAAATATGTTAATTCTCACATTAGTATTGACACTGTCATGCAATAGACTTAATTTAAGTTTCCTTATCTTTATGTCGCATTTGATCGATCTTTTCGATGGTCGTTAAAGAAGAAAAGGATAAACGACCAGAATTCCATTACGCTTAATGTTTTCTCTCTGGAGTCTAGACAGCATCTATATACAGCTGTCCTGCAGCAGCGGTGAAAACAATAAGAAGGAATACCCCATCCCTTACTGACACTCAAGTATTCACTGCTGTGCAGTCATTTTGTTGTTGCTTGCTATATAATTCTACCATTAATAATTTGAATACGCGCAGAGTTCAATTTGGTGAGGATGCCTGAACCTTGGAATAGGTTATATGAATACTGTGATGATTCTCCTGTGCAACTTAATTTACCCATTGTCTCACCGGGTTGTTAAGATGTCTGGAAGGACATCGTTCATTTTCCTTTTTTCTTTGATCCTTCTTTAATTTCTTCATTTTTTTTTGAATAAAAAAGCGCGTCCTTGCTTCTTGTTGTTTGATATTATGTTTCAAGTCTGGCATTTATTTCCTCTTGAATTGTTGTCCGCCGGGCACAATACCATTAGAAAAGGTACTTTGCGTGTAATCACAATTTCCGCATACCTTCCTCATTGATTTGGCTTTGAACTCGATTTTTCAGTGAAAATATTTTCCTTTCCTTATAATGATTTTTTTCGCTGTGTACGAGTGATTTTTCTTTTAAATTACAACGTGGGTTGATACTGGTTAATACGTTTCATGATACCCTTTCCGAGCATTTGATAAAGGCCAAAGTGTGTATGTATTTTTTTAGCGACATCATCTCAAACTTTTCATAGGTCGCTCTTGAACTTCGTCCATCAAATTAATGAAAAGAATTTTGGTCGTGTAAAAGTGTGAATTATTCCAGTGTTAATATGATGATGATGGTGAAATTATATCTTTTTTTTAATGCAAAACCATAGCTAATGCTTTATATTTATTACCAGTTACATGTAAAAAACATTTTTGTATGTCTTTCATTTACTTCATTTTAATATTTTAACCTGATAAAGTGCCCATACATATATAGACATACACAAATAAAATATAATATTCATAATAATAATAATAAGGGTAGCCTGTAAAGGGCCAGGCCAGCTTCTCAGCAATTTACATATCGTTCCTTCTTATCGGGCCACTACATCACTCGTCCGAATACAACGCCTCTATCACAAAGAATATTTTCGGTACTTGACAAAGGAATATGAAGAGAAACGTACATATGAAATATCTGTAGGGAATTTTGAGATGGGCACTTTTGTGCACCACTGTTTTTACACATTGGACTTTTATTCTGAGTCAGTTAGTTAGCTAAAATTGTAGAACTCATCACTCATTTGTGCACAACAAGACCATGTGGAAGTGGAACAAGTTTCTTAAGCCTGCGACATTGTCTAAACTTAAAAGTGTGGAGGTGAGGAGTTGACTGCTGGGCTATGCAAGCTGCGGAGGCTGTGTAGAAGGAATAGAGAATAGAGATAGAGAATTCCTTCTGGGGCAGCAGCAAATGCAACACGAGAGGGACTTATCTTCTGGAATTCATACTATCGTCTAATTTGGATATTAAAAACCAACCAACTTTTGTTGCGACTATAAGACAGGAAGCAATCGACTTAACGCTATCCAATATATACCTTCAGGAGATTACAGACTGGAAGATTCTGTCGGAAGTGTCCATGTCAGAATATAGACACATTGAATTCTGAATTGAATGCTAAGCCATAACCTTGCTGAAGATGAGGAATCCTAGACAACCAACTGGACTCGGTTTAGGGATGAGCTAGAAAATCACATCGAGCCTCTCCCCAGGCTCAGAACGAGACCGAAGGTTGAAAAGGGAGTTCAAGATCTGACCAATTTCCTCAACAAATGTTTCAAACCGACATGGCCAGCCAGAAATACCAACTGCAGATCACCTGTTCCATGGTGAAACGCATAACTTCAGAGAATTCGCAAAAAAAACAGAAGACTTCTTAATAGGTCCCTCAAGACGAATTGGAGGACTGAAACCAGTACCGATCAAAACAAAAAGAATATTAGAGCCTTATTCGGCTATCGAAAAGTGCCTGTAATAGAGATTTCTGTGGAAAGATCGAAACACTCAGTGAAACCAGCAGGCTAGTCAAAGTTCTCCAGAATGACAAACCAGTCAGTCTGGAAACACTCAGCAAACCCGACGCATTGACCTTGAGACCAGTTCGTTTCGCCTGTTCTTCAATCGCCGTAAAACCATCCACTACGGCACGTTGAGAACGTGCGACGATGTCGATGTCATCTGCGTACCCCAACAGTTGGACCGATTTGTAGAAGATAGTGCCGTCCGTGTTTACACTTGCCCTCCGCACTATCTTCTCCAGTACCAGATTGAAGAAGTCACACGACAGCGCATCTCCTTACCGGCCATCGCATCGAATAGCTCATTCCGATGAATGCTGTCGTATGCGGCTTTGAAATCGATGAACAGGTGGTGCGTATCGATTTGAAACTCACTGGTCTTCTCCAGTATTTGTCTTCGTGTGACGATTTGGTCTATAGTCGATTTGCCGGGCTGGAAGCCGCACTGGTACGTGCCGATTAGTGCTGTGCAAAACGGCCTTAGACGTTCACACAGTACGCTGGACAGGATCTTGTAATCGACGTTGAGCAGTTATTTACCTCTATAGTTGTTGCAAGAGGCAAGATCGCCTTTTTTGTGGATGGGGCATATGGAGCTGATATTCCAGTCGTCGGGCATGCTTTCATCTTCCCAAATTTTACAGATCTGGTGCATGCTCCCCACCAGAACATCGCCACCGGCCTTGAAGAGCTCTGATGGTAGGCCATCGGTGCCTGCGGCTTTGTTGTTCTTTAGCCTTTCAATAGCTGTTCCGACTTCTTCAAAGCTAGGTGGGAGGACTACTTCATCGACTGGAGTTGGGATTTCCTGATTCCCTATCACTCTCTCCTGGTCAGGCCCATTAAGCA
Source organism: Eristalis pertinax (assembly GCA_907269125.1). NCBI lineage: Eukaryota > Metazoa > Arthropoda > Insecta > Diptera > Syrphidae > Eristalis > Eristalis pertinax. Next base: position 93,415,399 of record OU026145.1, read on the forward strand.
GTTGTTGGAAGTGCTGCTTAAACATATCCACTATTCCCTGCGGGTCAGTAACAAGGCTACCCTCACGATTTCCAAGAGCCTGAGTGCCTTTCCTAAAGCCTGAAGCCAGGCTTTTGGCTTTTTTATAAAAGGTCCGTATTTTTTGTCTATCTCTAGACTCTTCGATGTCCTTGAGCTGGGAGGTTGAGAGAGACCTTATCTTCAGGCGTAGAAGCTTCTTTTCCTCCCGTCTTCTAGCCCGGTACTCCTCTTGCGCTGCTCTAGTTTTCCGTTGCAGCGCTTTTGGTGGTTGTGCTCAGGCGTCCAATGTCAGAACCCCCTTTTTTTTGCCTGTGCAGCTTTCTGACATTGGACAGTCGGGCTCTGAATCGTGCTGCTACGAGGAAATAGGCAAACGCCCTCTGAATGTTCGCACATCCAGGATATTTGACGCATGTCCTGCGTCAATGAGCACATGGTCAATTTGGTTGGCGGTTCGACCGTCCGGAGATCGCCAATTTGCTGTGTGGATTCTTTTGCGAGGGAATCTTGTGATACTTATGACCATATTACGTCCTGTCGCAAAGTCAGTGAGTCAGTGAGTCGGAAGCCGTTATCTGTTGTCGTGTCGTGGAGACTGTGCTTTCCGATCACTCCGCCAAAGATGTTTTCCTTACCGATTTTGGCATTGAACTCTCCAAGCACGATTTTGACATCGTACTCCGGACAGGCTCCGTAGGCACCGTCCATATCAAGTATGTCAACTTGCTCTATGCATCGACAAGGATCGTTGCTGGCATCCCGCCAAGTTGGGAGCGATCAGAAACTTTACCCTGTGTGCACACACCCAATCTCCGCAAAAGACAAGAAGAAGCAATTAAATGGCCATAACAAACAAAAACAGCTCTCTTGAAAATTGCTAACACTATTTTTCAAAAAACTAACTAGTTATAATTTTTTTTTTTTTCATTTCTGAAGTAAACAAATAAAATCTACACATTTTTACCTTCTCCGGACATATCTTATATTTTTAATCGAACGCTTAACAATAAATATAGTAAAAAAAACAAAATTAACAACTTTGTTTACTTGCTCTCAATTGCAATTTTCACAACAAACTTATCAACTTTGATCACTTGACAAACTCCCTGCAAAACATAAAAACAAAAAAAAATTAATTATAGTTATAGTTATAGTTTCTGAAAAGAAAGCCTTTTTTTGTTTACCAAACATTTCAAAGTGACCTTTTGCGCACTGATCTCTATGGAGCTGCCCAGTGTGCGACGGTACCTACACTGATTCAAAAACTGATACTCTCAGCCTCATGCTGGAGACTCATATTCTAGGAAAAGGTTATAACCAGCTCGCAACTAGTTCCTATTATAGGAACTGGAGATGGGCTGATAGATATCACACGCCGAGGCTGGTATACCATCACTCGTGGTAACAGACGAGACTATCGAATACGCAGTGGCGTCCTTTGATGGTTTCACTTTCAAATCGCCCGGTACCGATGGCATATACCCAGCTTTGCTGCGAAAGGTCATCGACCCATTACTACCGGCTCTGAAAAGAATTTTCATTGCCAGTCTAGAACTGGCCTATATCCCGACCCCTTGGCGCAGCACAATTAGAGTAGCCTTCATACCAAAAATCGGTAAGGGGGACTTCAGCTTCAGATCGTAAGAGCTTCAGATCGTAAGAGCTTCAGATCGATCAGTTAACCTACTTCCTGCTGAAAAGCATGGAAAAACTGGTTGAGCTACATGTGCGCAAAACTGCTTTGCAAATCCATCGTCTGTCTCAGATGCAACAGCTAATCAGCGTGGAAAGAGTGCACTTCAAAATCAAGTTGGCAGAATTGAATGTGCACTCGATGGGAAAGAATGCGCGTTGGGCATCTTCATCGATATAGAGAGTGCTTTTGACAATGCTACTTTTGATGGCATGTGTAACTCGGCCAGAGAACACGGTTTAGAGAAATTATAAGTGTTGTGAATCAAAGCAATGCTAATGAATAGAACTATAATTGCGGATGTGGAGCAGTGGCCAGTGGGCAGTATGTAAAGTCTGGGTAAATAGAAACTGCCCTCAGGGTGGCGTCCTATCTCCTCTGCTATGGTGCATGCTGGTGGACTATCTGCTTGACGCCCGAAATAGCTCTAATGTCTACGCCCAGGCCTATGCGGATGATGTAGCTGTACAGTCTGTCGGATCGTGCCTAGCGGCTGTGTTCAAAAGAGCAGGCGGCTCCAGACGTGATCGACCACTGGTGTACTAGGAATGGGCTTTCAGTTAGCCCTCTTAAAGCAGAGGTTGTTCTCTTCACGAGGAGAAATTTGACTGGTCTGACTCAACTAGTACTAAAAGGTGTCACCATCCGTTTTTCCGATGAAGCTAAATATCTAGGTGTTATCTTGGACAGAAAACTTCATATTGAATCGAAAACTACCAAGGCGCTCAGTTTTCCGGCAGTGTAAGCGAATTTTCGGCAAAGGGTCTGGCGCTGGTGCCTTCGTGGAGGGCACACCTCGTTAGGTAAATTTGCGTCGGTCTTCCAAGTGGTCTTCCAACATATGCGATCCATATTTGATCGAATTATATTGTGAAGAACAGGTGGATAAGGCCTTATTCAACCCTTTAACCACTTCCGGGATAGTCCAGGAATGCAAGTCTTCTCTGAATTGGATCGGCAGGTTCAATTCGCTAAGACTTATCTGAGTCCCAGGCCACTACGGCATCACGGGAAATGGGATCGGCGATGAACTTGCTAGACAAGGATCAGAGGAGATACTTTTAGGACCCGAACCTGCAGAGCTGATGGAATACCATGAAATTTCATAAAATGTAGGTTGCTGCCTGGTAGTACAATGGACCAGTTTTTGAGTCTGCGTGATCCAGTGTAGTGTTCAAAACAAGTTCTAATTGCAACGTTACCGACATCGAAGAGTCTTTACCACCATTTGGTGGAGACCATAACCTCCCGGTGCAGCGCTGGATACAATAATAAAAGAGGGGTCCAAAGTGTTGGGCCTCGATTACCGAATCGAGTGAAGAGTAAGTAAGTAAGTATATTTATTTATTTCCATTTTAAAATTACTTTTCTGCAGGTGGTTGTACATTATGATATTTGAGATCTTAAGACTAATCATTTACAAGTGAATAAGGGAAAATTATATAACTACTTGGACTTTTAAATTTGAAATAAGAAGTACTATATGATTTTACATTCCAGTTTTAAAAAAGACAAAAATTCAAGGAAATTATAATTTTAAGTTCAGCAATCTTAACTCACAGGATGCATTTGAAGTAAATAAGCATTTATCTCTTTTTTTCTTCTTTTAAAATTTTTAATGCATTTTGGCGATTGAGTATTTGTGCGTTATTTAAATTTGAAACAAGAGTTCTCGATCACCATAAGTGTTGTATGTTTTCGGGACTTCGAACGTGCTTTGGGCTCGTCTTCTGTATTAACCGTGTGTTGTATGGGATCAGAAAAACGTCGGTCTGTCACGTAGTGCACTAATATCGTCATCCAGAAGATTGCCTTGACGTCTAGTCCTTTGAAGGATCAAACTATTTTAACAAGTCCCTACTGTTACCTCAGGCTAGATCCTATATATAATTCGAGACTCAGCTAGAGACAGCACACTTGCTTCTGCACTTCACTAGTTGAGTATCTTTTGAGATACACCATGGCAAATATGTTACTTTTGAGTTGTAGACCCAGAGCATTTAATTAATTTACATTATCATTATTTAATAAACATAAAAAGTTGTTGTCTATCATTACTCCAAGATATTTGAAACGCGTTACTACTTCATTTGCGTTGTTGTTGACTGAAAGTGGACAACAGGCGTTTCGATATTACGTATATGCATGACAAGAGTTTTTGAGTCATTTATAACAAGCCTTTATCGTGGCACCATTTAGATAAAGCGTCAAATTCTTCTTATTTGCAAGTCCTGTTGTTTTACCACAACTGTTATATCGTCCGCATAGGCATAAGTTGTACCCTTATTAAATATCCTCAGTAGTTCATTTGTAAAAATAATTAAAAAGATAGGTCCCAGTTTTGAGCTTTGTGGTACTCCATATTTAATCATTTTTTTCTCCGCTCGTGATATTTTGTGTGTGATATTTTTCGTGTTGATTTGTGTGCAGAATTTTGCTTTTGTTTATAAACGATTATATGTTCCATGCACTTTTCAACAACTTATAAAATAAAATAGCGATTGACCTATAATTTCCCATGCCATATTTTCTTCTCCCTTTGTATATCGGCCGGATAATCGATATACATCGAATGTCTTATCGGTCTTATATCTGCCCATAGTCCTTTTCTGATGCTCAATTGGGTCAGCAACTTATATACCTCGGTTTTTATGTTGCTTCTTCTATGTATGTATATGCTTTTTTGTGTGGTGGCCCGTGGGGTTGTGGGTATGTGCGTCGACCCCTGCGCACTTGGACCTACCTGTCTAGGTTCGATTCCTGGTACGCCAAGAAATACTTTTCACGGCTCCGCCACTTTCTAGTCACTGACAATGCTCAAAGAGTATACCTGTCTAGAAAAAGCTTCTCAAACATGGCAGTTCGTAGTCGGCATAAAACTGTAGGTCCCTTCCACTCGTGAGAGAACAATAGCACGCCCAACACGAGTGGTTGTTGAGAAGCTAGGCCCTGGCCTCTACGGGGTGTAACAACTATATGCTTTTTTGTAGTTCCGAATTCCTGTGTTCTGTTGTCGTTGTTACAAACATTAACGGCTTTTTAAGTCGGTTCCGAGATATGATAGATCCATACCAGTAACCGCTAAATTATTTTCTATTGTTTCAGCTACTGAGAGTTTCTTTTTACCTCCAATAATGCTCCACATTTTTCTTGGCTCAGAAGAAGAATAAATACCTCAGGCCCCGATTGTGAGCGTCCATCAATTTTTTCTATTTTGGTATTGTGCCCACTGAGAATATGCCGCAATATGCACGTTGTTATTATGAATTAACAACGTGCATATTGTGAATTTGTATATGTCTGCCACTTGCACTATCCAGGAAGTATTCTATAAAATGCAAGGCGGTCATTACTTTCCGAAAATTTACTGATAAATAAGCTTCGAGCAACGTTGATTTGCCAACTGGCACTTGACTTGACGACTATCGCCTTAATTTTGAGAATAGTACTTACAATTTGGGTGGTGTTGATCGCTCCCAATTTGAATGCCACAATTTGTTATTATGTTTTCTGGCTCATTATTTTCAAAATTTGTTGAAGTGTTCTGTTTCGTTTTATTCAGGAAGTTGAATCTTTGTGTTTCACCCAAAAAGCTAACTAACTGGAAATGATCCTCACGTCGTTGAGCAGCCTCTTCCACAGGCGTGCTGATTCGGAGATAAGATAGCATTCCCTCTGAAGTGTAGATTTATAAATATCTCCATGGTTTTAAGAAAAAAGGAGGAGTGTGTGATGAGTCTGAAATTGTTGGGTATACTTTGGTATGTTTACTCGCATTTTGGTATAAATACCACTTTGGCTTTTCCCCATAGTTCTGGAGCATAGCTGAATCTTAGGCAGCTGCTGAAGATGGCTGTCAACCATGGTTCCATTATCCTAAGGTGATGCTGCAGCTCCGCTTATACCATCCTACGGATTTAAAGGGATTTAAAGGGATCAAAGATATGTACTGCCCAGTCTAGTGTAATTGATGTTAATAGATTTGGTGATAGGAACCATACATGGTGCGCTTAACCTTGTCTGGTGTCAATTAATCCATCCAATTAGCCTTTCTAGGATTTATAAAACTGTTGGCTAGTGGTGTAATATAGTTTGTACCCAAATGGATATATCGATTATCCGAGATCGATATCCATTTATTTACCGTGATTTCTGGACTATTTGTCACCAGTGTGACGTCCAGAACCTCCTGTCCTATTCTATTTCTGAAGAAGTAGGAAAGAGGCTTTTAGATCATTTTTAGCAAGAATGCAAGTTATTATTTTACCTGACTTTATGGTGTATGGTTTATACCCTATAACCCTCAGTCCAGAGATCTGATTTACTTTGGTGGCTTCATCCAGGAGTCAAAGATCAATTTCTTTTCGGTCTTTGAGTAGACGGATAATAAGGTTGGCAGATGCTGCCTTTAAGTGGTGTAGATTTATCTGGCCCACCCTCAGGACAGCTTGTTCTCTTTGATAGCGATGTTACCATCAGAGTCTGATGATTCGTAACTATATTTCTCCTCAAGGAGTGCATTTTCCTCCCTCCTGAAATCCAGCTTTGCATTGGTTTTAGGCTTCCCGACTGTCCTGTTCTTGTTTGCGGAAGTCGGCTGATCTCCCCTTTCTTTCAGTATGTCCTGCTTTTATGAGGTTGCTAGCTATACTCCGGATGGCTCGTTAACTTTTGATAGCAGCTGTCTTCCTCTTTTTGCGCTTGGACCAAGTTTGAGTATTGTTTATAGTGTTGTTCTTAGAAGAGTTCATAGTTGGTTCCACAGCAGTCCGGTGAAAACGTTTACCCGCCATAGTATAGCCGGGTCTACTATGGGGCCAGCCTACTCACGACAGCTGCTGACCAGGTCACCTGAAGAAGCTTGTTAGCGGTTGATTTATCCCTCAACCATTTATTCTTGGCACGGTTTGCTTGTTGCTCACACCACCACTCAATTTGGGGTTGACTGTCTCTTAGCTTCGGTGACCCTATCTGGAGACAATGCTATATGGGTGACCCTGACTTGCCAACGCCCTCCAGAGTCATCGGATTTCCTACTAAGCTCCTTCACCACGAAATAGATAACAGTCACGAAGGCGTTCTGAAACTGTAACAACATATATGTATGTATGTATCTGCTCAACCCAGCACTGTTTCAACGAAATGCTTTCTGTACAAATTACTTGAAAATAATAACGAACATACGAGCCTGATGATCCACTTCATTTGGCATGTAACATAGTCCGTTTATTACAGTTTTACTTTATTTAATATGTGGTCACGATTCATAAAGTGAGCTTACAAGCTTTCAGCATTTCCATGGCATATTTCACTAACATCTAAAATCAATGAAAACTGCTTAATGTATGTCAGCCTATAATCCGCGGAATAAATCGAAAAATATTGTGATAATAATCTTTGCGGAGATACATTCAGATTCATCTCTGTCATCACTGTTTGATACTTTGAGCTCTACATATGGATTAATCTGCACTTGACTCAACTCAATGTACATTAAAGCAGGAAGACATATTGACAAGGAGCATTTTGTGATTCAGTGATGTATTTGAGACATATGTACAATACATTTTCAATGACAAATTGATAAATAAAAAAATTGTTTTTACAAAATGTAAACAATCATTTTAAAGAGATCAGTGTTTAGATATTTACAAAACAAAACAACAATCATTGACTCGCAAACAAAGCGAGGAAAATGAAATAAAATATCAATACTAAATACAACAAACTAAATACCACCTACACTGATTAAGAGTAAATTTACAACTAATTCAAACGAAATGAGAACAACACGAATTTTGTGTGATTTTCCTTCCCTTCCCATTCTTATTTCAAAAGTATACACAAACCCATATCCATTTACGTACTCTTTACTGTGGAACTTCTCTCTTCTGTGCCGTATTCTTATTTGCTCTCGCTCTCAAGCTACCCTTGCCTACTAAAATGTATATGAGATTACATACATTCCAATAGTCATGTTGAGGAACACAAGATCCACTTATAACGGGATTATTGCCATCTGAAAAATGTTTATAAGCAAGATTGGCTGTTGGAATTACTACAGAACGAATGTTGCAACGCTGTAACTTACAGAAGACTCCGTACATGCTTGCAGACACAGCATACAAAAATGTATTACGTAAAGAACTATACACACATACATGCATATACTATAGTACAAGACATTAGTCATACAATTTAAAAGAAAATTTAGCCATTCGACTTACTTCTTACACAAAATTATATTAAAAGAAAAGAAACTATACGCTTAAAGAAGTCAAAATAAAGTGCAAATTCTAAACAGCATAAAAAGCAATGGGAAACTTATGTAGTGAGTGTGGAAGAAACTGAACATCGTCATCATCATTCTTTTTTTACAATTTAACAGCGCCACAAAGCGCATGGCCATGCTCAAAACTAAAAACTATTTGTTTTCTTCGTTTTATTCCTTAAGCATTTCCAAAAAGAAAAAAGACGATAGTACAAAGAGACGATCGTCCTTGATGCTCCAAAAGTTCAATCAGGTTGAGATCTGCAGACTAGATTGCTCACTCCAACCACAAAAACACTACATAAAGGAAACAACTCTTTAGCTACTTTGCTTGTGTGCTTTGGTAGGAGAAACATCTGCATACCATGGCTGACACCCATCACTGCTAAACATTGTTTTGCATGCAACTTTGGTTAAATTTTTCAGATCAGTCTTTCACAGGCCGTTGAACAGTTCACAAGGGTATATATAGCTTCCAATACTCTATTTACTCCTCGAATAGAGAATTTTATTATAATGAGATCACACGAAAATGGAATACCAATTTAAATTGTTAACGAAGAAACTATTAAATCGAACACGAAATTTCGATAATTAAAGCTTAAAGCAAACATTATATTCTAAAAAGTTCAATTGTATAGAGGAAATGATTGTACGGACAGTTGAAACCGAGAACTTGGAGTTTGGCCTATCCCTTCTTCATGGATGGATACTATTTTTCGAAAACTTACTCCATTTGACGTATAAATTACATCTCAAATTGTGACAAGCTCGAGTGAAAAATGACAAACTTACTGCTGCGGAAAATAAGGCACGAATCCAAAAAGAATTTAGAGATGGCTGTGGCTTAATAGCAGATAAACCTAAGCCCGGATTTGGTAATTCTAATTACGGCAATACTGCCAGGTGCTTTTTTCAAGATTCAGAAACGTCTGCTGGTATAACTAAAGTTGGTGTAGAGCTAATTAAAAATATGCACATTATTATGTTAGCTGCATCTAGTTGCTTTGAAAGTGATGTCGAGAATTTCAGGAAATGTTCAGATGATACGGCCAGATATTATGTTGATAAGTATCCGTGGCACAATATGTCACCCACGCTCCACAAATATTTCATTCATGGACCAGAATTTATTTCGCACGCTTTATTTCCCAATGGCAAACTGACAGAGGAAGACCCAAGAAGCACTATACAAGAACTTCAAAAAATTTCGGGAGCATCATTCGTGAAAATTAAGTCGTGCCCAAATGAATATACATATGTACATATATGTTTGGATGGATTTGCTTAAAGCTGCAACAGTCCAACAAAGCAATAATGATCAAGATGATGACAGAAGTGATTAAGAAAATGAAGATTTTGTTCCAAATTAATAATAATAATATAATAGTTGTTAATAAATGAATGCATGCATACATGACGAGCAGTCGATCAATACATTTCGTTGGGTGTTTGATCGTTTTACCAACGTTAACGTTAAAAAAGGGTATATGTTTAATTTCTCTTTCATGTTTGTTTCTTATTTGTTTTCGTTATCGAAGGATAAACTCTGTTTCTTCGACTCGGATAATATATATATATATATATATATATATATATACTTAATTAACTTAATTCTACAGCCCGATTTAGTCTTGAAAACTAAAAGATTCGCCGGAGAGGTGATCGATTGATGATTTAATGTCAACTTTTTGGGTATTCTGCCCACAGAGCGTCAGTAGGTGTGGACATATGATGCTAATGTTATAGAATCTGCCTTGGATTCAGATCAGAGTCAGGCGATCACTTACCGCATTATAGTCGATGACCTTCGACCTAAACCGTTTTCTCACAACGAAACCGCATCCCAATATGTGCAATCTTTTGTGAAAGCTGTAATATATGTCACACTCTATCATTTTCATTATCCTTTGTTCCGTTGATCCGAGGCAGGATTTTCTTCTATGGCGTGAAGTTTTTTTTTCCATGGATGATGTTGTGACCCTCTTGCCTAGAGTGTTCGCTGCATACAATGATTCACCTCTCAACCAATGTTGTGAGGTCTATCCAGGGGGCTCAGCGAGGAGGCTGTATTTCAACTTGACCACAGGACACTTGACAATAACAGTACAGCTTCAGATAAAGCTTCAGATTACATGTACGCTTTCGTATCCTATTATCAGATTAGTTATTAGTTTTGAATCAAATCGTTCATTACAATTTCTTACGTTGTTTTGTTTGCTTTATCATTAAAATATGTAATGTAAATAAATAGTGATTTTTTAAAAGCTATAGGAAAGTTTTTTCAAAAGAAAACACATACAATTCAGAAAAATGCATGAAATCTTTATTTGAATCGATAGTACGGTCCATATAATTTAATGTTTGAAGATTATTTCATGCAAATGTTGACCTTGACTGCGCCTCAAATGGTCCACCCGCTTAGTCCAATTTTGGAATACTCTTTCCAACATTTCGGCCGGTATCTCACGAATAAATGCTTCAATGTTGTTTTCCAACGCGTCAATTGAAGCGGACTTGTCTGTATAGACATGAGCTTTAACATAGCCCCACAAAAAATAGTCTAAAGGCGTTAAATCGCACGATCTAGGGTGAACTAAAATTTTCACCGAACTCGCCCCTCAATAACTCCATTGTTGCGCGTGCTGTGTGGCATGTGGCACCGTCTTGTTGAAACCACATGTCATGCAAGTCAAGCTCTTGCATTTTGAGCAAAAAAAGTAGCGCTCACCATTCACAGTTACGTTACGATTCGCATCATCTTTGTAGAAGTACGGTCCAATAATGTCACCAGCCCATAAACCGCACCAAACTGTGACTTTTTCTGGATGCATTGGTAGCTCTTGCAATGCTTCTGACTGATATTCACTCCAAAATCGACAATTTGCTTACGTACCCATTGATCCAAAGTCAGTTGGTCGATTAAACTGACCATAAAATGGAAGAAGCGCGCGATGAACTTTCTTAACAGAGCACGCATTTTGATAATAAAATTCAATAATTTGCAAGCGTTGTTCGTTTGTAAGACGATTCATGGTTAAATTATAGACCAAACTGAAGATGTTTGACAGCTGTTTAGACCAGTGTTGCCAAAAAGATAATAGCTGAAAAATCACCTTTTACCTTTTACCTTTTACTATACTATACTATTAGTGTTAAAAGCGTCTTTGTGTTTTGAATCTGAATTCCAAAGTCTGAATTTGTCAAATCTACTATAATCTTAATTGGTTTATCTATTTTGATAATTTTTTTAGTTGTAGTTTACTGTTCAATAAATGTAACCTGTTTCCATCCGTCGAATAATAGGATACATTACACATTGCCGCCATTCTAGAAAATCAAAGTATGACTAATTTGAATTATATTTGTCGGTGTTTCCGTAAATTAAGATTTTAACTTATATACTAGATAAATCACTTCAACTTCAGTTTTTAGATCATCTTCATAACATTATTTATCACATCATCATCACCAAGAAATCGGTATTTTCGAAAACGAAAATACGTAGAGAACCGAGAATTAGTAAAGAGAAAATACCTTAACAAGCCGTAAGGATATCCTATCCGAGTGTCCTTGCATATTGTAGTCAAACTTGAATGTTTACTAAGGTTGTGGTAGTACATTAAAATTATGATATTGTCAACGAACATCGGGGGCATTCCATGTAATGTCACAGCCAACAGTCGGCAAAACCATTTCAAAGTGGATTGCATCTTTATTGTCGCGTTTCATTAAGTATCCTACATCAGCTGTGTAGTACAGTGATACTAAGTTACTGCTCCATAAAACAGCGGGTTTTCTAGAATAATAGGAGCGATCGATTGCACTCACATCAAGATTAAGCGCCCAAACAAAGCAACGCAACCAGTAATGGCAGGCCATTACATCTCTCATAAAGGTAACGAAATGAATAGCTAGCGAAATATATCGTAAGCTATCTTGCAAAGGTTACTATTCACTCAATGAATTGAAGAAATCTTATTGTTGAACAATTTTTCTCTTCCTCTTTTCAGACTTTACTTTATATTCTGGCTCATAACATTCATTTCTTTCATGTACAGTATCTGCATGATAATGATGGCGTGATGCCTTCAGAAATGTAACGGAATTTATATATGTATATAAAATAAAGTGGAAAATGCGTTTAGTTGGTTTTTATTTGTAAATGTAGATAGATGTACGGTAGACGATAGGCATATAAGTGTGGAACCGATAGTTGACGCTGTTTTTTCCCTTTGTTTGTGATTTACCTCAATTTTTCTGCACCCTCACCAAAAAGATGTAAATTTAATTTACGAGTTAAAATAAAAAAAGAAAAAAACAAGAATGTGGCTTACCAAAAACCATAGCAATGCATTTGTTTAAATTTATTCAAAACAGTGCAGTCTCAATTTTCTCGATATTTTCAACCAATATTTTAGAGTTTATCATATGTACACGATTTTTTTTATAAAATATGTATTCGGAATATTTATATATTAAATAGTATATTCCGTAAGGTTTTTAAAGTGTTTTAAGTATCTGTTCTATTATTGCAACTTTTCGATTTTTGCAACAGGTCGTGTTATCATTAGTTTCAAAACTCGAAATTACACTGGAATTTGTTTGTGTTTTAAAACCTGGCGAATTGGTTTAGTTCTCAATAATAATAAACCCACAGTCGAATTTTTATTTATTTTCACATTGCGTAGCGGGTGTTAGAATGAATGTTAGCTTTGCCTTGTCAGATTATCCATTTCAACTGACAATAATTGACACATACAATTATTTTGCTTGGAACTGTGTGACACTCGTATGTAAAGCATTCAACTATGGAATCGTAAAAAATATGCGATACAACTCTTGTTACGCCTTGCTTTCAGTTGTTCTTAATACTTTCTGTGTTTGAGTTTTTGTTTTCTTTCCAATATTTTCACTCTGGTTCATTACTTTCATAGTCTGTCGATCTTCCTGTTGTATCCAGCTGAAAACAATGTACAAAGTCGGTGATCATCATCATTAGTGGGTTCATCCATATAATATTTCCTTTACCATAGTTTCATCAACTCAACCACGAAAATGTGATCTTAAATCAATTGAATAGTAATACTTTTCCCCTGTCCAAATTTTTTTGCGAATCTCTTTTCCCCTAAAACGTTGTAGGATTAAGTCAGTGACTGTGATGGCATTGGAATGTTGGGCATAGGGAAACAAATTTAAATTCATCTGTCAAACAATTAGTCGAAATGACGGAATCCAAAATATTATGCTGTACGATCCCCGAGTGAAAGTTCTTTCAACTGGTCGAATTATTCGAATTCTGCATGACCATTTGGGCCTGACAAGATTATTGCTAAAATTTGATAGATCATATTTTTACATAATATATGTACAAACATAAGAAAATATTTCTGTCCTATTTTGGCTTCTGACAATCTTAACTGAAACTGCACTCTATGAACGCTTACACAGTATAGCGCCTCGCCTCCTATTGTGAGCGGATGTTTTTATTTCCTCGATAGGGTTATATCATCCTGTACAACCTTTTAGTTTGATTCTAAGAAAATATCCACAGTCTTATATGTAAACACTTCCATGTGCACACATTACATGTTCACAGAAACTCAGAAAATGTACCTTACTACTAGAATAATTATATTTACTTTCGCCAATATAAAGCGCAAAACTATCGTCAGCTCAATTTCATAAGCCTTAAAGCACAAATATGCTGTTTTTTAACAGAGTTTGAATAAAAGGGGTCAATGTCATAGTTTACATTTAAAAAACAAATAAGGGACTAATTATACTTACTTCTACACAAAATTCTGCGAGAGGAGAAAAAAACCTATAAACTTTCAAAAAGACGGAACTAAGTGCAAATTCTAAAATACATTAATAAAATATAAAGCGCTACATATGTATTTTACTATCTGTATTAAACTTTGAAGGCTATCGCGTCCGTTGATCGAGTGGGTTGGTGCGTTGCTCGCGGTCTTTACAGATTATGTGTTCACACCTGACTAATTGTCCGGTCATCTAAATGTGAATGCAAAAAAAGCCTTGAAGGTTAGTGTCCGTCGGCCGTGTGGTTTGGTGCGTTGCTCATGGTTTTTACAGATTCTGTGTTCAAATCTGGCTAATTTTCCGGTCATCTTTGGCTTTGATTTCCCATTTCCCTCCATAGTTGTCTTTGAAACTTCCAACTGATTCTAACTCCAGATATTGACAACCCACATCTTGTTTAGAATATTATGAAATGTCAAGCATAAGTTGCTTCATTTGGGACATAATTGGCTTCATAATAAAATCTAAGGAATAAATTTGGCACAACAAATAAGGTATTGAAAGTAATCACGGAAAAGTAAGGCCGACGTCCGCACACAAATAAAAGAAGAAGAAGGAGAAAATCAGGATGGCAGATTGAGTCATCAAAGTGGTGGATAAATCACACCTCATTTCGGGATTTTTATTTAAAAAAATCGATTCATTAGAACCGTTTCTCCTTCTACTTTTTTCGTTAACGCTGCAGCCGAGGTGGACCTGGGCATCAGTGAACATACATCGCCATCTACTACGGTTTTGTTTGACCTACATGACATAGCCCTCTGAGACGAGATACTCGAATTAGTTTCGTTAGTGTCCATGCTTCTACGCTATACAGCAAGACTGGGATAATCAAGGTCTTATATGTATATCTTGGTTCTTCGAGAGAGAGCTTTATTCCTCAATTGCCTTCCAAGCCCAAAGTCTTATCTCCGCGGTGTGGTAATTTCTTGCGTTAACTTCGGAGTCTAGATAGACAAAGTCTTTCACTACTTCGAAGTTATAGCTATCTATAGTGACGTTTTGTCCAAGGCGTCGGTGTTGGTAGACCTGTTTCGTAGACAGCAAATACTTTGCTTTACCCTCATTAACCGCAAGACCCTCTTAGATGCTAACAAACGCCCCACTGACAGCCCGTTGTGTCTTTCCGATGATGTCAATGTCATCGACATTGGCGAGCAGTTGCTCAGATTTGTGGAAGCTCGTGCGTCTGGTGTTGATGTTAGAGTTACGCACGATCTTCTCAAGAATGATGTTAAAGAATTCGCATGACAGTGCGTCGCCTTGTCCATATCCTACTTTGACATCAAAGGTCTCCTTGAAATTTTTAACGAACTTGATGGAGCAACGTGCATTCTCCATCGTCATTCTGCAAATTTTCTATTGGAACAATGTCGGTTATTGAAAGGGAATGAAGTTGCGACTATAATATCAGCAGTTATGGTCCTCATTTTAAACAAAGGTTTATAAGGATTGGCTATTCCAAATCCAAATTTAAGCTCTTATACTGGGAATGTCAATACTGAATGCACGAATTAAATTCGTGGAGTTCATATTGTACCTGGAATGTAACTTAACCTTTAAATCATGGATGGATCAAGAACTAATGAGGCTACTCGTACTATTTAGAAAATATATACGCTTGCGGTTAATTTGTGATCAGTAATCAGACTGACTCTCTTTTATTTATTATTAACTGTTATATTTTACATAGAATTTATCATACAAGCCTAAAAGAAAGATGACATACATGGGATAATTACATGCATACATAGATTACTTTAGAGACGTGATACACTATTCTACCTAAATAGACTACGCTTGGCTTGACCTTTGAAATCTCCCGATCCCGTTGCTTACATTGTATGTAGCTATGAAAGGTTATATGTAGATAGTAGATACATACGTTTATCTATGAATTATTTGACATCCGACTTCCTTGAACTGTCCACACTCCTTGAGTTTGCGACTGCTGAAAACATCTCTCTCTACATCTTTGAGCACATATCGATCATTACGCAGAACTTTTCAGATGATGTGGTCCCTTGAACTTTTTAATCAAGTTTTTTGGTATACCATACTTTTTATTTTAAAGTTGCAACTGTTGCTGTCCATGCTATTTTTGTAGTTGATTAATCCCAAATGCTAGGGATTATTTAATTACTCTATGCCATGTTTAATTGGGAGTAGGTTCGACAATTTCTAAAACTGTCCCAAAAAACACCTTCCTCGGGCTTTTTACCAACTTACCTAATATCAGTCTCATACTTCTGTTAACCCTTTCTGCTTGGCCGTTCGCCTGTGGACAATTCAATTCTTCTCTTGTTTGTAGTTTTAGTTCCAGAACCAAACGCTTTATGTACATGCATCTATAATAAGAAAAATATGCTTCAACATTCTGGAATTATCTAATGGAGTGGAATCGGCTAAGGCGATAGCTGACCGTCGAATTCTTAATAGTCACATTCGACTATCAACTAAACCACGCTCTGAGTTTGTCTTGAGTTTTTCATTGATTCGTGTTCGATGAAAAATGTATATAAATTTATAATAATTAAATGTTGTTGCATACCATTGATTACAGTATATACTGAGTTTAGTTTTGTATGTATTGAAAGAATAATTGCATGTGTCCCAAGTACAAATATTGAACAAAGATACACGAAAACGACACCTATTTCGTTGTCACATGAAATTCGTTGCAAATGTACGACTGTTAAATTGACAATCACAATACGCAGAGTAAAAAAGCACGATTGCTATAATCAACTATCGCAATAGCCGATTCCACCCCTGGTTCGTAATGATGTATGAGAACGACCCCAAATGTAGTTCTTTCCTTAGGCGCACTATGTAGAAATTAGGGATTTATCTACAAGCTGAATCCGATGGGATTCCCCTTGAACCTCAATGAAATATTCTATTGCTTTCTTCATTCCAGAAGATTCTACGTTCAAGTGGAAGACAGCCATACAACTGAGCTGAGCATCAAGCCGGTGTTGCGCAAGGGTCGAAGCTGGGACCGATGCTCTTCCACATCTACACCGCAAATCAACCGCATCCAACCAACGCGGTCAACTGTTATATTTTCGCAGATGACTCACTGACTTATGCCAGCTAGAAGTCACCACTGACCACAACGCGAAGGGTCGAAATCCAAATAGCTAACAAATCTGGCTACTGCACCAAATGAGATATTCGTAACAATGCTAGAAAATCGGTGTCTACTTCTGTGTTTCAGGATACCATACCGAGGTGGATGCAGATGAACAGCCAAATGTCGGAACATACAGATAGTGCTCCCTAACGGTACGGAAATAACAACAGGCAACGGGGTCAAGTATCTTGTCGTTAACTTCACGGAAAGGTTAAAGTTCAACAGCCACTAGAAACTGACCCTTAAAAAGGCCAAACTAGGCTTCCATCGCATCTATCCTTTGATGTGTAAATAAAATTAATTAAGTCAGAGGAGAAAGCTGATACTCTACAAGCAGCTAAAACGGCCGATCCGTACGACATTCAAATAAAGCACATCATTTCTAGGACCAGCATGGAGTAGCTCGCAATTTTAGAAGGAAAATACTGCATATGTGCAGATGTCCCCTTCGACGGGGATCATCGAAAGGCAACAAGAAGCTTAGTGTAGCATTCTTCTCCCGGCCCGATATTCTAAGGAATAGTAGTAGTTTTGGAGTTCTAGTGGCCATCTTGCAATCCGATTGAACAAAAACAATCTTGACATGTTTACCCTGATCGTACATCCGTCGAGCATTTTTTATGGCTAATATTTCTAATTCTGTGATGCAATTCGGATTCAGTCGCTCTATTTGAATATTAAAAACTGGATGTATTTTTCTCAGAACTTAAAGCTCAAAGAACTCAAAGAGTTTAACTGTCTACAAAATGCTTTCCAAATTAAGCCGTTCGGAGTCGGCATAAAACTGTAGGCCCCTTCCATACGTGAGAAAATAATAGCACGCATAAATCGAGTGGTTGCTGAGAAGCTAGTCCCTGAGCTTCTACGGGCTGTAACGCCACCCATATTATATTATTATATTGCCCCAAATCCAATCAAGTGCCGTACTATCGCTTGGGTCATATAACGCTAACGCGGGCTTTTATTTATTAACTTTTGCTTGAGAACTTCGAAACATCGAAATTCTGGTTCTTGTTTTGTTAAGTCGTATAATGGTTTGGCAACAACCGAGAAATCTTTCACAAACCGACAAATGTAAGGACACTCACCCAATAAACTTTGAACTTCGTGTCGCGATTTTTGTGGTACCATTTTTCATCAGCTTGAATTCCATCTTCGGAAACGGTATTCGGATCCTAGGCACTTGACACTTTAGTTTGCAAAAACCGTACAGTCTTGTGCCGACTCCGAACGGCCAAGTTTGAGAAGATTTTTCTAGACGGTTATACTCATTGAACATTGTCAGTTACTCGAAAGAGGTGGGGCCGCGAAATATATTTCTTGTCGGACCAAGAATCGATCCCAGACATGGAGGTTGAAGTGCGTAGGAGTCGACGCACATACCCACAATAATGACAAAAATGAGTTGTTTTGATAAGAATATGGGGGTACAAAAATTGGACTGACAGAAAGAAGAATAAATACATATGTATGTACGTACGTGAAAGGACTAGAACTAAGATCACGGTATCAATGACATAATAAAGACCCTCTATGATATCACGGCTTTTGGGTTCGAGAATATGGTCCTCGTACGGCTCTGGAAGGGTAGATAACATAGAAAAAATACCTGAAAAAAATAAACCAAATAATTGTCGTTCACGGATGTCACATTGAAAAGTTTGACACAAATCATATGGCTAAATAGAAAGAATATGTTACTTATAATAGTAAAAAGGGGGTTGAAAAAATTATATGTATACACGTTATAATTTTGACATTCAATTTCTTAAGAACTACCAAACGGGTACGTAAAACCGAACCACGTTATCACTTCATCAACACAGCACTGCATAGTGCCCTGCACTTTTCGTGCTGAAGATAAATGTAAGTCGTTTCCGAGAATTAACTCCCTCATTGTTGATAGCATAAACCGCAAGAATTCTACTAGTCAGGACTAGAAACAAATTAACAAACTGACACGACAGGCAAATTTATCGTCGCCACCCTCATATGGTGTTTTTTTAATTCTCCGCCTATTATCACTAGTTTCGTCGAATTACTTACGAATCTAAGCTGCCTGTGGGGTGTACCTTCATGTTGTGTGTTCGTTTTGTGTTTACCTTTATAACTTGCTTAGCTTATGCAAGAAATGCGAGGAAAAAAAATAACTGACGATCCCACTATTACGTTGTAATCTATCCAAAATTACAAATGATAGATAGCAGAGATAAGCAACGTGGGGGTTGTTAGGATTTTTGGCTTTTTTTTCATTTTCTGAAGTTAATAAAGCGTTCCTGTGACACGATATAGATAACTGTTTGGTCATTATTCTACAAAAGTAGCGTGAAATAATGAGACGAGGTCACGACATCAGAGGTGGTCAGAGCTGTTGGCCATATTTTGGAAATGCGGTTAGCATGGGCTTGCATCCAATATTTATTACCCGGTGTGACGGAGTTGACAATTTCCGTTTTGTTAACAGAAGAATTAATAGGGAGGCTTGTTTTGAATTGCTTCCTTTTTCTATATTAGGGTTTGGAGCAAGTGTTATTGCCCATGGGGTTTCTGAGGTGTGGGCCTTAAAGCTAATGTATGCAGTCCGTGTTATGGCTTTATTAGTGATACATATGAATTTGTTATTCTCAGTGACGCGAAGGGTGGACAGCTGGGTGTGATTGATGAATGAAATAATTATTTTGTAACGAGTCCAATGGTTTGCACGAAATCATATGAAAGATAAATACCTTGCTACGATTGAATAAAGTTACACAATGTTATATTAACTATTATGTTCGAACTTGAACTAATAAATCTCACATGCCATTCTGCATATTTAAATATATTCCTAGATCGGAGTTCGGATCTTTTAAGCGAACAATGTGAACAAACTTCCAAATTTTTGCTACAGGTGATTAAACTTGGAGACTTGTACTATAAAAAGAAGATAGGTTGTTGCCGAGAGTTGCCGGAAACTTCAACTGACAGATCTCTGTTTAAACCGCAGAGATTTTTCTGACTACGTCGCTTAAACTCCACTTAATGACATAATCACGCTTAAAGAATTTTTCGAGGTCAGGTCGAAAAGCGTCAGACAGAGACGGATCGAGCCACTGGATGTGCCGACGGCGTCGCTGGTAAGCTCTTCACCGCGTAAGGAAGATAATTTTTCAGACTTAACCGTGTTCAAATATATGTGAATCATCTATAAATATCGAGTTACTGACGATACTCAAAGAGTATAACTGTCTAGAAAAAGCTTCTCAAACTTGGCCGTTCGGATTCGGCATAAATCTGTAGGTCCCTTCCACTCGTGAGAGAACTATAACACGCTCAACACGAGTGGTTGCTGAGAAGCTAGGCCCTGACCCTCTACGGGCTGTAGCGCCACTCATATTATATTATTATTATTATATTATTATATATTATTATTATTATCTATAAATATCCCCATTTTTTAAATATCCATGCACAGAAATGGAGATGCTAAGGCATCTGATCACCATGCCAACTTAATAATAAATAACAAAATAAATAGAAATACAAATGGTATTTGAATTCGAGTAATAATTAAATATCTTTCTAAACGTGCGTATCGATGACTATAGATCTCCATATCATATATATGTACATTTCCTTAAAATGGAAAAGTCGACTTAAGGTAAGGCAATTTACAACAGATGGTAGATGCGATTTGACCTGGACCATTTGCAGACCGTTGAAGTACTGGGGATACATTACAAATTCAAAGAGTCTTAGTTCTACTATATGTGTAGTAACCTTCTCCAAATTAACATAGCTGCACGTTCGATTTGTATTCAGGAGAAAGACACGCTTAATTGTTTCCATAACCGTACTCTAAACAAATACGTATTTTGCGCCAATTTTCCCGTGAATCTGCTAAATTCAAATAAAACACGTCTTGTCATGTTGCGTAACAGCGAGCGAATAATATGCTTACACAAAGCCGTGGGTTCCTTCGTACACTAATATTATGCATTTAATGAAATTCCATTTTTCATTAATTTCCAATAGGTAACTAAAAACAAGTTACGTTTATATGCATAGGATGAGCACAAATGGTCCAGTCAATGTTCTTAAATTTGTATCCAACTATATATTCTAAACTATATATATACCCTATTTTTCATTAGCATAAACGCACAGGGCTATACGTACCTTGCATGTGAAATTCAATATGTTTTGAGTTGAGAATGTATTGCCAAATATATGTACTTATCAAAAGAATCATTTTTAGATTCGTATTTTGATTCCATTAATTCCTTTCCCTTTTTCTCCTATTTTCCTGACTTCGGAACCTATTCAGGGAACCTAAAGTATATCGTATTTCTATTCCAAAATGATGGTGGCATTAATTACTGAACGAATTGAACGATGGATAAACATGGATGTTCCATTGCCGGAAATACAAGTAGATGAAGAGGGTTGCGAAAAAGAGGGAATGAACTCAGTGATTAATGTGTAGCTATTTGAATGGGTAATTACTTGTAATTAATTGGATAACGAAACCACGCCTTTGGCGTCGTCTTAGGAAATTAAATTTCACCTGTAAATGGGTTGATGTTGATGGTCCTTTCAGTGTTTTGGCTTTTAAGTATTAAATGTCCGGTGGAACGAAGAAGATATTGTCTGAAGAATGACTTATTGCCGGCTAATGGTATTGAAATGGATCATATTTTTTGGATCCTTTTTTTTTTGATTCGGTAGAGAAATTGATGAACACATGACGATGGTTAAATATGGTTTGAGTATCATAAACCATGTCAGTTTATTAATTAATTGATTAATTTTAAGTGTAACTGATGTAGATTATTACAATATCTAACCTGTTAATAATTAAATTAATGACTATTGTACTAAAATGAAGAGCACTTATAAACATAAAGCGTTCAAGCAAGTACGAGACTAGACATTCATTAGCAAGCGATCGATTTCCATGTCATTAACAACTCCTGTCAGCGAATAAACGCATAATGTGACTGATCTGACCGACTCTATCTAATATCTAATTGAAATAATAGGACAACTACACTCTGATCATTCGACACCAACAATCCTTTGCAGTCGCTGATAATGTCCATCACGGTTCGGTGTCGGCAATAATCTGTAGTCCCAAAGTCCCAATCTATTCGTGAGAGAACAATAGCATGCATAACACGAGCCGTTGCTATAGAAGCTAGGCCAAGGTCCACTTCGGCGAAGATGCAAGGCATGGATTTGATGACGAAGTCCTTCTCAAAATACACCCAAGGCTGCAGAATGTCTATTGATTTAGTTATTTTGAACAAACGTT
>OU026145.1:93453135-93475635 GCA_907269125.1 Eristalis pertinax
TCAGAAGCCTCTAGGCTCTTGAAAGTTTTATCATCGTCCACCAAATCTCCCAGTTTCCTCCAAGAACCCGATGGGAGATGTGGGTACTCAAAAGCTTAAATCCCTTCAATTCAGCAAGACCTGACTGCATTTTACCTGGGGATTTATAGACTTAATAGATAATGCCGTCGATAAACTGCTCATCATGGATGAAAACATGTAGACTTGGGCTAGCATTAAACAATGAGTCTCAGTGGGGCGCTGAGAAGCACTTCGTCTGCTCCATTGGAATTATTTCGGAAATAAGTAGCAGCCAGCGCTGCCGGTGGCTGGGTGTTGTGGGAATCGGGTAGGCACTGACTGGCGTCAAGCTGGCGATGCCCAGTGTTGTAACTTTTTCCACACACCAATTGTGCTTATTTTACCTCCACGTGGTAGCCATCGGGTACTGGTTGTAGTTCACCCGAGCTCAACTTGCCAAACTTATAAGTGCGACCTCTTGTCCTAGGGGTTACAAAAAAATTAACTGGCACTCCAGGTTGGGGGTTGTGTCATCCGGGTAACTGCCCGGCCACACAAAAAAATATAGTTACGAAGCAACAACAAGCCTCCGACGGATGATTTTACTGATGACGAACCCTGCAAACGATATACGGACAACGATTTTCGGATCTGTACGTGGAATGTAAGGTCCCTTTATAAGCCATGTGCAGCCGAACAATTAGCGGAAGCCCTAGACTGCTGCAAAGCAGATATAACCGCCACCCAAGAAGTGCGATGGTATGGACCGGGCAAAAGAAGGATAAAAAACTGTGATATATGTTACGGTGATTGCTACAAACAGCGCCTATTTGGATGTGGATTTGTCGTTAGAGGCAGACTTAGGCAAGATGTCTTATCGTTCAAGTCCGTGAACGAGCGCCTCACGACAATTCGCATCCAGGCTAAATTTGCGAACATAAGCCTTATATGCACCAAAGACAGGTTCTATGACCTCCTGGACAAATCTTATGAGCAATGCCCTAGCTACGACATTAAAATTGTCCTTGGCGATTTTAACGCAAAGCTAGGAAAAGAGAACATCTTTGGTAGTACGGTCGGGAAGTACAGCCTACACGACACCACATCCGATAACGGATCTAGGCTGATCGACTTTGCTGCGGGGCGAAATGTTGTAGTAGCCAGTACAAGATTCCCACATCTCGATATTCACAAAGGAACATGGCGATCTCCTGATCAATCAACCGTCAATCAGATTGATCCTATGCGCAAGGCACTCCTCCAGTATTATAGATGTCCGAACGTTCCGAGGCGCCAACATTAACTCGGACCACCAGCTTGTTGTAGCCAAGGTAAGGTTGTGGATATCCCGAACACCGCCAAGACAAAGAAATACTGTGAGGAAGTTCAACGTCAGCCGGCTACAATCGCAAGAGATTGCCAAATCCTTTTCCAATCGTGTCTCCCTTAACCTCTTAAGAAATCCTACGCCGCCAACATCAAGTATTGATGACCAGTGGCAGCATTGCCAAAAAGCCATGAGAGATGCCGCCTCTGATGTGCTGGGTTTCAATCTGCCACCACAACGAAACCCCTGGTTTGACAACACAACAAAGCGGCACTGCAAAGAAGGACAAGAGCTGCTCGGGAGCTCTTCGAGCAGAACAGGAGAGACGAACACCGGCTTCTTAGGAGAAAAAGAAGAAGCATGAGGAGAGCGCGATCGGCAGAATAGATGGATTACTGAAGGAATGAGGTAAGGAAGTTTTACCAAAGGGTAAAGTTAACCTGTCAAGGTTATAAAGTTCGAACCGCAGCCTGTAAAGATGATCAAGGGAACATCGTAGTAGAGTCATAGTCGATGCTGAGGATATGGAGAAACCATTTCTGCAGACTGTATAACGGCGACGAGCAACCAAATCCCGCAGGCGATCAGGCAGAACGAACCATTCAACCCCAATGAAAAGGACGATGAAGATCAACAATTCCGTCCACCCGACCCAAATGAAGTGAGGATTGCCATATCTAAACTGAAATCCAACAAGGCTGCGGGAGCTGACGGCCTACCCGCCGAGCTTTTTAAAGCCGCAGGCGATGATTTGGTAAGGAGCATGCACCAACTCATCTGTAAAATATGGTCGGAGGAAAACATGCCCGATGAATGGAACCTCAGCATTGTTTGCCCGTTCCATAAAAAAGGAGACCCTTTGAACTGCGCCAACTACAGAGGCATCAGTCTCCTAAGTATCGCATATAAAATCTTATCTGCCATACTGTGTGAACGCCCAAAGCCATTCGTCAACAACCTGGTCGGTCCATACCAGTGTGGCTTTAGGACAGGAAAATCCACCATCGACCAAATATTCACACTACGGCAGATTTTGGAGAAAACCCAGGAGCAACAAATCGATACCCACCACCTTTTCATCGATTTTAAGGCCGCGTATGATAGCATCTATAGAGACGAGCTATACAGAGCAATGTCTAGTTTTGGCATCCATACCAAAATCGTCCGTTTGTGTAGGATGACGATGGAGAATGCATCAAGGTCGGTAAAGACCTAACCGAGACCTTTGATGGCCAAAAAGGATTCAGACAAGGCGACGCGCTGTCATGCGACTTTTTCAACATCGTTCTTGAAAGAATTGTTCAAAACTCGAACGCCAACACCAGAGGAACAATCTTTCAGAAGTCTGTCCAATTACTCGCATATGCCGACGATATTGACATTATCGGAAGAACGCAGCGTGATATCAATGGCGCTTGTGTGAGTATTGCAACGGAGGCCGCGAAGATGGGTTTAGCGGTAAACGCGGGTAAGACCAAGTATATGCTGTCAACGAGAAAGGACACCCAACACCGACGTCTCGGTCAGAACGTCACATTAGACAGATATAACTTTGAGGTAGTCAAAAACTTTGTCTACCTATTCACCGCTATCAATTCAGACAATGACACCAGCGCTGAAATCAAACGAAGAATAACTCTTGCCAATCGCTGCTTCTTTGGCTAAAAAAGCAATTCATAAACAAAGCCCTCTCTCGAACAACCAAGGTAACGCTTTACAAGACCTTAATCGTCCCAGTTCTGCTATGTGGCGCGGCGGTATGGACTTTGTCAAAAGCGGATGAAGCTGCTCTTGGTTGCTTCGAGAGGAAAATTCTTCGTGTGATTTTCGGTCCCGTCTGCATAGATGGTGAGTGGAATTATACGGGCTGTTTAGCGACATCGGCTTATCCAGAAGAGTGAAGATCCAACGATTGAGATGGCTAGGTCATATAGAGCGGGGCTGTAGCGCCATCCATATTATTATTATTATTTTATCATAAAGGGTATATAATAATAAGTTGCAAATGAAACACATGAAATATTTCTTTTAATATTTTTTATATTAATACTGAAAAAAACGGAGAGAACATAACACCATACAATAAACATACCAATCCTTTAAAACACTCCTTGCCGTTCTATAGACGTTTTCCGATATTTTTCGGTAGGACAATATCAAAATCTGATATAGCGACTAGCATCATTTTGGGATGATGGACGTAGAGGTGCACGACATTGTCCTGACACGACAATGCGTTTGTGTGATCAGTTCAAAAAATGCAGTTATGTAAATAAGGGGGGTATGTCATACCCCACCACACTCTCGCCGTGTTAAAATGGAAAGCAAAAATATTAAAAAATAATGGCAAATCAATGAAAGCTAGTTATCATTTACAATGAGGTATTGTATCGGATTTGAAAGCCAGAAACCTGTTATTTCTATCATAAATTTTGTTTATATATGATCAATTTAAATTAAATTATTATCATGAACAGTTTTTGAAAAATTCGCATGCAAACTCAAAATTTCGATAAAAAAACCAGGTTTCATGTCAAATTTAATATTGCCTCTAAGTCAGTTAGAAAATAACCTCAGACGAGGAAGAATAAACATTCTTTTAACTTTATTTAAAGAATTTATATATAGTTTAATTTCTACAAGCATAATCAAATGCTGGTTTTGATTATTTTTGTAACCCTTAGCTTAAATATTTTCGACGTATGTACTATTGATAAATTAAGAATTCTTTCTTTCGATTTACATTACTACAAGTTATTTTTTTTAGCTTACAAGTGTTTTATTTAAAAAAAATAAATAAAATATATCTATTTTTGATCTTCAAAATAGCTTCTTGGGTATTATTGTGAGACACGGTCTGAGACAATGTGCAAAGTGGCTGCATTTTTGTTTGTGCTTGTTAAATATTAAGTAGTACAAAAAACAACTTCTTTAAACATATATATATGTATTTATATTTTTATTTGCATAGTAATAGAAGTGTTCAACCAAGAAGTTACTGCTACCCAGTATCCAGTATTTTACAACTGGGTATTCAAGTTTATTATGACATGTAAAGGTTTTCCTCAGATTAACCAGATGCTCGAATTTCTGTTCTCCACAAATATTCTTGTGTTCCAATTTTACAACATGTGGTTAGGTCCCATTCAAACCACATTACCCACCACCCAAACTTGTTTATTCCGAAATACATCCATGTTTCTTCCTTTATGTGGAGCCAGTCGACTGAGATGAAAGACGTTAATGTGGACTACACTGAAAGCGCACTATTGTACTTGGCAGACCACGTCGTTAATCCGCTTAATTACCCTTCGTCTGTACGAACATGTTTTCAGTTTGGGTCCTTATTTTCTATTGACATCACTAACTTAACCAGGTCACAAACTCAAACGTTATTACATCTATTGTTATTTTATATCAACACACCAGTAAAGCCATGTCATGATAGTGAACAAAATTGCCGTTTTAAAAATGCAGTCTCAAGTTGTATTGTGCTGTTAAATAATTATAGACACAAAAAGCATAAGTAAAATGCGGTAATGAAATTAAATCAGATGAAAGGCGTTTCAGGACATATGTATATTTGAAATGTATAGTATAGCCAGTAAAGCCATGACTGAAGTCACGACTGCGTGATCTCCTTAGCATTTTTTCGGTACTGCTACTGTGCTTGGCCTAAGCGATGAACCGCTGGAGATGAAGACGACGGATGGTGGCAGCTGTTCGGTGCTGATGATGTAGGCTCCGCACCCCCACACAAGACCAAGACATTACAGTAAATGTAGGTTGTAGGTACCTGATAGTACAATACAAATACTCTGGTTTGTGTCTGTTTCAGAGTCTGTGTGCTGCAGTGTAGTATTGAAAACCATGATACACTAAAATGGTCGCAGGGGTAATGCACTCACGAGACCTTGGCCTTTCCGTTCGCAGAAGCAGCTGGTCTACATTGAGTTCCTCGCGGACTGCCGTGTTGCTCACCCTATCCCGCCGAGTAACTCCCACAACAATACGAAGAAATCTTATGATAGGTGAGAGTTAGAACAAATCTCAATCAAAGACCTGCAAAACACTACAGAGTTTACCTCGAGGAACTCGGTCGTAAGAAAAAGGTAACAAGAAAAAACGCCTAATATTAGCTAGTGAATATAAAAACGCAGATGTTGCGTTATGGAATAAAGTAATTTTCACGCATGATAGCAAACGCAATGTTTTTCGGTCTGATTGACGTTCATATGTGTGGGGAAAGTCTAATGAATAGCTACAGGAAAGAAATAATTAAAGCATGTATTCTACCAACATAACGATCCCAAGCACAAGACCTAACATGTCAAAAGTTGTCTTCTATATCTGCCCCATACGCTTGAACCACCACCACAAAATGACCTCATTGTTGCCTTGGAAGATAAATGGAAAATCATTTCTCCAGACTTGCAGGAACTAAAATAAATGATATCGATGTCTCGAAGTCCGAAATCAGTAATAGAGTAAGTGCTACCCACGGGGTTAATATGGGCCACGATTACAATTAAAAAAGAGTGCACGCAGCTAAAAAAAAGTTCATTATAATAATAATATTATAATGTGGATGGCGCAACAGCCCGTAGAGGGCCAGGGCATATCTTCTCAGTAACCACTCGTTCTGTGCGTGCTATTGTTCTTTCACGAGTGGAAAGGACCTACAGTATAATGCGGACTCCGAACGGCCAAGTTTGAGAAGCTTTTTTCTAGACGATTATTCTCTTTAATATGGCTCACCCTGGGACATATTTGACAACAGGTAGACCATATCAAGTCCAGATTTTAAAAACTGGAAAACCTAAGATTCTGGGATTATTGATTTTATAGAACACTAGCGGACCAGGTGCATGCTTCACTGTGCAAAATTAAAAAAAAGAGTAACACATCAGTTTGAATTCACATTATGTACATATGTATTTACTGTAATATTCTATAATGAACAATATTTTGGGTTTTTTCCATTTTCTTGACAATAAATGAAAAATACTGATGGTTTGGCGACACGTGTACATACATGCAACGTACAATTGTAGGGGAGAAAATACTGGAAATTCGAAATGTATGCCAAAAATTCTCAAACACTGTCCTTGCGCATTATTAAGGGTAAAAAGGCAACACGCATTGGAAATTGTACGCGTTTGAATTCAAACGACAAATCAGATGGTCTAACATAATCGGATACAATAACATTGCCCATTAACTTTTTCACAGCAAGCCGCGTACCATTGCAAAGTTTTGGCTGATTGATATTACGAAGCATAGTAATAGTCACACCAACGTTGAATCGAAGATTATGCGGCGGCGATCCAGGTAAATCCAATGAATTCATCAAATAAATTCTGTGGGATAATTAACCACATTTCCTTCATTGCTAACGGAGTTTGAGTGAAATTCAATTCTTTAACATCTGCCGAAATTGCTTTTTCGCTCAACCAACACTGATTTTTATATTGCTATGCTATGTTAGGGAATACGCAGCCAATAAAATATGTATTTTTATGGTTTAATATGTCAGAAAATTTGAGGCAGCGTAATCACTCCAGTTTTATCAACTGTCATTGCAGCATTTCCATTCGTCAACAATTGCTTTCAAAACTCAACAGCTGATACATCATTTTGACAATTGAACTCGAATATATGTTGTAAGAGAAAATATCTTCACATGCGTCCACAAATACGATGACTACATCTGCAGGAATTGATCTTGGTGTAACAGGCAAAGTTAGTCGAAAATCTCCTGACAACAAAATCAAGGCCCCACCAAACGAATCGGAATTATCTTTTAAATTTTATGAGCCATGGAGGCCTCATCCCATACAATGAGAGCAGCACGCTGCACAACGTTGGTCATCCCAGATGTTTACGCTATATTACATGTTGGTGTTTCAATGATTTGCATATTTAACCACAGTTTCAGTGTAGAATGTGGAACTCGACCATCTTCTAACAATGTAGATGCAATTCTAGAAGATGTAAGTGCAATTCTATTTAAGGACGCATTGTTGCTAAAAGCAGTGATATTAAATAAGTTGTGCCTGTTCCTCCTGGAACATCCAAAAACTAAAATTCACCACTTACATCATTAACTACACCCATAATAGTTTCAAATATGTTTGTTTGTACAATGGTTATCGTTCAATAAAAATTACTAAACCAAAAACTACTAAACATACAAACATGTTACACAGCTACAAACCATCCTATTGACATCTAGTATCCCACACAAAAAGAATTTTGCTGAAAGAATGAGCCATTTTTGAGAACAGTTATGACACACATAACGTGAAGATTTTTTTCATATATATAGATTAAAAAAATAGGATTCCAAGTATAAATGGGCCGTATTTGCATCACTAACTCTACAGAAAAAAGGCCTCCCAACAAAATCTCAAGGCGGAATCTAAATTTATTTTATAATATCTTATGTTGTGTGTCACGTTATTACATTTCCCTAAAATATGTATGGATGTGTAATTTTTAATATTTATTTGCCTTTGAGTTAATAAATTATATGATATTTTAGTAACATTTCATAATATGATAACCTCATATAAAATAATAAGCATTTTTTTAAATTTGTAAGTGTCCCATTATAATTCTGAACCACTGTAACTGCATTAAAAAGGAAATAACACTTGTAAAATGTATGCCTCATACATATATATATATATTTAT
This sequence comes from Eristalis pertinax, assembly GCA_907269125.1. NCBI lineage: Eukaryota > Metazoa > Arthropoda > Insecta > Diptera > Syrphidae > Eristalis > Eristalis pertinax. The sequence goes on from OU026145.1 coordinate 93,461,159, forward strand.
ACATACGAGTATATGTAACTTTGTGAAAGGCAACCTGCTGCTTGGGCTTGTAATCCCAGGTGGATAGGAATGCAATATCGTCTTAGGGCTAAAAAGTGTACATCTACATGAATAAACTGCACGAAAGGGTTATTCCCAAATCCATAATTCTCTTTTCGGTTAAAATGGATCGATATCGTCTGTGGGATAAACGTACAAACTCCTACTACAGTCGCTTCTGTAGTATGGAATCTACTACCAAGAAAACGTAAGATCTGAATAAAGGACAGAACGAACTGCAACGATATAGTATAAAGAAATACGCCATAAAAATGAAATCAACAGGGGGAATATCAAGAATTCATTCTTTTCCATCTTTTCCGTCGCTCCATTCCTTTTATATCCTTTGCATTTTTTATGCATTCGTATAGTAGAGGATATTGAGGGAAAACTCCCTTTTGTGGCTTGAAGTCGATAGAGGATGTAAATAGTTTTGATATACATACATACATATATGTGCACAGATACATTTCTATGGGATTCAAATGAAATTATTTTTTGATCATCGGATTTGAGAAGCGAAGGTAGCAGCCAGGTATTATTTCCTAGTTAATATCAGATTTATAGATAGGGTAGCATGAGTTGTGAAGGAGAACTGTTGAAGCGGAAGTTTTTTAATGGAAATGATGCTGATGTTGATATAAATTACGTTAACATCAGTTACAATGCATGCATCTTTTGATCATATGCTCCTGCATTCACATTTCATTAATTTCTATACTAGAGAAGCTATCTATTATGAGTGCGTTGAATTCTACGCTGAGTGTTTGGGTTCAATTCCCGACACGAACAACAGTCAATGCTCGGTCACGGACAATGCTCAGATAGTATCCCTGTTTTGAAAAAGCTTTCCAAATATTGCTGTTCGAAATTAGGCCTTCACACTACATACATACGTACTATGTCCCCTCGACTCGAAAAAGAGCAATAGCATGTACATTGAAAGTGGGTTATGTTGAATCTAGGACTATTCTACGATAATTAACGTAGAAGTTGAATACAATTAAATAACACCTTAATTGTCAATACCGCGATAATGAATTATAGGTTTGCATACTGTAATTTGTTCAAGAAAATACATTTAAGTTTAAGAAATGACAAATATTTCTTATAAAAATACATTAAGCGTGAGTTATGGGACACCCTTTAGTTTATTATCAAAGCAAGTCCTGGTAGGAACCATGCACCAGATCATCTGGAGCATTTGGGAAGCCGAAGGCAAGTCCGAAAGCCGATATCAGCTTCGCTTCGTATTCCCCATCCACGTAAAAGGTGATCGTGCTCGACGTAGCCAATAAGTGATCGTATCGATCCAGTGTACTGAGCGGACGTTTTTTCAATGATGTGCTTGCAGGAGTACTGTACAATGTCTCCGCTCTTGAACATAAGTAACATCTCATCGTTTTCGGGTCCATTTATATAAGATATCCAACTAACTCGGCATTCTCTACACAGACAAGGCAACAAAAATAAGTACCCAAATGTATTTTCTATTAGAAAGAGAATGAAAAGCTTGCATATTTTGTGCAAGTTGTTTTGAACCAGACCAAGTACGAATTCTGCTGAGATCGGAGTTTAGTTTGTGAGCTCCATCTTCGATCATTTCAAGCTTGAATCTAAGTTGAACTTGGGCATCATCTGCTTATATGTCCATAGGAGTATAGAGGTACCGATGGGATATCATTAATAAATATTGGGAATAACAAGGTAAATATTCAGTGGGAGTGCTGTTTTTTCACCAGTAACAACAGCTTGACTTCGATTACTAAGGTAGGCAGAAATAAGATTTGTAGCGGTGTCTGAAAAATCTGAATTGGTTTTTGAGTTTAGCTATATTTTAATATAAGTTTTCTATGATTCACAGTATCAAATGCTTTGGAAAGGTCTAAAATAAAAATGATACTAGTGATGTTTCCGTGATACAGTTGTGCTATTGTCTAAAACTGGATTGTTTACCACTTAAAGGATTTAAATTTGATGTATTTTTTCCAAAACTTTAGATAAAAATGATAAAATTCAGATTGGTCTAAACTTTAGCCTTCGCAATTTTCCAAGAAGATGTCATTATGATTGTGTTAAAGACATGAGTAAGTGTTGGTAGAATGTGAGGCAAAATCTTTTTGATAAAATGTGGGTGTATTTCATCAAAATCTGTGAACTCTCAAAATTATGTTCACAAATAGGGTAGGCAAATAGGACAGCCTCAATTCGCGGCATATTAACCTTTTTAACAGGACAATGGTACCTTACGGATTATGATTAGAAACAAGGTTAGAGGTTTAGCTAACTCTTTTCTCTCATGGTCTAAAGCAGTTAAAATATTCGAGTTATGATAGCGAAATTATACTGTACTTATTTGAATAAAAGGACAGAGTGTGGTCGTCAAGAACAAAGTTATTATTCATATAGAAATGAAAATTCCAATGACCTGAGTCAACAGAGTTTTGATCAATTCACTGCAGATCATGCTGGCAGCAATTGTAGCAGAATTTTATACTGAAGATGGAAGGTGTATCGGATTATGAATACGATCCCGTATTTTTATGTGTGTCTTATCGACATAGAAGATGCAAAGAAATGTGTAAAGGCCGTAAGAGAGCAGTCGACTTCTCGATCATTGTGAGCCCTACCGATGGCTCCAATTATATTCCAATCAAATTCTCATACAAGCAACATCGGCTACTTTAGAAAAGGAATGTCATGGGCTTAAAATAATTGCCGTACCCGTTAACTGGAACGGTCAAGGATTATCTTTTTTTTAACTAGGAATACCCACTGAATTAAATACCTGTTTTTAGATTATTAACGCCTTAGGGCTTCTCACGAAGTTTTTTGCATGTGTGCTTTTAATTTAATAGCACTCTCCTATAATTGTTCATATATAGTTTGCAAATATATCCTAACTAAATCTATTATAATGTAAGATGGATAATGTTGAGCTGATTAAATAAATGGAATGTAAAATGAAAATGAATAATATAAAGGGTAGCGGCCATATTATTGAAGCTACATCTGTCAAATTGGCTGTTTGAATCAATTGTTTTATTGAAATCGGTTTTCTGTTCGAGCAATGTTCCGCGCGCTGAATGGGTACGTCAACAAACAAAATTGTCGAATTTGGGACTACACCAATCCACAAAGGATCCCGAAAAAGTAAATTTGATTGTGGGGTTTGTCTGACGTAGTAGGTCTTTGGGAATACGCCACACGCCACAGCGTCTCTCAAAGCCAACAAAACCCATATCACCGGTTAAATTCAGCTGGATTTATGCGACAGAGTCATGCAGAATTGCACATTTCGGAAGCGGGACATCGGTAGGTCTTTCAAACGAATAAACAAGATTAATGATATAGGTATAGGAGGGTCCGAGCCTGAGCAATTGCTGCCTTCCATCGTTGATGGTCCTGGGCACGCTGCTTCCAGTCATCAAGAAAAAGCTATCTTGGATCCGCGATTACTTGGTCTTTATACCGGAGATTCGGTCTTCCTCTCCTACTCGAACCAGTAGGCTCGGATTCAAAGACCCTCTTTGTTGGAGCATTGTTGTCCATGCGCTCGATGTGGCCGAGCCAGTGCAGTCGACGGATTTTTGCCTTCCGGACTACATCCACGTCATGGTACAGCTCATTGAGTTCGTGGTTATGTCTTCTCCTCCATTCGCCTTCCTCGCAGGAGCGACCATATATCCGACGTATAACTTTTCTTTCGAAGGTACCAAGAATCAGCTCTGCAGTTTTGCTTAGCGTCCACCTTTCCATAGAGCAGGACTGGCAAAATAAGAGTTTTGTAGAGCATGATTTTGGTCCTTCGAGTCAGGAGTTTTGAGCCCAGTTGTTTTGACAAACCGAAGTAGCACCGGTTGCAAAGGGCGATTCTACGACGAATCTCCACTGTGATGTCGTTTGTGGAGATCACGTTTGCCCCGAGGTAGACAAACTCCTTTACTACCTCGAAATTGTAGCTGTCGATCGTGAAATTTTGTCCAAGTGGTCTGTGACGGAACGTTTTTTGGTCGACAGCATATATTTCGTTTTGTCCTCATTGACCTTAAGACCAGATCGTTTCGCCTGTTCTTCAATCGCCGTAAAAGCCTCCACTACAGCACGTTGAGAACGCGCGACGATGTCGATGTCATCTGCGTACATACGTGTTTAATGCTGCTCTCCGCACTATCTTCTCCAGTACCGGATTGAAGAAATCACACGACAGTGCATCTCCTTGCCGAAATCCAGTGCCAAACGGCTCAGAAATCCTTGAGCCGAACTGCACTGTGCATCGCGTATGTGCTACCGTGGTGCGACACAATCTGATTAGTTTTCTCGGGATCCCGAATTCGGCCATCGCATCGGAGCTATTCGATTGCGATGAACGCTGTCGTACGCGGCTTTGAAATCGATGAAAAGGTGGTGCGTATCGATTTGAAACTCACTGGTCTTCTCCAGGATTTGTCTTTGTGTGAAGATTTCTATAGTCGATTTGCCGAGCCCGAAGCCGCACTGGTACGTGCCGATTAATGCGGTGCAAAACGGCTTTAGACGTTCATCCAGTACGCTGGACAGGATCTTTTAGGCGACGTTGAGCAGGGATATACCTCTATAATTGTTGCAACAGGTCCGATCGCCTTTTTTGTGGATGGGGCATATGGAGCTGATATTCCACTTGTCGGGCATGCTTTCGACTTCCCAAATTTTACAGATGATCTGGTGCATGCTCCCCACCAGAACATCGCCACCGGCCTTGAAGAGCTCTGACGGTAGGCCATCGGAGCCTGCGGCTTTGTTATTCTTCAGCCGTTTAATGGCTATTCCGACTTCTTCAAAGCTAGGTGGGAGGACTACTTCATCGACTGGAGTTGGGATTTCTTGATTCCCTATCACTCTCTCCTGGTCAGGCCCATTAAGCAGTTGTTGGAAGTGCTGTTTAAACACATCCACTATTCCCTGCGGGTAAGTAACAAGGCTATGCCTCGTCGGTTGCACGGTTCTTCTGCTCACACTCGCCATCATACCACGGGTTTCTTGTCGGGGTGGTAGGTAGCCTAAGGTGGTTCCCGCTACCTCTTTGATGGCGGGAGTGCAACCAGATCTCGTTGGCGTTGGTGTTCGGCGTAGGCATACCGGAGAGTCTCTCACTTAATTGCTCTTCGTAGGCTCTGGCAATTTCCGTTGTGGTCAGGCGTCCAATGTCAAAACTCCGTCGTAATAGTCCTCTTTGACGGAGTCTTCAGCCTCATCGGTAGGGGCGTGTGCACATATAAGGTGTTGTAGAATCTGCCTTGGATACGAATCACAGCTAGGCGATCGTTTATCGGTTTAAAGTCGATGACCTTCGACCTTAACCGTTTCCCCACTACGAATCCGCATCCAAATATGTGCAACCTTTTGTGAAAGCTGTAGTATATTTCGCACTCTTTCTTCTTCATTATTCCTTGTCCTATCCAGCGTATTTCCTGGATCGCAGTAATATCCGCCTTGTACTGCGTGAGGATCTTTTCTAGCTTATGAGCGGCCCCTGGAGTGAAGAGTGTTCTTATGTTCCAGGAGCACACTCGCAAATCGTTGCCCTGATTCCGTCCGTAGATCCGAGGCAGTTTGCTCTCTCGTAACTGTTGTTGTTTTATGTGGGCGGGTTGTTAACCCTCCGCACAACCACAAGGGAGTCGTTGCATACATTAGTTCACCTCACAGCGGGTGTTGTGGAGGCTATCCAGGGAGCGCCGCTAGGAGGCCGTGTGTCATCTTGATCTATGCATCGATAAGGACTGTTGCTGGCATCCCGCCAGGTTGGGAGCGATCAGCAACCTTACCCTGTGTACATGTATATATGTCATGTAAAAAATAATAAGATGCAACCTTATGTTTATGGAATAATTTAAGATTAAATCTTCAGGCAAATTCCTACAGCATGTACATTTCTTGTAGGTTTGAAGCAATGATAACAGATATCACGCTACATGACGAGATATATTGTGATAACATACGTAGAACGATGTCAAAAATTTCTTTAGAGTTTTCGAAAGTATTCAACGAAATTGAGTGGTACCACTCATCCCTCTATAAGAACTGATTCTTGGTGGCTTCGATAGACAAATTCTTTGTCCGATATATATAAATTTCTAAATGGATGGTGGTGAATAGAGAAGCAGACATAACAGTGAACTCTTCGAGTAGGCTCAATAATTTTTCGAAGGCACTAAGAATTAGTTCAACTGGTTTTCATATCGGCCAGCTTTCAGCTTCATATAGAAGGGCTGGCAAAATAAGAGTTCTGCAGATCCAGTTGTTTCGATAAACCTGATTGTTGTACCGAGCTAGATAAATTCCTTTATTTAATGGCAAAATTCGCATCAAAGAGCTTCTAGCGATGTGTGCTTTGGAATGCTTTAAAATTGATAAACAAAATGGTGCGTATAAATCTCTAACTTTTCTTTTGTCTATATATATACTATTGTCGGGCCGAAAACCGCTGATACTTGTCGACTAGTGCGATTATAGTTCTTGCAGGAGGTAGGATGGCTACGAAAAATGCAAGTGCAATCCGTACTATGTTTCATTTATTGCTTTGCAAACACACAACGGTTGAAATGAATTCGGAATACAGCTGGTCAAGTGCGAGTTCTTCACGCAGTTTTTATGTCGCACAAATATTTAAAAAGAAATAATTCTGAATATTAAACATGTAGTTCAGTACAATTTATTGAGATTACTACGTACATATGTACTTACTCCAGACTAGTGACAATTGGACTTTTGGAGAAATTTGTTTAACGTGAATAGGCAATTGTATGAATTCGTTGGTTGCAAGTGCAGATATTATTTTTTCCGTATTGGAAACTTATTTTGCGACAAGCCTTACGCCGCGGAACTCTTCGTCTTAGCTTGCGCGATGATGAGTCTTTTAGGGATGTATCGTCTAATTCTACCTCTTGATATGACAAAAAACCAATCAAGTATTTTTCGCAATCATCTACTAAACTTTTTTTCGCCGATTTAATTGATTTTAGACAAATTTATTGTAACAATAGCTCGAGACTTCAGTTTTTAAAGTATATTTGGTACTCAGTATGCTCTAGAGATAAGAAGTTAGATGAGAGTTATCGTGGAAATGGTTTAATTTTTGTTGGACTGTAGAAAAAAATCTCCACGAGGCTCCGACGTGATGCACAGTTCCTTCTGAAGGCTGGAAGTGTGCTCTATCCATGGTGTAAGAATCATTTACGAGTACCTCTATTTTTTCGGAGGCAAGAGCTTCCTAAGTGTAACAATATGTTAAATTCAGCTGCACTTTAAGAAAGCTTTTTTTACTTTTATAACTTATTATAATAGATAAGACATTCAACATATATGTATGTAAGCACAAAAAGCCACGACACGAAAAATGCATTAATTAAACGATGGTGGAGCGCTTCACGGAAAATAAAGTGTTTCTTGCACTTTTTTTCGGTTTTAATTTAATTTTTCTTTTCTGTTTTAAGCTCTAGCATGTATTCATTCTTCTCAACGTACTTTCAAGGGATATTTCTCACTGCAAACCGGTTCATCCTACTTTAAATTAAGTATGTATCCCGTTATTTATTTCCGACAAGGATAATAAACTCTTCTCATCGTTCTAATTAAGGAAAATAACTGAATTTGCATAAATTGTATCATCCTCTTCGGTGTTTGTTAAAACAAAAAGTATTTATTTTTTTACTGTTCTTAATTCCAACCCACACGAAAAACTTTATAAAAACAAGCGGGTAAATTGAATTACTCAAGAGAAAAGTTCGGGTTAGCCCTAAGAGGGATACAGGTATTTTGCTCATATACTTATATCCTTTAAGGGACGCCGCGCCGTAAGGAATGCAAAAGAGAAACATATCTATGCATTCATGTTTGCTAGTAAATATATACATACATATATACAAACAGATCTTAGTCTCAAAGTTTTCCACTCAGAAGTTTTCCATTTCGCGTATTCGCTTGTGGGATGAGACTTGGTCTGATTTGGGAAAAATGTTTTTAATTTAAAATATCACCTAGACCCTTTCACCACTTTTTCTTCCCTTTAATAACTCAATGCTAGAATATGTATGTCCGATGGAAGTTTACTCAAAGATAGTTTAGCAGTTAAATAGGGAATACTTCTCTTTTGAAAAATGTGCTTGTTTCCATTTTTCCTCCAATTATCCCTCAGGCTTCTTATGTGCATTTTTGTGCGGTCTCTGGTCTCAAGAAATGATATTCAGTTTTTAAGTAAGAAGAATGTTTGTTTCTAAAGTAAATGGAATGTTTGCCATATTTTGATAACAAGTAAAGAAAATGCAGATTTTATGGACTCCTACAAGATTATCGGTCATTCTTTCTTATGTCCATATCAGGCATGAACTCTATTGGATGGTCCTACACACCTACGAGTTCATATTCAATTTCTCCAGATAGTAAATTTATCCAATAATTTTTTTCTTTTCTTTGTTTATGCTTTTGCTTCCTTTATTTCCAAACTTTTTGAGGCAGAAGTATCATCTAAATTAAACATAATATTCTGCCTGAAGACTTTAATTCTTAATTGTTTACAGTAGAAGTAGCATATTTTACAAGTACAGAAAGGGTTTTGTCTGAATTTTCGCATTTGTTACAATTCGCTTAAACTGTATGGTTGCCATAGCATCTCTCTCCATTTCCTCGTGTTTTTTCGTTAATTAATAAATAGCCATGAACTGCTTCCAATCCCAATAAGAGTCGAAAAAGTAAAACAAAATGTTGAAGTAACCTCGATATCGTTATTCATATTTGTCTGGACAGTAAAAAATACTTTTTTATCGATTTTATATCGATACATATAGCATGAGGGTGATTAATTTGAAATGCCCCAGGATAAAATATATTTTAGAGTAAAATGAGGAGATATCAAAGAAGGTACATATATTATTTATAACGAATGGACGACAGTAGTAATAGTAATAATCTTTAGTACTCAAAACGGAACTAGTCCGTTCACATAATTTCAATATTGTAAAGACTGGGACACTTGCTGACAATACTTCTGGTGGCATCCACACCATTATCGTAATTATTATACAAAATAACATTGGTTTAGTATTACATAAGTGCTCACATGACATGTAATCTTAGTTTTTGATGATATTATTTCACTATTTACGTTTAGATTATTCCAGCCGTCCCCAAATATCCCATAAGTTAATACTCTACTGCGCTACCCGGCTGTGTTATAGCCGATCCTTAAAGGTTACATGCACACCGACCTGCAACAGGGGCGGTTTGCTCGCCGATCTATATTGTGTGTGCTGTCTTCTTTCAACAGTCCGATATTTGGGGGTGAACTTTAACAACTGTATTATTCCCGAAGCATTTATTTACATGGACATGATGGGATAACACAGTTTTCAAAAAGGCGGTTCTTTCACTGGTGTTTACAGCAAAAACAAACTCCGCCGCCGGTTTTTCTTCACGACACGCCAATCGACCAACTTTAAAACATCAAAAACAATTAAAATAATCAGAACCAAAAATCAAAAAAAAATTGAGACACTGCTCGTGAATTAGAAATGTTAGGCTAGATTAGTTGAATTAAGCCAAGATTTTCATAAGACATAGTTTGTGTCGAAAGGCGCAATTTAACAGTCGTTCGCATACCCTCATAGAGTGAAGACGTTTTCGGCTATTGTGTATGCAAAGAACAAGAACCGAAAAGAGAATCGAAAAGAAGCAAATTGACTAGCAAGTTATTTAGTGTCAGTGGCCTAGCGGCAGTGTAATCAGTTGTGGAAACGCGGTGAACGGGAATTGTCCCGTTAAAATCATAAAAAAAAGAACAAAATATTTTTCGTTTGAAAAATAGAGACAAGTGTGAGTGCAAGGGAGAGTGATGGATTCATCAGAGCGACCCGCGCTCGAAAAAACGGGTGATGTTGAGCAGGTGGCTGGGACATCAGGTCACCAGTCATTGGATGAAGAGGGTAGGAAAAAGAAGAGGAAGAAGCTTCAACCGAAGCCCAGTCTTGTGAAGCGCCGTTATACGGTCGGTTCACGACATAATGAAGTAGCGGAAGATGCAGCTGCAGTAGTAAACGCAGCAGCAGAAGCAATATCGGCAACTGCTATAGAGCACGAGTCGGCGATGAATGGCGGAGAGTTCTCCTACGGTGTTAGTGGGAACTCCTATCGTGCTCTGGCGTCATCACAATCTGAGGACGAAGACGATGATGAACGGGAGGAGCTGGTGAAGAGCCAGAAGGAAAGGGAGAAGCTGGACGCCCACATACGGATTCTGCAGAATAAAATAAAAGCCAGGAAAGCGGCCAAAGAATCTGCACAAATGCAGCAACAACAACAGAAGCAGCAAAATCAGCACCAACTACAACAACCAAAGGTACAACGATCCACAGCTGCCACGCGACAGCAACAACAACCAAAGAAGCAGATGCAACAACAACAGCAGCAGCAGCAGTCATAACAGCAGCAGTCGCAGCAGCAGCAGCAACATCAACATCAACAGCAACCAATAGCAGCCAAAAAGGAGAGATGTCCACCCATCAACGTCTTTGGGCTGGAAACAAAGGAGGTCGACACTCTATGTAAGTTGGCCACCATAAACTCATTTTATATGACATATAAAGGACCCTTAAGGCTTTCTGTGCACTGCTCATCAATGGCAGATTTTCTTCTTATAAAAGAAGAGCTAGCGAAGGCTGGGGCCGAATTTTTTTCGTATACCCCAAAGGCAGAAAAGGTTAAGACCATGCTCCTTAAGCGCGTGGATCCCGACACCGATCCCGAGGATATCCTCGCAGAGCTGCGCCGTGTGGAGAGCGATGATGTCAAGTTTGTCGGCGTCAAGCCTTTCACTACTCTGGTAATGAAGAGGGAGAATAGGAGACTCCCCTTCTTCCTGGTTCAGGTAACCCCAGACAGCAAAATAGAGAGCGTAAAGAAAATTATCCGCTTAGGCTCCATTTCTGTGAAGTGGGATACTTTGGTGAAGACGAAGCACATGCTCCAATGTGCTGGTTGTCAGAGGTTTGGGCATGCCGCGGCGAACTGCAGAATGGAGTCTCGCTGCGTGAAATGCGCAGGAACCCACAAACAAGGGGAATGTCCTTTAGGGACGGATAAGGTTGTTGACAGGAGCAAGCTGACATGCGTGCTCTGCAAAACCAGCGGGCACCCTGCTAATTATCGGGGATGTCCAAAGGTTCAACAGATAAGAAGAAGCATTGAAGCCAAGAGGAAAATAAAAATGGTAGAAGCGAGGCCAGTGCCTCGTTTTCAAGCTACCACTGTTACTCCGGCCGTCTCCTATGCCCAAATGACATCTGGTAGGCGACCGGTACAACAGACAGTGCCGAAGGTAGCCCCGGTCCCAGTGGCCAGACAACCTGAAGCTGACATGGATATGAAGTCGATCCTGCTCTCTATCCAGAGGCAGATCGCTCAGCTCCAGAAACAGTTCCTTGAGCAAACAGCGCGAATAGACATCCTCTACTCGGCGTTGGTTGACGAGACAAACGAGACATCACCATGATGGCTACGCCCGCAGCGCGTAGACTTGAGATCCTGGCAGTGAATGTTAATTCCCTGATTAAACCCGAACGACAGCTAACGCTCGAGAACTTGTTGCAAACTAAGCTAAACCAGACTCACAAACTCAGGAACAAGAATTACCACGTAATTCGAAGAGACCGGCCCCATTCCTTCCAAGGTGGTTTATCAAAAAGGCCTCAGTCATAAGATCGTGTACAGTGATGAAATGCGAAGATTTCAAGCTTTAGAAACATGTATCACACGCATCCCTCTCCAGGGTGGTAAACGGTTGTATGTGATAGCTATCTACGCACCTGACAATGAACTCCTCAATCGAAACTTCATTTCAGAGCTCGATAATCTATTCACTAGCCTTCGACTGAGCTCGGAGGAGAACTACTACATCATGGCCGGAGATTTTAACTCCAAGCATATAGAATGGGGCAATACAGTGCATAACACCAGGGGGACCTCACTGTATAGCTGGTTGGTAGAGCACAATATTGAGTTCAAGCTTGATTTGCTTGCAACCGATATGCCATCGTATCCCAGGTGCGGGTCCTATCTGGATCTGTTACTGATCGACAGACGACTGACGATACTAGACGTGGAAAGACGCACACGGAATTGTTTAACTGCGGTTGAGTACGAAAGTGATCACCGCGGACTCTTCGCGGCTATTCAGCTCCCGAACGAGGTGGAAGAACTGGAAGAGTATGTCCAGAGGCTACCTTATAATTACAATACGGTCCGCTGGCCACGCTTCTCCAGGACTTTATCCACAGAACTACGTTCGAGTGAGATAAATCCTCCGATTAACAGAAACCTGACGAACGACGAGGTTGACAGGTACCTCATACAATTGGACGACGTAATTAAACGAACAATGGACAAGACAATTCCGAAGATAGCACAGCTCGATAACGGCGACGTCTACCGAAATGCTACCATCGATGCACTTCACGTACACAAAAGTAGGCTGCTGTCAAGACTCAAACTCTTGCACAGACGGTTTACAGATCCACAAAACGCGGAAGTCAGGTCACTAAAGTCGGAGATCAAAAACCTCCAACAATTAATACGTATTAATTATAGCTTGGCTATAAGTTTGCACCGGGGCAATAAAATCCGGGCTGTACAATCCAACAACCCGGGTATGTTCCCGCAAGTAAATAAAATATTTCGGAGGAAAGATCAAAACGACATTTAGGCCGTTAGACTTCCCAGGACGACAGATAACGAACGTTTACTGACTTCAGTTGGCATCGATCCAGACGGGGCTGTGCTAGACAATGACTTCTTCGTGGTTGAGGATCCTCAGGAGAAGGTGAAAGCTATTGGAGCTGTATTCCAATGAGTGTATACGGTCAACGAGGTTCGTAGGCCGAATCACGATCTGGAGAACAGAGCCTTGCTAAACCACTTCTATCTGCGCAACGAGATGAGTCAATGGCGATCTGAGAATCCTGGTTTCACCAGGTTCAATGACTTAACATGGCAAATAGTGCCGTCGCCTACGATGTAAATCACATCTTGAATTCGCAAGAGGATCTCCAGGGTATCCTTAACTCACTAAAGAAGAAAAAGTCAGTCGGAATCGATGGTATACCGAATATTGTGCTTAGCCATCTTCCCCCCGAAGCGGTGCAAATTTACACGACCTTTTTTAACAACGCTCTGAGTAGTGCACATTACACGGCGCACTGGAAAACAGCTGTCGTGCAACCGATCCCCAAACGGGACAAGGACAAGTCAATCCCGACAAATCTCCGGTCGATCAGTCTTCTGCCTTGCATAAGCAAGGTCTTTGACATCAAAAATGGTCTGCAACAGGGAGCCGTTGGTTCGCCAATCTTGTTTTCGATATTCACTGCCGATCTCTTAGCTTCTATGCCGCACTTAATAGCGTACGCCGACGATCTGGTAGCGTACAGAACAGGTCCGAAAGTCGAGGTAATTAATATCTTGTTGCAGTGTGACTTTGATAAAATTCTGCTATTTTGCGACGACTGGAAGTTGATTATCAGCTACCTGAAGTGTGAAGCTGTCTTTTTCAGGACCCCGTTGTACATGGCATCGCGGGATACGCGCACAAACTGGCGAAAGTTCGGCATAGTTGACCCGCAGGGACTGCCGTTAGCTGTGAAAAGTGTAGTTAGATATCTTGGCATTTGGCTGGATCAATATCTGTATTTTGACAAACATATAGATATTGCTCTGACGAAAGCCAGAAAAGCCTTTGCTGCGTCAAGGAGGTTGTTTTTCAGCAGCCAACTTGATACCAGGGTGAAGGTAATCTGCTACATGGCCCTGGTACGGCCAATTATGGCGTACGGTTGTCCACTGTGGTTCAATGTGAGTCCTTCCTAGATGGAAAAGATGAGGTTGTTCGAGAGACAGTGTCTCCGGAGCTGTCTCCGGTTGTATCGCACACCCGAGTCCGAGTACAAGAAGTACTATCCTAACGAGGTCCTGTACAACGAGGCAAACTTGAACAGGATAGATAATTTTATTATTAAGCTGATCAGAAGGCACGTTGCACGAGCTATGACTTCTTCCAACAGTCTGATCTTTGGGGCTTACTACCCCAATACATTGTATCATGAAAGAGTGCGCCTCAACGGCTTTATTCCTCCTGAAGCATTCCTCTATCTCGACACCATTGGCCTGATACAGGATGAGGAAGGATGTCCTATTATCTTCCATGTCGTACGCCGAACAGTGGACAGGCGACTGCTATACGAACGGGATGTCGCTCGCAGCCACGAGGATCTCCTCCGGTTCAGTGGAGCGATCTCTGTTCGCGACAGGAGAGAGTGTGCCAAGGAACGGCACTTTTACTGGTGGTTGCACCAGAACATGTCTCAGCTGCCGCTAGCTAACGATGAGATAGTGGACCTTGGTGGCCAACTTAC